>OX421507.1:27651200-28251200 GCA_949126835.1 Anisus vortex
TTACAAAGGGTCCAAAACATGGCTGTGATAATTGTTCTGAACAATGAAGAAAACTCAACAACCTGTCTGCAGAAATTGCACTGGCTACCTATAACGCTTAGGATAAAATTCAAAACACAGTTCTGACTGTGTTCTGTAAAAGCCTTCATGGTAAATATCCACAGTACATCAGATCCACGGTTGAGCTACACATATCAGATAAAACGGGACTGCCGTTCAAAAAACTCCATGTGCAACACAAGGTACCAAATATAAATAAAAAAAAATAACATTTGCAGCTCGCCCCTACAACGTCGTGGCACATTTGTGGTGGATTTAACTTCCGGAACACAATTAAACAAACGGATAATAATTACATTTTTTTAAACAAAATTAAAAACGCACTTTTTTAATTATTGTAATAAATTAGGGTTAATTTAAAGCGTATTCGAAGAATATGGCTTATGAATAGTGCCAGATAAAATATATAATTAGTCGTTTGTTTTTATAACGTCTGTCATGTCTTTTTTATCCATTTTGAAAAAGGCCTACAGAAATTTGGTCAGGTCACGCGGATGTGAAGAAAAAGACTTACCTGGACTTAATTTCACACATAATCAACTTTTCTTTCTCAATTTTGCACAGGTAAGTCTACACCAGGGGTCGGCAACCTTTTGAGACGGAAGAGCCAAAATTACAATTTACACAATCTCCCAGTTTTTAAATAGCCACTTACATTTTTGTTTCAATATTATATTATTTGATTATAATTAAGTATAGATCTATACATTTGATTTTTGATTTAAAATAAACAGCTTTAACTATAAAATAATTTGATTCATATAAAAACATACAAATGCTAGAACAATACAATTTTTTTATCAAATAATATAACTATAACTATTGAATAATAGATAGTTACAAAATTTACATCAATGGGAGCATTGGTCTTGCATGCCTTTTGAAAGTTTGGTTAAATCTGGCTCATAACTTGATGTTTTCAGTTTTAAGCACACCTCTAGATTTTTATTTGTTAGTTGACTTCTTACTTTACTTTTTATTATATCCATGCAAGAGAACGCTTGCTTGCACGAATATGTTGATCCGAAGATCGTCACCACTCCAGATGCAACTTCTTCACCTCACTGTAGAAACCTGGAAGACTATGCCATACGTTAAATATGAATTCTTCAACTCGCGGTATTCTTTTAGAGCTGTCCAGTTGCGTAGCTTGACGTGCATGCTTTTCTGAACCTCCAACTTGTATAACTTACTCTTGTGTTCTGTAAACGTATCACTCCACAAGTATTTGGTTTTCAAATCCAGCAATTGTATTTGAAGCGAACCAGCATCAATTCCAAATGGCTCAATGTTGATCTCATTTGTATTTGTGTTGAGAGGATTTACTATGAACGCCTGAGTAGTTGCGTTTGTTTTGAATTGCTCAAATCTCTCAGCGAAAAAGTATCCCGTCGGACCAAATTGAAGCAGCGTTCATCAGTTTCCGTGGCCATGGTACATTAGGTGATTGTGTGACCTGCACTATGGACAGCCGCCTTTACTTTCCCCCAACTAAGGTCAGGTACACCCTCAAATCCTGGGCAAAAAGCCTAGCCTTCACCAGGATTCCAACCACTTCTTCAAAGGCTGGGTTTCCCTTTCCTTGCAGTATTACATTTAGCTAATTTAGTTTCTTTGTGATATCCACCATGAAGTTGAATTTTTGCAGCCAATTTGTCTTCTTTTAATTCGGTATGGACAATACCTTTTTCATTGAAGAATGTTTTTATTTCACTCAAGCAAGAAGTAAAACGTTTCAAAACGTTACCCCTGGCCTTCAAACTTTATTGTACAGAAGTAGGTCAAAATACTGGCTTTCTTTTTCTTCAACACATTCTTTAATCTGGTAGAGTGCTTTTGCCAAAATATTGCAAATGATCTTAATTACCAAGTTCATGCACTCAACTATTTCGACAAAAAATGTTTGGAGACAAAGCGCCTCTTGATGAATGATTTATCGTAGATAATTGATTTTGGCCGTGAAAACATGCCATTGCACGATCCACGTGTAGCGCGGCTTTCAAGGGCGGTGTTTTGTTGCGTCGCAATTATGACGTTGCGCAAACACCCGTTCAACAGTAGAAAGAAGTTTAATTTCTTGTTTAAGCCGGCTGTTTTGCGCACCGATGATAGATATTATTATTTAAAGCAAGACCAAGTGTAAAAATGTATGTAATTCAGGGGTGTGCAAACTGGTGCTCGGTAAATTTGGCAATGGTAAGTTCGGAACCGGTATTTTAGGCAAGGTGTTTTTTGGCAAAGGTAATTTGGGAATAGGTAAATTCGGCAAAACACGCAAAGCGGTAAAATTGGCAACGGTAAAATTGGCAATCATGTAATATCCACTGTTTTTATTAAAAGTATTGGTTATACTACATTCTAGTCCATGGATAGGCAACCTATGCAGTGCGTGCCAAAATTGGCACGCAGAGCGTTTTTTAAATGACACATGAAAGACCACCAAAATGGTGAAAAGAACATTATGACATTAAGGAGAACTTTGGCTCGTTATTTAATTAAACGTCATTTAATGATCAAAGACAAACACTTTAAATAGGCGCCAAATGTACCCCTTCCCCTGCCCCGGCGTTTCTCCCCCCCCCCCCTAATTTACGCTTCGGCAAAGGTAAAGGTAGGCCTATGTGTGTAAGGTATCTAAACTGACTTTGGGCATCAAAGCATACGTTTGTCTCCCCTACGATAGTACGTAACTCTGACTACCTGACCGCCACCCCTACATAGTATGATACTGGTTGTGTAAAAAAGAGTCAACGTAGAATGCCCCCCCCCTCCAATCCCGCCCCCGACCAAGACCATCGTAATTACTTACCCGACTCCCCTTACGAAGTTCTGCCAATTCAAGTATTAGTGACCCAAGGCTACAGCAGGAAAAAAGGTGTGTGGGGTGGGCGGTTTTATGGGGTCAAGGAGACGTTTTTTTTTGTCTAGTTGTTGTTTTTTGTTGTTGCTAGTTAAAAGTTATTCTGGCTTATTTAGATTATAACGTTTTCAATATATTTTAAATTAAACTTCAATATATTTTAGATTAAAACAAATAAAATATTTACGTATTAATTAATAATGAGATAATAGTTTGCCGTTTAAAAAACAGGATTATATGAAGTTTCACCAAACTAAAGGTCTATTTTTAACTTTCTTTCATCTAACATTATTTTCGAAAAAAAAAAACACGTCGAAATCTTTATTTTGGTACAAAAACTGTATAACTGTATATAGTCTAGTACACACTTTAGCAGTATACACTACACCGTATATGGTATACACTGTAGGAGTATACTCTACACAGTATATTTTAGGGTTTGAAATGAGATTGAGCTGTTTTTTTTATTTTATTTATTTATTTATTTATTTTTTATTTTTTTGTGAGGGGGGGGGGTTTATTGGGCAAAATCTAAATGTTAGACTGCACAAATAAAAGTCTGCTTCAACTGTTAGAATTTCAAGCCCATGTTATTCATAGTAGAGAAAGGAAAAAACAAATTAAATATAATTTATTGGTCTGGTAAAGACGTATTTTTAAAATTAATTTATGCACTGTTGTTTTACAAATTACAAGCGCTTGCTCTTTATTACCGATTGAATGACCGGCAACGTGGTACTATATATATATATGTCTCACACACACACTTATACAATCACATTTAGTAACTATATAGGCACTAAAACGTACATAAATTAGTTATACAGCTAAAGTAAATATAACAAATTTATACCAACTGTTCAAACTAATTTTGAGGTTTGTAATTAACAAGTAGAGATGATATTTTATAATCATATTATCTGTATGTTTCAAAAAATGTTTCTCTATTGGCTTATACAGATTTGGTGCCAGCGTAGAACAGATGCTGATGCGTTGAGTGTAGTCAAAACAAGTAAACACACCCCATATGAATTCAGGTACTACATTCTCTTTCTCTCTCTTTTTCATTAATTATTGATCACTCCCCTGTTGAGCATCAGGCAGAAAAAAACGTCTGTAAATAATAAGTTGTAATTCTATTTTATTAATACATATACTTGTTTCTGTAATAAAATAAAGTTAATTCGCTTCTCATCCATTGTAAACTAAATTTTTTCAGCCATTGAAATCCCAAAATGTTAACTACCTTCTCATCCTCCCAGGTATACAAAAGACGTTAACTCGCTTCTCGTCCGTTAAAATAAAGAACGTTAACTCGCTTCTCATCCGTTGTAATCAAATAACGTTAACACGCTTCTCATCCGTTGTAATCAAAGAACGTTAACTCGCTTCTCATCTGCTGTAATCAGAGAACGTTAACTCGCTTCTCATCCATTGTAATCATTTTTTTTTTCAGGGTCATCGGCTCGGTTCAAAATTCTAAAGACTTTGCCGAAGCTTTCAAGTGTCCAGTAGGATCTAACATGAATCCAACAAAGAAATGCAGCGTTTGGTAGAACATGTGATTTGAAGACACAGTGGAGAAAGGCTGACAAACACACACACATAAAAAAACACACACGTACACCTAATGGCTAACTTACACACCCACATAGAGAAAAGCTAACTCACACACCCACAAAGATAAATGCTAACCTACACACTGATGTAGAGAATGGCTAACTTACACACACATATAGAATGGCTAACCTACACACACACAAAATGGTAAATTTACACACACACATTGAGAATGGCTAACTTACACACCCACAAAGAGAATTGCTAACTTACACACACACATAGATATTAGCTAACTTACACACCCACAGAGAATGGCTAACTTACACACACACGTAGAGATGGCTAACTTACACATACACACACAGAATGGCAGACTTACACACACAGATAGAGAATGGCTAGCTTATACACACACACACAGAATGGTTAACTTACACACCCATAAAGAAAATGGCTAACTTACACGCACACACAGAGAATGACTAACTTACACACACATAGAGAATGGCTAACGTACACACACATATAGAAATTGGCTTACTTACACACATAGAGAATGGCTATTTTACACACACACGTAGAGATGGCTAACTTACACATACACACACAGAATGGCAGACTTACACACACAGATAGAGAATGGCTAGCTTATACACACAGACACAGAATGGTTAACTTACACACCCATAAAGAAAATGGCTAACTTACACGCACACACAGAGAATGACTAACTTACACACACATAGAGAATGGCTAACGTACACACACATATAGAGATTAGCTTACTTACAGACATAGAGAATGACAGACTTACACACAAACATAGAGAATGGCTAACTTACATACACACACACAGAAGGCAGACTACCACACATATACACAAGTATATTTATATAAACGAATCTATTTTTTGTTATAAACAATAAACATCAACCAGAAATGATTTTAAGGAGTATTTTTCTTTTTAGCAATAAAGCAATACGTTGTTGAAATAATATACAAGTATGTCAAGCTAACTAAACGTTGAAAGTGTAATCTAGTTAATTTACGGTTTGATTATGAACATAAATCTATTAGAACTCATGTTTTTTTTATACATTATTTGTACAGATTTCTATGTATATTTATTTAGTATTTACTGAACCATAAAAGCAAATGGTCTAGACTAAATTAAATATAACTCTACAAATTTAGACTAACTTAAAACTAATCTATTATATCCAGCTCTGTCAGGGACTCCGCTTTACTGCTGATGTTTGCCTAACAATCGTTAGGGTATAGTAAAGGCGGCTGGGCATTGTGCTGGTCATACAATACTCCTAGTAAGAAATCAAAAGAGAAAATGGTGAGCTCTGCTTCACCGGTACTATGGTTCCGTCGGTCCGAATGGGTACTTTTCTTAGTATATAGTTTATTGAATGACATCTAATATACACTGAAAAAATTTAATCTAATATATAGTAAACTATATGTCATCTAGTATAGACTGAAAGTATAGAGTGAATTTTAATTTACTCAGCATAGGCTAATTCATATGCCATTTCAAAAAGACTGAATTGTATGTTATGAAGTATATACACTTAAAAATATGTATTAAGTATAGACTGAAAGATATGTAATCTAGAATATCTGAAAAATATGTCATCTAGTATGGACTGAAAGATATGTCATCTAGTATAGTATGAAAGATATTTCATCTAGTAAAGAGTGAAAGATATGTCATCTTGTATAGGCTGAAAGATAAGTCATCTAGTATAGACATAAAGCTATGTCAATTAGTATAGAGTGAAAAATAAGTCATCTAGTATAGCCAGAATTATATGACATCTAGAATGGACTGAAATATATGTCATCTAGTATAGCCAGAGTTATATGTCATCTAGTATGAACTGAAAGAAATGTCATCTAGTATGGACTGAAAGATAAGTCATCTGCTATGGACTGAAATATATGTCATCTAGTGTAGAGTGAAAGATATGTCATCTGGTATAGGCTGAAAGATAAGTAATCTAGTATAGAAATAAAGCTATGTCAACTAGTATGGACTGAAAAATATGTCATCTAGTATAGACATAAAGATATATATCTAGTATAGACTGAAATATATGTCAGCAAGTGCTAATACTTGATCTAGGCTACTGCATTACATGTAGTCATACATATTAACTGTGATAATTAACTTTTTTTCTGAACGTTTTGACGTTAGACTGAAAGATATGGCATTTAGTATATATATATAGATATGCCACCTATTATAGAGAGAAATATAATAATATGTCATCAGTTATAAATATAAAAACATGTATTCGCATAGACTGTATTATATGCCATGTAATATATACTTTATTATATGTCATAAGGTATTGATTGAAATATATGTCATGTAGTACATATCACATTAATTTCATACCTGAAATACAAAATTATAGGTTTTAATATCGAGTAAATTATATCTAATCTAAAAGAGATTGAACTATGTGCGTTATTTCAAATAGAAAAAATATAGTTTGTCATTTTAAATCGACTAAATTGTTTTTCTGTTTTTTTTTATTGTGGCTTTTTTCCAACCCCGCAGTTCGAGTGAGTTTTCAGTTTTGCGCCCAGCACCTGCAAGCTTCACTCCTGAGTCAGGTCTGACTGAGTCAGGGTTGAGGTGGGTTGTGGTGGGGGTAGCAGACGAACTACAACAAAAACACCACCTCCCTCAAAACCAAGAACCAATCACAAGACATTCGCATTTACCCCCCCCCCCCTCCCTGGAGGAAAACAAAGGCAACCAAGAATTAAAACCTCTTTGAACAACAAAAGCCTAACCAAAATATCTAACCCGCTAGAACTTAAAGTAGGTACACTAGAAACCACCGAAAGCTATACAGATACAGCAATCCACATTTATACAGATGGCTCAGTATTTAAAGCCACAAAAAATGCTGGACTAGGCGCTTACCTGATCTTCCCTGATAAAAAATGCCTTGAGATAAGTGCACCATGTGGGAACTGTTGCACAAACTTTCAAGCAGAAGTAGATGTGATGATTATTGCTCTTCAGACAGTAGAACATAAATAATGATCTGCCAAATTGCATCAACACAGGCACAAAAGTATGATTATTTGCCGATGATTGCATAATTTATAGAATAATAAAGACAGGAAAAGATAGTAAACTTCTACAAAAAGACCTAGATGAACTACAAAAATGGGAATCAAACTGGAGTATGTCTTCTCACCCAGAAAAATGCCAACTAATAAGGGTATCCAAGAAAAAGAAACAAATAATAGCAAACTACTTCATTCATGGTAAAGAACTAACTCAAACTAGCAATGCTAAGTATCTAGGAGTAATAATAAATGATAAGTTATCTTGGAACCCTCATATTGATGAAGTAATTAAAAAATCAAACAAAACATTATGATTCATAAAAAGGAACTTTTACAAATGTAATAAGAACATAAAACTAAAATGCTATCTCACATTAGTTAGGCCTATACTAGAATATGCAGCACCTGTATGGGACCCATCAACTAAATAAAACATTAAAAAATTAGAACAAATTCAAAAAAGAGCTGCAAGGTTCATAACTAGCTAATATTCCCAATTAACAAGAGTAACACCATTAGTCAAATCATTAAAACTAGAAACACTAGAAGACAGAAGGGCAAAGAGTAAAGTAGTAATAATATTTAAGGCATTAAACTCTAATTTAGAAATACAACACAATGACAACCTGTTGCAAAGCTCAGATAAACATCAAGACAAAAACACTTTCCTTGTCCCTAATGCGAGAACAAATGCATATAAGTACTCTTTCTTCACGAGTGGCATTCGGGCATGGAATAGGTTGCCTGAACAAACCAGGAAAACCAGTAACTTAACATCATTTAAAACATTAATAAAAATGCAAGACTAGACTCGGACCACGGATGAGCGTAGGACGCAATAATCTTCTTTATAGAAGGAGCGTCTGTAATGTATAAGATAAGATAATAACAAACATCTTGCCCTATCAAATATAGTCATTTTCACCGACTCTCAATCATAACTTCAAACAGTAGCAAGCGAAACCTCACCAAGCCTGAAAGAAATCACCATATTAGAACACACTTTGGACTACCTAATAAGCCCATACAACATCAACTTAACTCTACAATGGGTCCCAGGACATATTGGCATTACAGGCAATGAGAAAGCTGACAGACTGGCTAGGAAAGGAGCTAGCATGGACCAATTTAAAAGACCTGTCAGCTTCAACACAGTGTGCAACATGCTAAAAAAAAACAACTTTAAGGAGGAATGGCTAAATCAATGGGCTCAGGGAACAACTGGAAGAATAATGTACAAAGAAATGAATCAGCCCAACAAACAAGACAACATAAAGTTCCTCCCCCGCAAAGAACAATGCACTATGTTCCAGTTGAGAACAGGACATATAGCACTCAACTCACACCTACATAGAATAAACCTGACTCACCCACCTAACTGCAGACGTTGCCCCTGCGCACAAGAAACTATAGACCACTTCCTGCTTAAGTGCCCTGGCGTAACCGACCTCAGACGCACCTTGCTCCCCCCTTAAGCTACCTTTACCAACACATTTTATAGCAGCATTGAACAACTGAAAAAGACTAAGGGCTTGCAAATATGTTTGTCCGGCATTGACTGCAAAAGAGCAAACAGCTATGCAGACTGGCTAAAAGAAGAAGAAGAAGAAGATATCAACTAAATCATATCTCATGTAGTTTATATTGGACTACCTAACTATAATTCCTCTTAATAAAACATAATTGAATTACTTTAAACAAACCTTGATCAAATATAACAATTAGATATATCTTCATCAAAGGTGCCATGCCGGTTGTCATAGGTCAGTGGTTCCCAACCTTTTTAATGCCGCGACCCGTTAATACAGCTCCTCAAGTTGCAGCGACCCCCAACCATTAAATGTTTTCGTAATAACCTTGTAACTGTAATTTGCTGATGTTATGAATTGTATTGTGATAAATATGCAATATGTATATCTTCATTGTTAGGCCTACAAATTAGAGAATAGTGATTAATAACAAAAAAAAACAATATTTAAAAATTTTTATAGTGTGAAATAGTAATTTCTTTTTAAGGATTGACCATTACCGATGTTGTTGCTTTTTTACATATCTATTAGTATAATAAGGGGAGGGGAGTATTTACATAAACCAGGGCTAAAAATAATAGACCAAACAGCATCCACCCTAATTTCCAATACATTCATGGAGTGTAGTTTTACCTCCAATACTGCTGCTTTTAACACTCTTCAGATGTGTAGCTAGTCAGCATACGTACATTATGGCTCCAACCCAGCCACCTGTAATACTGCTGCTTTCAATAAAATAGTTGCCTGCGCCCCCTCCTCCCTGAAATTGTCGTTTGACTCCCAAAGGGGTCGCGATCCACAGTTTGGGAACCCCTGGCGTAGGTGATCATGTTATTCCTTGTATATTTTTGTCTGGCAAACTCTAGCATTTCTGTTGATTTTGCAATGCCATTCCATTATATTAACACAGGGTCTCCAAACTTTTCAGCCCGAGGGCCGCATTAACAATCAAACAGCAGCTCGGGGGCCAACTACACACTCGAGGTCCAAAGAAAAATAGTATCAAAACATAGATGTTGTTTTAATTATGTATTTAATATTATTGTATTTAGTTATTATTTTATTCGTGCACTACACTTAAACATCTGTATTTAGTGGGAATTGTGAAATTGTTTCCTGGATGCCAAAATAGAAGACATTTCTGGCTTTAGATTTGATCATTGACCTGAGATTATCATCGGACAAATTTGTTCTCAAATTGTTCTTTACGTATTTCATTCTTGAAAATGTTTGTTCACACAGGTATAATGTTCCAAAGATTGAAAGGTACCTTGATGCAAACGTTTTAATATTAGGAAAGTCTTCCTTGGGCAAAAAGTGGTAAAGAGCCATAAGTCCTACTTTGAACTTATCCCTAAGGACGTAATTTGCTTGCAACTCAATGACCCACAGATCCAGTTCATTGGGGCAAGTGGCCACGTCTGCTTCAAATGGGTTTTGAAACAGTCTCAATTCTTCTGCCTTTGAATCTAAATAAGAAAACCGCTCCTGAAACTGCAGCTGGAGGTCTTTGATGATCTCACATGCAAATGACGTGGGGAACTCAGCTGTTGCTTCAGCCATGAATACCTTGAACTGCTGAAAGTGCTTCAAGTTGTTGGGATGTAATTTTTCCCAAAACAAGACAAGTTTGGATCTCAAGGTTTTTTACGTGGGTGTATATATCGAAAACTAGATTTTACTACCCTTGTAGTTTTAGGTTCAGAAAATTTAAATGACTAGTTATGTCTGTAGCAAAGGCCAATTTCCGTACCCACTCTTCATCAGACAGTTATGGCTGTGGCTAGCCTTTACTTTCCAGGAACTCACCTTTTTCCTTTCTTAACTTAACTACTCTGCTCAGAACTGTCTCAAAACCTAGCCATGTTACTGCTGTGTAAAAATGGCAAATCTTTCGATTCTGTATCTGTATCTTTCAATATGTCTCTGAACTGTCTATGACTGAGCCCATGTGACCTTAATAAATTGACCATCTTCAACACAGGATTCATGGCACTGCTAATGTCCATACATTTACCACACAAAGCTTGCTGGTGAATAATACAATGCAGGAACATTGGTTGTGGAAGGTTTTCATTTCACATCTGCTTCACTTGTCCAACCTATCCTTTCTTTATGCCACTCATGTTCTTTCCCCCATCAACAGTCAGGCAACTGAGGTTAGTCCAGTACAAGTTATAATCAGTAAATGCTTTTTTTCAACTCATTAAATATATATTCTGTCCGGTAACAGTGCCATTCATTATACATGATATGTAGAGAAGCCAGCTCTTGTGTTATGTTCATGTCTTCATACACACCTCTAATGAACAAAATCAGTTGAGAGGTGGAAAAGCTGTCCAGCGATTAATCTATTTGAATTGAAAAATGGCGAAACTTCCTTGCATTATTCGCTATTTGATTCACAATGTTTTCACCCATAATTGTAACTCGGCCGGAAATGGTATTCGCACCCAAAGCTACATTTTAAAATTGTTTTGACTTTTCTGGGCAAAGTTCCTCAGCCACCTTCAATAAACATCAACCACTACTTCAACATCTGTAGACGGTTTTCCACTTTTAGCCAGGAAGTAAGCAACTTTATAACTGGCCTTAGTTATATATTGGTTTTCATTTGAGGATTTACTGAACAATGTCCTCTGAGATGTGAGTTGATTTTGTAATTTAGCAAATTTTTCGGCATATTTCTCCTGATGTTTGCTTTGATTATGACGGCGCAGGTTGTATTCTTTTATCACAGTCACAGTTTCGTTGAAAATCACACACAATGCTTTCTCACCGGATCTGCTTAACTTGGCAGGATACAGGTAAAATTCCGTAATTTTTTACTGTATATAAAAAGGGCTCCACGGGCCGCATGAAAGGACCTTGAAGGCCGCATGCGGCCCGCGGGCCGTAGTTTGGAGACCCCTTACACATACGCAGGAATCTAGTCTTGTAGGCCTATGGAGAAGTTACTATAATAGCAATATCTTATGTATATATTTTACATATCGTACTAAAGTTCACAGTCTCAGTATGAACAAAGACCCTCACCTGGCAAACACTCATGATGTTTATACTGTTGTGTTTTTAGGTAACTGGCAGTGGCCAGAGAGGACCAAACTGTGTGTCTACCAGGCCTGCGTCATCGGCACGCTGCTCTGTGGAAGTGAATCATGGACCACCTATGCGTCCCATGAGCGAAAGCTGAATATCATCCATGTGAGGTGCCTGCGTCGCATCCTTGGCATTAAATGGCTGGACAAAGTTCCTAATAGTGAGGTACTGAAGAGCGCCAGTGCCCAAAGCAGTCCTTAGTGAAAGACGCCTAAAATGTCTAGGACAAGTAAAAAAAATGAGTCCAAGTAGAATCCATAAGGACCTCTTAATTGGAGAATTGGCATCTGGAAATAGAAAAACATGTCGCCTACGTTACAAAAATGTCTGCCAGAGGGACACGAGAGCAGCCAGCATAAGCACAAATGACGGAGTGGAAAGCAGAGGATCGATCCACCTGGCGCACTGCTGTCAGGGAAGGCGTAAAATAGCAGAGGAAAGTAGAATGGATGAGGCCATAGATAAAAGAGCTATAAGAAAGGCGAAGACAATGGAAAGCACAGAACACGTGTGTAAAAGCTGTGATACAGACTGTCATTCAAAGATAGCCTTGCTCAACCACACGAGGAAGTGCAACCTCAACCCACGGTGATGCACCATCGTCTCGCGAGACAGAAGGATGCCGAAGAGAGTGGCCATGAATTAGGTACCAACGGATTACTAGCGAACACATCGTCTTCGTCAAAGATATGTGTCCTGTATGTCATGACGGTACTATTCTACAATAGCTAAGATTTTGGTTTCATTTTTATTTAAACATTTGTTTTAGAAATAAACATTCTATTCACATTTTGAATTTTAAATCTAGTTAATGGAATTAGATGTGTTTGTTGTTTAAATGATTTTCCTGTTAGGATAGTTGCTTTGATTTGTAGGCCTTTAGTTGAAAAAGTCCGCATGTCCTTTTAGGAATTTTGTTCGAATTTAGTCAGTAGGAATATGTGCGTAATTTTAATACAATTTAAGGCTTACTAGATATATGAACTAATTTAGGTGAGCGATTTTATTAAAACGTTATGATAATATCAGAATAAGTTTCAGGTTGTTTACCGTTTGTGCAATAGCTCCACGTCAATTCTAACTCCTGCGTCACAGTTTCTAGCGTCATTCGTCACTTATTTATTTAATAATTTTACGTAATGTTAGAGATTATAAAAATATGTCTTAATAAAACAAGAGTATATATTTTAAACCCCAACAGTTATCAACTGCCAAGCAAGGTGCTTCAGTTAATTAATCTTTAGTCTTTGTTTCATTGTGCAACAATCCATTAACTCAACCAATTTTTTCCTTGTCGCTCATATGAATCAGATCAGAACCCATATATCTCTGTTTCTGTCAGCTGCCATGCCACACCTGGAAATGTCTCCAGGTTTAGACTTCTAGTCTTTAAGTATTTCTCATCCTTTCTCTCAACTTTTCCCTTGGCCTTCCTTAATGTTTCATCCTTGAGGCTTCATTGTGAGAGTCATCTTTGGGAAGAAGTCATTAGACATTAAATAGTTAATAAGCAATAATACTATCAAAAAGGAAAAAAAAGCAAAAAAACAAACAAGCACAACAAATACCAAACAATAAAAAAAGTAAATAATAAAAAAGTAGATAGCAATATTTCGCAGTACGAGAAAACTCAGTCCCAAAACACACTTAATTTGAAAGCATTTCAAAGGGAAATCATTCTTATAAGATGCTCAGTATCATAGTTCTAAGTTTATTTTTATAAATAACTTAACGAATTAATCAATTTTGTTTATATAATAAAAAATTTTGGAGGACATGTCCCATTTGTTTATCTGAGCATTGTAACAGTTTGTTGTATTTCTAAGATTGAATTTACTGACCTATGTATTATTACTTCTTTACTCTTTGCCCTTCTGTCCTCTAGTTTTTCTAGGTTTAGGGATTTAACTATTTGTGTTACTCTTGTTTGTTTTGAATATTCTCTAGTAATGAACCTTGCAGCTCTTTTCTGAGTTTGTTACTGCTTTTCCTGGTTTGTTCAGGCAACCCATACCTTGCCCCTGATACTCCTCGGGAAGAAAGATTGCAACACATTGTTATTGTGTTGTATTTTTTAAATATAATTTAATGCTCTGTGTATTTAATGCTCTGTGTATTACTACTGTCAAGCAAATTTTTAAAAAGCTTGGTGACTGGTAAAGTAAAGTTTCCTGTCAGGTCAATTTGATCCACGGGGTCGGCGAAGCAGCGTTTACCAGTTTTTGCGGCCACAGCATGCTAGGGGATTGCAAAATGCCCAGCCGCCTTAACTTTACCACATCTAAAGTCAGGTACTCATCTGAGCTGAGTAGGCTCGGGGACACCCTCCAGACCCGAGAACAAATGCTAGCCTTCACCAAAAGTCAAACCCATGACCTTCGGTACGCATCCCGAGACATTGTGGAAGGGAGGGGGGTCAATCAAAGGACCAGCCAGTAAAAAGATTTGTGATTATGAGGTAAAGATAATTGTCTGTACTTATATATATTTATATATTTACTTGGCATGAAATCGGATGGCTCGCACAGGTTAGGGATGCTTGGCGATACTATGTTGCTGCCTTATGCTCCTCGGGGAGCGATAAAGAATAAGGAGAAGAAGAAGAATATATATTAAGATAAATTCCTCTGCGTTTCCTTTTTAGTCCTGAAATTCATTACAATCTTTTTACAAAGTAATATTTATGGACATTTTTACAAAGTTAATTTTAAAAAGTTATCATTGGAGAATCGAACTGAGGTTGCACGCAATGCAGTTGGATACGCTAAACTCTCAGCTAGGGATGACAAATACCAGAAGCGAATAAGCAAAAGTAAAATATGAAACAATAAGATCACATTAAATTAACCAATGGGGATCGGACTCCACACGCAAGGTCTAGTGATTTAACTATTGTTGCTACTCTTGTCAGTTGTGGATATTCACTAGTAATGAACCTTGAAGATCTTTTCTGAATTTTCATTTCTTAAAGTCTTTTTATTGTATCCTATCTTATATGTTTTAGACGCACTTTCTATGAAGAAGATTATTGCGTCAATCGGTCATCCGTGTAGGCACTCTGGCCAAGCGGCAGAACATTCTACACATTCTACTCTATTTAGATATAGGCCAATATTTTAAATCGGAGCTTCTTTAGGCAGGGCATTTTGTACGCATCCCAGACTGCCGGTTCTCGAAGAGGCTCTTCTATGGCAAGCTAAAAAACGGTAATCGAGCTCACGGAGGTCCAAAAAAGAGTTGCAAAGACACCCTCAAGGCAACACTTAAAGCGTTTGTGATAGATAATTGATTTGTGATAGGTCGATGTTAGATGATAGGTCAATGATATGTGATAGATCAATGATATGTGATAGGTCGATAATATGTGATAGGTCGATAATATACGATAATATGTGATAGGTCTATGTTATCTTATATGTCTGTGATATATAATGATATGTGATAGGTCGATGATATATGATAGGTGGATGATATACGATTATATGTAAAACGTCGATGATATAAGTTGATATGTGATAGTTCATGATATGTATTAGTTAGATGATGTTATATGTCAATTATACAGATGATATGTGATAGGTCGATTATATGTCATAAGTTAATTATATACGATGATATGTGATAGGTCAATGATATATGATAGGTCGATAGTATACGATAATATGTAATAGGTTGATTGTATACGATGAGATGTGATAGGTCGATGATATAAGTTGATATAAAATAGGTCATGATATGTAATAATTAGATGATTTGTTATAGGTCAATGATACAGATGATAGGTGATAGGTCGATGCTATACGATGATATGTTATAGATTGATGGTATACGAGGATATGTGATAGGTCGATGATATGTGATAGGTCGATGATATGTGGTTGGTCGCTGATATACGATGATATATGATAGGTCGATAGTATACGTTTATATGTGATTGGTCGATGTTATACGATCATATGTGATTGGTCGATAATATACAATCAATAGTGATTGGTCGATGATATACGATCATATGTTATATGTCAATAATATACGATCATATGTGATTGGTCGATGATATACGATCATATGTGATTGGTCGAGTATATACGATAATATGAAATAAGTCAATCATATGTGATAGGTCTATGATATTTGATAGGTCAATGATATGTGAGTTCGATGATATACTATAATTTCTGATTAGTCGATGATATACGATTATATGTAATAGGTCGATAATATACAATCATATGTGATTGGTCGATGATATACGATCATCTGTGATTGGTCGATGACATACGATGATATTTGATTGGTCGATGATATACGATCATATGCAATAGGTCGCTATTATACGATATTATGTGATTGGTCGATGATATACGATCATTTGTAATTGGTCGATGATTTAACAAGCAACAAAAACTGCTTTGACTCGTAATCGTCACTTAGATTAACACCGAAGAGAAGTTAATAAATAAACTATTTAATGACTGATGAATGAAGCAAACAGCTCAGATAAGATATTCAATATGTGCAAAGACATCAAAAGTAGAACTAAAACAAAAACTGTCCACATGTCGCACCTTTCAATGCACTTCCAATTATAATTAGTGCAAAAACAAGACAATATTAAATACAGGGATGCGTATATGACAATGATATACGATGATATGTGATTCGTCGATGGTATACGATGATAATGTGATTGGTCGATAGTATACGATGATATGTGATTGGTCGATGATATACGATCATATGTGATTGGTCGATGATATACGATCATATGTTATAGGTCGATAATATACGATCATATGTAATTGGTCGATGATATACGATCATATGTGATTGGTCGATAATATGTGATGATATGTGATAGGTCAATGATATGTCATAGGCCTATAATATGTGATAGGTCGATGATATGCGATGATATGTGATAGGTCGTTGATATAAATCAGAATTGAAAGCCTTGTGTATTATAGTCTAACTATTATGCACATTATTAAAAAACTTGGTGACTGGAAGGTGTCCCTAAGTCTACCCAGCTCTGATGGTTACCTGACATATTTTGGGTTAAAGTAAATGCGGCTTTGTGTTTGCCATGCATCGCCTAATAAGCCGTGGCCACAAAAAAAATGATGAACGAAGGTTCACTGGCCCTATTGATCAATTTGGTCCGAAGAGTAGTTTACTAAAAAAAATGTGTGTTATAAAACCTTTATATGCATCTTATGTATGGGACACATTATCTAAAAAAAACTTAAACAATTTGATAAAACTAAAAAATGAGCTGCAAGGTTCATTTCTAGCGAATTTTTACAACTGACAAGAGTAACACAAATGGTTAAATCACTAAATCTAGCAAAACTAGAGGACAGTAGGACAAAAGAGTAAAGTAATAATAATTTACAAGGCATTAAATTCAAACTTATATTGACAACAATCTGTAACAATGCTCAGATAAACATGAGAACAATAAGATTTTTATTATCCATAATGCGAGACCAAATGCACTTATGTAGCCTACTCTTTTTTTCGAGTGGCATCTGGGGCATAGAATGGGTTGCCTAGAGAAACCAGGAAAACCAGTAACATAACAGCCTTTAAAAATACAAATCAAAATAAAAGACTAGACTCAGACCACGGGTGAGCGTAGGACGCAATAGTCATCTTTATAGAAGGAGCGTTTGTAACCCATAAGATAAGATGAGGTGTAGATGTAGTTAATTGAACATGCGCCGCGTATAGACTTAAACTTAGTAAAGGTTTAGGATGAACACGACATGTAGCTTAGAAGAAAATTAAAAGATTATCCGCGTAAAGCTGGGCTTAAAGAATAGTTCCAAAGACTAATGGTTAACTGGGAGTATTGTATTATTGTAACAATTAATAGAAAACTATTAATGTAATGCAACAACAATAAGACGATACAATGTGAACACATTTAATAGATAACTTGTTATATGTAAGTATAGTATCACGTCGGAGCAATTTGAAGCAGAGTTTACAAGTTTATGTGGAGATTGTATTGCCAGAACAATGCCCCAACTGACTTTGCATTTTTGCTTAACTAATGTCATGTTCCCATTAGAGCTGGGTAGACTTAGGGATACTCCCTTCAGACCCGAGAACAAACCCTTATCCTTCAAGAGGATTCGAACTAACGAGCATCGGTACGCCAGTCGAACGCGCTGCGGCTCGCCCACCGTTCCACGTTTAATAGGATTTAGCTTTGGTAGTAAGGATTAAGGCCATATTGAAAGCTTAGGGCTAGTCTTATATTGATTTTCTTAATTTCATGTATGCTCTGTCTCTCTCTCTCTCTCTTTCTCTCTCTTTTTTATATTACTTCTTTATCATATTTTTATCTTGTCTGCAGCAAATGGTCTTTACATACAGAAGATTATCGGTCCTACACTCATTCGTGGTTTATATCTTGAACGTCGATTAGTTTGAAAAGTTTGAATAGGTGTCAAGCTGTTTGTTTTCCATTCTATGCCAAGATGCCTCTGGAGAAAAAGAGAACGGGAATGTATTTTGATTTTTAATTATAAATAAATACCTAGTCCCGCACTAGGTCCACATTAGGACCTACACTAGGTCCACACTAGTGTTTGGGATCGAATTCTGGTGAAGGTGGTTGACGCTCCGCAAAGATAAATATTCTACAGTAGCCCATTATCCGAGAGGGGCCTACTTTAGCAGACTAAGGCTCCAAGAGGATTAGCGGTGTAGAAACTGCAGGGAGGCGTTAGAGACAGTGTTGTTCACGTGCTTTCAGAGTGCCCCGCCTTGCAGAGTTTAGAGTGGATAGTCACAGTCATCGTATTGCTCCGACATATTATAGGAGTGTGTCACAGTTGCGTGATACAGCGAAATTCCTTCTACGAGCCTTAAGAGAGTAATCTCGGCTCGCATTCTCGTCGAGAAGTGGAGTTCAAGTCCAGTGTGATGGGTACCTGACATTAGTTGGTGTAAAGTGAGATGCTGGCCACACAATCTCTTGGTATGCTGTGGCCACATAAACTAATAAACGTTGCTGCACCGGCGCTATAATCGATTTGGGTACTTTACGTCTGTATGGTACTTCGGGAGGTTAATTTACCCATTTTAAATGTTTTATTTTTCCAACTATTAGTATTATCAATATTATTGTTTGAAAATCTGATTCTGTGTGTTTGAGTGATAGACAGAATGACAGAGAGTGAGAGAGAGAGAGAGAGAGAGAGAGGTTATCGACTGAATAGCTGCATTTGAATAATAGATATAAATATATATAAAGAAAAACGTGCATTGTATTCTCGTAATAGTTCTGTCTGTTATTGTGTTTAGATTTAGACAACTCAACAGTGACTAGATCCTGTCTGTTCTTATGTTCAGATGTAAACAACTCGACAGTGACTAGTTCCTGTCTGTTCTTGTGTTCAAATGTAATTAACTGACAGTTACTAGAGTCAAATAGAGTTGTTTGATATTTCCTTCCTCTTCCCCTTGACCGATATATCGGTCAGACCGAAATGAGAAATCCAAATAATTAAGTGCAAAATGTAACAACAAAATTTAATTACATATATAACTTGTACAAGGAATTTTCAAATGAATAATAGAATACATTTAAGTAGAAAAACTAAACCTTAAGAAGCAATTAGCAACATATCTCCGTACATAGACATATACAATAAAAAAAAAATGATACTATTGTACAACTCCGGGAATAAAAGTGTACATGAAACTCAGTTTATCCTGGTCTATCTAGTCTATCTAGACAACGTGTCAGCTACCATGTTCAAATTCCATTTTAAATGTTCAATCTTAAAATTGTAGTTATGAAACAGTAGTGCCCATCTACATGCTCTATCATTGCCATATGTCGTGCTTTTCAAAAATGACAAGAGCCTGTGATCACACTGCATCGTAAAAGTGGTCCAACACAGATATCCTGACAGGCGTTGGACACTCCAGACAATCGCAAGGCCCACAGAATACCTCCGCTCTCTTAGGTAGGAGCATTCTGCCCAAGAACTTTACAGGGTGAATTGTCCCATCCTCCTCTTGCATAAGACAATATGACATTCCCTTGTCCGATACATCTATTTGTAAAATAAAGGGCATATCGGCGTCTGGCATTTTAGGAATGGGTCCGTGTGTCAGACAGTCTTGGATTCTTCCCAGCGCATTGTCACAGTCAACGGTTCAGGTAACCCTCAAGGGCATACCCTTCTTAAGAAGTTCGGTCAAGGGAAACACCAAAATATATATTCTATTCGTTATTCCAGTTGACCTACTGGGTTATCTTTTCTTGTACAATGTTAGTTCGGAAAAAAAAAAGACTTAAAACATAGAAATACATCTACTAGTCTATGGTAACTGGTTGCCTTTGTTCATTGTAAGGATGGGCTAAAAGATCGCGATGTGCAGCAGCTGGTGTATGTGTGTCTCGTGCGGCAGCTGTTGGATATTCTCTGTCTACTGATACATCATTCGTAGGTCTGTAGTAAGCTTCTGATTCCTTGTTACGCTGACAGTCAATGTAATGCTTGATGTTGAGGTGGATCTGAACTTCTTTCACAATCATGGAAATCACTTCTGTCTCGTGAGGTTGAACTACCTGGGCTATTTTGATCTATCTCAAATCGTTAATTTGTGATTTTACCGCCACCTCCATTTCTGGTTGAAAACTCTACATGGATGTTGAGTCCGTCTAAATTGTAACCGTTCAGTTGATCCATGGCATTATATACTTCATTTGTATTGACCATATGCACAAACCCGAAATTCCTAAGCACGTCTATATTTCACAAACAATGGGGGAATCTTATCTGACGTGGTTGCTGAATTTAAGTTACCAATGAAAATCTTGATTGTATAACTTCTACACTTGTGTGTAGACAAATCTGGGAGTCGTTTCTTCTATCAAATTCATTTCTTCTATCATATTTGTTTCTTCTATCAAATTCATTTCTTCTATCAAATTCATTTCTTCTATTATATTTGTTTCTTCTATCAAATTCATTTCTTCTATCAAATTCATTTCTTCTATCATATGTGTTTCTTCTATCAAATTCATTTCTTCTATCATATTTGTTTCTTCTATCAAATTCATTTCTTCTATCAAATTCATTTCTTCTATCATATTTGTTTCTTCTGTCAAATTCATTTCTTCTATCATATTTGTTTCTTCTATCAAATTCATTTCTTCTATCAAATTAATTTCTTCTATCAAATTCATTTCTTCTATCAAATTCATTTCTTCTATCATATTTGTTTCTTCTATCATATTTGTTTCTTCTATCAAATTCATTTCTTCTATCATATTTGTTTCTTCTATCAAATTCATTTGTTCTATCATATTTGTTTCTTCTATCAAATTCATTTCTTCTATCATATTTGTTTCTTCTATCAAATTCATTTCTTCTATCATATTTTTTTCTTCTATCAAATGTATTTCTTCTATCAAATTTGTTTCTTCTATCAAATTCATTTCTTCTATCATATTTGTTTCTTCTATCAAATTCATTTCTTCTATCATATTTGTTTCTTCTATCAAATTCATTTCATCTATCAAATTCATTTCTTCTATCATATTTGTTTCTTCTATCAAATTCATTTCTTTTATCATATTTGTTTTTTCTATCAAATTAATTTCTTCTATCATATTTGTTTCTTCTATCAAATTCATTTCTTCTATTAAATTTGTTTCTTCTATCAAATTCATTTCTTCTATCATATTTGTTTCTTCTATCAAATTCATTTCTTCTATCATATTTGTTTCTTATATCAAATTCATTTCATCTATCAAATTAATTTCTTCTATCATATTTGTTTCTTCTATCAAATTCATTTCTTTTATCATATTTGTTTCTTCTATCAAATTCATTTCTTCTATCATATTTGTTTCTTCTATCAAATTCATTTCTTCTATCATATTTGTTTCTTCTATCAAATTCATTTCTTCTATCAAATTTGTTTCTTCTATCAAATTCATTTCTTCTATCATATTTGTTTCTTCTATCAAATTCATTTCGTCTATCATATTTGTTTCTTCTATCAAATTCATTTCTTCTATCATATTTGTTTCTTCTATCAAATTCATTTCTTCTATCATATTTGTTTCTTCTATCAAATTCATTTCATCTATCAAATTCATTTCTTCTATCATATTTGTTTCTTCTATCAAATTCATTTCCTTTATCATATTTGTTTCTTCTATCAAATTCATTTCTTCTATCATATTTGTTTCTTCTATCAAATTCATTTCTTCTATCAAATTTGTTTCTTCTATCAAATTCATTTCTTCTATCATATTTGTTTCTTCTATCAAATTCATTTCTTCTATCATATTTGTTTCTTCTATCAAATTCATTTCATCTATCAAATTCATTTCTTCTATCATATTTGTTTCTTCTATCAAATTCATTTCTTTTATCATATTTGTTTCTTCTATCAAATTCATTTCTTCTATCATATTTGTTTCTTCTATCATATTCATTTCTTCTATCATATTTTTTTCTTCTATCAAATTCATTTCTTCTATCATATTCATTTCTTCTATCAAATTCATTTCTTCTATCATATTTGTTTCTTCTATCAAATTCATTTCTTCTAACAAATTCATTTCTTCTATCATATTTGTTTATTCTATCAAATTCATTTCTTCTATCATATTTGTTTCTTCTATCAAATTCATTTCTTCTATCAAATTCATTGCTTCTATCTCATTATTGTCTTCAATCAAATTCATTTCTTCTATCATATTTGTATCTTCTATCAAATTCATTTCTTCTATCAAATTCATTTCTTCTGTCATATTTGTTTCTTCTGTCAAATTCATTTCTTCTATCATATTTGTTTCTTCTATCATATTCATTTCTTCTATCATATTTGTTTCTTCTATCAAATTCATTTCTTCTATCATATTTGTTTCTTCTATCAAATTCATTTCTTCTATCATATTTGTTTCTTCTATCAAATTCATTTCATCTATCAAATTCATTTCTTCTATCATATTTGTTTCTTCTATCAAATTCATTTCTTTTATCATATTTGTTTCTTCTATCAAATTCATTTCTTCTATCATATTTGTTTCTTCTATCATATTCATTTCTTCTATCATATTTGTTTCTTCTATTAAATTCATTTCATCTATCAAAATTTATTTCTTCTATTATATTTGTTTCTTCTATCAAATTCATTTCTTCTATCAAATTCAATTCTTCTATCAAATTCATTTCTTCTAACAAATTCATTTCTTCTATCATATTTGTTTATTCTATCAAATTCATTTCTGCTATCATATTTGTTTCTTCTATCAAATTCATTTCTTCTATAAAATTCATTGCTTCTATCTCATTTGTGTCTTCAATCAAATTCATTTCTTCTATCATATTTGTATCTTCTATCAAATTCATTTCTTCTATCAAATTCATTTCTTCAGTCATATTTGTTTCTTCTGTCAAATTCATTTCTTCTATCATATTTGTTTCTTGAATCAAATTTATTTCTTCTATCATATTTGTTTCTTCTATAAAATTCATTTCTTCTATCAAATTCATTTCTTCTATCATATTAATTTCTTCTATTAAATTCATTTCTTCTATTATATTTGTTTCTTCTATTAAATTCATTTCTTCTATCAAATTCATTTCTTCTATCATATTTGTTTCTTCTATCATATTCATTTCTTCTATCATATTTGTTTCTTCTATCAAATTCATTTCTTCTATCATATGTGTTTCTTCTATCAAATTAATTTCTTCTATCATATTTGTTTCTTCTATCAAATTCATTTCTTCTAACAAATTCATTTCTTCTATCATATTTGTTTCTTCTATCAAATTCATTTCGTCTATCATATTTGTTTCTTCTATCAAATTCATTTCTTCTATCATATTTGTTTCTTCTATCAAATTCATTTCTTCTATCATATTTGTTTCTTCTATCAAATTAATTTCTTCTATCAAATTTGTTTCTTCTATCAAATTCATTTCTTCTATCATATTTGTTTCTTCTATCAAATTCATTTCGTCTATCATATTTGTTTCTTCTATCAAATTCATTTCTTCTATCATATTTGTTTCTTCTATCAAATTCATTTCTTCTATCATATTTGTTTCTTCTATCAAATTAATTTCTTCTATCAAATTTGTTTCTTCTATCAAATTTATTTCTTCTATCATATTTGTTTCTTCTATCAAATTCATTTCTTCTATCATATTTGTTTCTTCTATCAAATTCATTTCATCTATCAAATTCATTTCTTCTATCATATTTGTTTCTTCTATCAAATTCATTTCCTTTCTCATATTTGATTCTTCTTTCAAACTCATTTCTTCTATAATATTTGTTTCTTCTATCAAATTCATTTCTTCTATCAAATTTGTTTCTTCTATCAAATTCATTTCTTCTATCATATTTGTTTCTTCTATCAAATTCATTTCTTCTATCATATTTGTTTCTTCTATCAAATTCATTTCATCTATCAAATTCATTTCTTCTATCATATTTGTTTCTTCTCTCAAATTCATTTCTTTTATCATATTTGTTTCTTCTATCAAATTCATTTCTTCTATCATATTTGTTTCTTCTGTCATATTCATTTCTTCTATCATATTTGTTTCTTCTATCAAATTCATTTCTTCTATCATATGTGTTTCTTCTATCAAATTCATTTCTTCTATCATATTTGTTTCTTCTATCAAATTCATTTCTTCTAACAAATTCATTTCTTCTATCATATTTGTTTATTCTATCAAATTCATTTCTTCTATCATATTTGTTTCTTCTATCAAATTCATTTCTTCTATCAAATTCATTGCTTCTATCTCATTTGTGTCTTCAATCAAATTCATTTCTTCTATCATATTTGTATCTTCTATCAAATTCATTTCTTCTATCAAATTCATTTCTTCTGTCATATTTGTTTCTTCTGTCAAATTCATTTCTTCTATCATATTTGTTTCTTCTATCAAATTCATTTCTTCTATCAAATTCATTTCTTCTATTATATTTGTTTCTTCTATTAAATTCATTTCTTCTATCAAATTCATTTCTTCTATCATATGTGTTTCTTCTATCAAATTCATTTCTTCTATCATATTTGTTTCTTCTATCAAATTCATTTCTTCTATCAAATTCATTTCTTCTATCATATTTGTTTCTTCTGTCAAATTCATTTCTTCTATCATATTTGTTTCTTCTATCAAATTCATTTCTTCTATCAAATTAATTTCTTCTATCAAATTCATTTCTTCTATCAAATTCATTTCTTCTATCATATTTGTTTCTTCTATCATATTTGTTTCTTCTATCAAATTCATTTCTTCTCTCATATTTGTTTCTTCTATCAAATTCATTTGTTCTATCATATTTGTTTCTTCTATCAAATTCATTTCTTCTATCATATTTGTTTCTTCTATCAAATTCATTTCTTCTATCATATTTTTTTCTTCTATCAAATGTATTTCTTCTATCAAATTTGTTTCTTCTATCAAATTCATTTCTTCTATCATATTTGTTTCTTCTATCAAATTCATTTCTTCTATCATATTTGTTTCTTCTATCAAATTCATTTCATCTATCAAATTCATTTCTTCTATTATATTTGTTTCTTCTATCAAATTCATTTCTTTTATCATATTTGTTTTTTCTATCAAATTAATTTCTTCTATCATATTTGTTTCTTCTATCAAATTCATTTCTTCTATTAAATTTGTTTCTTCTATCAAATTCATTTCTTCTATCATATTTGTTTCTTCTATCAAATTCATTTCTTCTATCATATTTGTTTCTTATATCAAATTCATTTCATCTATGAAATTAATTTCTTCTATCTTATTTGTTTCTTCTATCAAATTCATTTCTTTTATCATATTTGTTTCTTCTATCAAATTCATTTCTTCTATCATATTTGTTTCTTCTATCAAATTCATTTCTTCTATCATATTTGTTTCTTCTATCAAATTCATTTCTTCTATCAAATTTGTTTCTTCTATCAAATTCATTTCTTCTATCATATTTGTTTCTTCTATCAAATTCATTTCCTTTATCATATTTGTTTCTTCTATCAAATTCATTTCTTCTATCATATTTGTTTCTTCTATCAAATTCATTTCTTCTATCAAATTTGTTTCTTCTATCAAATTCATTTCTTCTATCATATTTGTTTCTTCTATCAAATTCATTTCTTCTATCATATTTGTTTCTTCTATCAAATTCATTTCATCTATCAAATTCATTTCTTCTATCATATTTGTTTCTTCTATCAAATTCATTTCTTTTATCATATTTGTTTCTTCTATCAAATTCATTTCTTCTATAATATTTGTTTCTTCTATCATATTCATTTCTTCTATCATATTTTTTTCTTCTATCAAATTCATTTCTTCTATCATATTTGTTTCTTCTATCAAATTCATTTCTTCTATCATATTTGTTTCTTCTATCAAATTCATTTCTTCTAACAAATTCATTTCTTCTATCATATTTGTTTATTCTATCAAATTCATTTCTTCTATCATATTTGTTTCTTCTATCAAATTCATTTCTTCTATCAAATTCATTGCTTCTATCTCATTTGTGTCTTCAATCAAATTCATTTCTTCTATCATATTTGTATCTTCTATCAAATTCATTTCTTCTATCAAATTCATTTCTTCTGTCATATTTGTTTCTTCTGTCAAATTCATTTCTTCTATCATATTTGTTTCTTCTATCATATTCATTTCTTCTATCATATTTGTTTCTTCTATCAAATTCATTTCTTCTATCATATTTGTTTCTTCTATCAAATTCATTTCTTCTATCATATTTGTTTCTTCTATCAAATTCATTTCATCTATCAAATTCATTTCTTCTATCATATTTGTTTCTTCTATCAAATTCATTTCTTTTATCATATTTGTTTCTTCTATCAAATTCATTTCTTCTATCATATTTGTTTCTTCTATCATATTTATTTCTTCTATCATATTTGTTTCTTCTATTAAATTCATTTCATCTATCAAAATTTATTTCTTCTATTATATTTGTTTCTTCTATCAAATTCATTTCTTCTATCAAATTCAATTCTTCTATCAAATTCATTTCTTCTAACAAATTCATTTCTTCTATCATATTTGTTTATTCTATCAAATTCATTTCTGCTATCATATTTGTTTCTTCTATCAAATTCATTTCTTCTATAAAATTCATTGCTTCAGTCATATTTGTTTCTTCTGTCAAATTCATTTCTTCTATCTCATTTGTGTCTTCAATCAAATTCATTTCTTCTATCATATTTGTATCTTCTATCAAATTCATTTCTTCTATCAAATTCATTTCTTCAGTCATATTTGTTTCTTCTGTCAAATTCATTTCTTCTATCATATTTGTTTCTTGAATCAAATTTATTTCTTCTATCATATTTGTTTCTTCTATAAAATTCATTTCTTCTATCAAATTCATTTCTTCTATCATATTAATTTCTTCTATTAAATTCATTTCTTCTATTATATTTGTTTCTTCTATTAAATTCATTTCTTCTATCAAATTCATTTCTTCTATCATATTTGTTTCTTCTATCATATTCATTTCTTCTATCATATTTGTTTCTTCTATCAAATTCATTTCTTCTATCATATGTGTTTCTTCTATCAAATTCATTTCTTCTAACAAATTCATTTCTTCTATCATATTTGTTTCTTCTATCAAATTCATTTCGTCTATCATATTTGTTTCTTCTATCAAATTCATTTCTTCTATCATATTTGTTTCTTCTATCAAATTCATTTCTTCTATCATATTTGTTTCTTCTATCAAATTAATTTCTTCTATCAAATTTGTTTCTTCTATCAAATTCATTTCTTCTATCATATTTGTTTCTTCTATCAAATTCATTTCGTCTATCATATTTGTTTCTTCTATCAAATTCATTTCTTCTATCATATTTGTTTCTTAAATCAAATTAATTTCTTCTATCATATTTGTTTCTTCTATCAAATTAATTTCTTCTATCAAATTTGTTTCTTCTATCAAATTCATTTCTTCTATCATATTTGTTTCTTCTATCAAATTCATTTCTTCTATCATATTTGTTTCTTCTATCAAATTCATTTCATCTATCAAATTCATTTCTTCTATCATATTTGTTTCTTCTATCAAATTCATTTCCTTTCTCATATTTGTTTCTTCTTTCAAACTCATTTCTTCTATAATATTTGTTTCTTCTCTCAAATTCATTTCTTCTATCAAATTTGTTTCTTCTATCAAATTCATTTCTTCTATCATATTTGTTTCTTCTATCAAATTCATTTCTTCTATCATATTTGTTTCTTCTATCAAATTCATTTCATCTATCAAATTCATTTCTTCTATCATATTTGTTTCTTCTCTCAAATTCATTTCTTTTATCATATTTGTTTCTTCTATCAAATTCATTTCTTTTATCATATTTGTTTCTTCTGTCATATTCATTTCTTCTATCATATTTGTTTCTTCTATCAAATTCATTTCTTCTATCATATGTGTTTCTTCTATCAAATTCATTTCTTCTATCATATTTGTTTCTTCTATCAAATTCATTTCTTCTAACAAATTCATTTCTTCTATCATATTTGTTTATTCTATCAAATTCATTTCTTCTATCATATTTGTTTCTTCTATCAAATTCATTTCTTCTATCAAATTCATTGCTTCTATCTCATTTGTGTCTTCAATCAAATTCATTTCTTCTATCATATTTGTATCTTTTATCAAATTCATTTCTTCTATCAAATTCATTTCTTCTGTCATATTTGTTTCTTCTGTCAAATTCATTTCTTCTATCATATTTGTTTCTTCTATCATATTCATTTCTTCTATCATATTTGTTTCTTCTATCAAATTCATTTCTTCTATCATATTTGTTTCTTCTATCAAATTCATTTCTTCTATCATATTTGTTCCTTCTATCAAATTCATTTCATCTATCAAATTCATTTCTTCTATCATATTTGTTTCTTCTATCAAATTTATTTCTTTTATCATATTTGTTTCTTCTATCAAATTCATTTCTTCTATCATATTTGTTTCTTCTGTCATATTCATTTCTTCTATCATATTTGTTTCTTCTATTAAATTTATTTCATCTATCAAAATTTATTTCTTCTATTATATTTGTTTCTTCTAACAAATTCATTTCTTCTATCAAATTCGTTTCTTCTATCATATTTGTTTCTTCTAACAAATTCATTTCTTCTATCATATTTGTTTATTCTATCAAATTCATTTCTGCTATCATATTTGTTTCTTCTATAAAATTCATTTCTTCTATCAAATTCATTGCTTCTATCTCATTTGTGTCTTCAATCAAATTCATTTCTTTTATCAAATTCATTTCTTCAGTCATATTTGTTTCTTCTGTCAAATTCATTTCTTCTATCATATTTGTTTCTTGAATCAAATTCATTTCTTCTATCATATTTGTTTCTTCTATTAAATTCATTTCTTCTATCAAATTCATTTCTTCTATCATATTTGTTTCTTCTATTAAATTCATTTCTTCTATCATATTTGTTTCTTCTATTAAATTCATTTCTTCTATCAAATTCATTTCTTCTATCATATTTGTTTCTTCTATCAAATTACTTTCTTCTATCATATGCTTTTCTTTTATCAAATTCATTTCCTTTCTCATATTTGTTTCTTCTTTCAAACTCATTTCTTCTATAATATTTGTTTCTTCTATCAAATTCATTTCTTCTATCAAATTTGTTTCTTCTATCAAATTCATTTCTTCTATCATATTTGTTTCTTCTATCAAATTCATTTCTTCTATCATATTTGTTTCTTCTATCAAATTCATTTCATCTATCAAATTAATTTCTTCTATCATATTTGTTTTTTCTCTCAAATTCATTTCTTTTATCATATTTGTTTCTTCTATCAAATTCATTTCTTCTATCATATTTGTTTCTTCTATCATATTCATTTCTTCTATCATATTTGTTTCTTCTATCAAATTCATTTCTTCTATCATATGTGTTTCTTCTATCAAATTCATTTCTTCTATCATATTTGTTTCTTCTATCAAATTCATTTCTTCTAACAAATTCATTTCTTCTATCATATTTGTTTATTCTATCAAATTCATTTCTTCTATCATATTTGTTTCTTCTATCAAATTCATTTCTTCTATCAAATTCATTGCTTCTATCTCATTTGTGTCTTCAATCAAATTCATTTCTTCTATCATATTTGTATCTTCTATCAAATTCATTTCTTCTATCAAATTCATTTCTTCTGTCATATTTGTTTCTTCTGTCAAATTCATTTCTTCTATCATATTTGTTTCTTCTATCATATTCATTTCTTCTATCATATTTGTTTCTTCTATCAAATTCATTTCTTCTATCATATTTGTTTCTTCTATCAAATTCATTTCTTCTATCATTTTGTTTCTTCTATCAAATTCATTTCATCTATCAAATTCATTTCTTCTATCATATTTGTTTCTTCTATCAAATTCATTTCTTTTATCATATTTGTTTCTTCTATCAAATTCATTTCTTCTATCATATTTGTTTCTTCTATCATATTCATTTCTTCTATCATATTTGTTTCTTCTATCAAATTCATTTCTTCTATCATATTTGTTTCTTCTATCAAATTCATTTCTTCTATCATATTTGTTTCTTCTATCAAATTCATTTCATCTATCAAATTCATTTCTTCTATCATATTTGTTTCTTCTATCAAATTCATTTCTTTTATCATATTTGTTTCTTCTATCAAATTCATTTCTTCTATCATATTTGTTTCTTCTGTCATATTCATTTCTTCTATCATATTTGTTTCTTCTATTAAATTCATTTCATCTATCAAAATTTATTTCTTCTATTATATTTGTTTCTTCTATCAAAGTCATTTCTTCTATCAAATTCGTTTCTACTATCATATTTGTTTCTTCTATCAAATTCATTTCTTCTATCATATTTGTTTCTTCTATCAAATTCATTTCTTCTATCATATTTGTTTCTTTTATCAAATTCATTTCTTCTAACAAATTCATTTCTTCTATCATATTTGTTTATTCTATCAAATTCATTTCTGCTATCATATTTGTTTCTTCTATAAAATTCATTTCTTCTATCAAATTCATTGCTTCTATCTCATTTGTGTCTTCAATCAAATTCATTTCTTTTATCAAATTCATTTCTTCAGTCATATTTGTTTCTTCTGTCAAATTCATTTCTTCTATCATATTTGTTTCTTGAATTAAATTCATTTCTTCTATCATATTTGTTTCTTCTATTAAATTCATTTCTTCTATCAAATTCATTTCTTCTATCATATTTGTTTCTTCTATTAAATTCATTTCTTCTATCATATTTGTTTCTTCTATTAAATTCATTTCTTCTATCAAATTCATTTCTTCTATTATATTTGTTTCTTCTATCAAATTCATTTCTTCTATCAAATTCATTTCTTCTATCATATTTGTTTCTTCTATCAAATTCATTTCTTCTATCATATTTGTTTCTTCTATCAAATTTATTTCTTCTATTAAATTCATTGCTTCTATCATATTTGTTTCTTCTGTCAAATTCATTTCTTCTATCATATTTGTTTCTTCTATCAAATTCATTTCTTCTATCATATTTGTTTCTTCTATCAAATTCATTTCTTCTATCATATTCATTTCTTCTATCATATTTGTTTCTTCTATCAAATTCATTTCTTCTATCATATTTGTTTCTTCTATCAAATTCATTTCTTCTATCAAATTCATTTCTTCTATCATATTTGTTTCTTCTATCAAATTCAGTTCTTCTATCATATTTGTTTCTTCTATCAAATTCATTTCTTCTATCATATTTGTTTCTTCTATCAAATTCATTTCTTCTATCAAATTCATTTCTTCTATCAAATTCATTTCTTTTATCAAATTCATTTCTTCTATCAAATTAATTTCTTCTATCAAATTAATTTCTTCTATCAAATTCATTTCTTCTATCAAATTCATTTCTTCTATCACATTTGTTTTTTCTATCAAATTCATTTCTTCTATCAAATTCATTGCTTCTATCTCATTTGTGTCTTCAATCAAATTCATTTCTTCTATCATATTTGTATCTTCTATCAAATTCATTTCTTCTATCAAATTCATTTCTTCAGTCATATTTGTTTCTTCTGTCAAATTCATTTCTTCTATCATATTTGTTTCTTGAATCAAATTCATTTCTTCTATCATATTTGTTTCTTCTATTAAATTCATTTCTTCTATCAAATTCATTTTTTCTATCATATTTGTTTCTTCTATTAAATTCATTTCTTCTATCATATTTGTTTCTTCTATTAAATTCATTTCTTCTATCAAATTCATTTCTTCTATCATATTTGTTTCTTCTATCAAATTCATTTCTTCTATTAAATTTGTTTCTACTATCAAATTCATTTCTTCTATCATATTTGTTTCTTCTATCAAATTCATTTCTTCTATCATATTTGTTTCTTATATCAAATTCATTTCATCTATCAAATTCATTTCTTCTATCATATTTGTTTCTTCTATCAAATTCATTTCTTTTATCATATTTGTTTCTTCTATCAAATTCATTTCTTCTATCATATTTGTTTCTTCTATCAAATTCATTTCTTCTATCATATTTGTTTCTTCTATCAAATTCATTTCTTCTATCATATTTGTTTCTTATATCAAATTCATTTCATCTATCAAATTTATTTCTTCTATCATATTTGTTTCTTCTATCAAATTCATTTCTTTTATCATATTTGTTTCTTCTATCAAATTCATTTCTTCTATCATATTTGTTTCTTCTATCAAATTCATTTCTTCTATCATATTTGTTTCTTATATCAAATTCATTTCATCTATCAAATTCATTTCTTCTATCATATTTGTTTCTTCTATCAAATTCATTTCTTTTATCATATTTGTTTCTTCTATCAAATTCATTTCTTCTATCATATTTGTTTCTTCTATCAAATTCATTTCTTCTATCATATTTGTTTCTTATATCAAATTCATTTCATCTATCAAATTCATTTCTTCTATCATATTTGTTTCTTCTATCAAATTCATTTCTTTTATCATATTTGATTCTTCTATCAAATTCATTTCTTCTATCATATTTGTTTCTTCTATCAAATTCATTTCTTCTATCATATTTGTTTCTTCTATCAAATTCATTTCTTCTATTAAATTTGTTTCTACTATCAAATTCATTTCTTCTATCATATTTGTTTCTTATATCAAATTCATTTCATCTATCAAATTCATTTCTTCTATCATATTTGTTTCTTCTATCAAATTCATTTCTTTTATCATATTTGTTTCTTCTATCAAATTCATTTCTTCTATCATATTTGTTTCTTCTATCAAATTCATTTCTTCTATCATTTTTGTTTCTTCTATCAAATTCATTTCTTCTATTAAATTTGTTTCTACTATCAAATTCATTTCTTCTATCATATTTGTTTCTTCTATCAAATTCATTTCTTCTATCATATTTGTTTCTTATATCAAATTCATTTCATCTATCAAATTCATTTCTTCTATCATATTTGTTTCTTCTATCAAATTCATTTCTTTTATCATATTTGTTTCTTCTATCAAATTCATTTCTTCTATCATATTTGTTTCTTCTATCAAATTCATTTCTTCTATCATATTTGTTTCTTATATCAAATTCATTTCATCTATCAAATTCATTTCTTCAGTCATATTTGTTTCTTCTGTCAAATTCATTTCTTCTATCATATTTGTTTCTACTATCAAATTCATTTCTTCTATCATATTTGTTTCTTCTATTAAATTCATTTCTTCTATCAAATTCATTTCTTCTATCATATTTGTTTCTTCTATCAAATTCATTTCTTTTATCATATTTGTTTCTTCTATCAAATTCATTTCTTCTATCATATTTGTTTCTTCTATCAAATTCATTTCTTCTATCATATTTGTTTCTTCTATCAAATTCATTTCTTCTATTAAATTTGTTTCTACTATCAAATTTATTTCTTCTATCATATTTGTTTCTTCTATCAAATTCATTTCTTCTATCATATTTGTTTCTTCTATCAAATTCATTTCTTCTATTAAATTTGTTTCTACTATCAAATTCATTTCTTCTATCATATTTGTTTCTTATATCAAATTCATTTCATCTATCAAATTCATTTCTTCTATCATATTTGTTTCTTCTATCAAATTCATTTCTTTTATCATATTTGTTTCTTCTATCAAATTCATTTCTTCTATCATATTTGTTTCTTCTATCAAATTCATTTCTTCTATCATATTTGTTTCTTCTATCAAATTCATTTCTTCTATTAAATTTGTTTCTACTATCAAATTCATTTCTTCTATCATATTTGTTTCTTCTATCAAATTCATTTCTTCTATTAAATTTGTTTCTACTATCAAATTCATTTCTTCTATCATATTTGTTTCTTATATCAAATTCATTTCATCTATCAAATTCATTTCTTCTATCATATTTGTTTCTTCTATCAAATTCATTTCTTTTATCATATTTGTTTCTTCTATCAAATTCATTTCTTCTATCATATTTGTTTCTTCTATCAAATTCATTGCTTCTATCTCATTTGTGTCTTCAATCAAATTCATTTCTTTTATCAAATTCATTTCTTCAGTCATATTTGTTTCTTCTGTCAAATTCATTTCTTCTATCATATTTGTTTCTTGAATTAAATTCATTTCTTCTATCATATTTGTTTCTTCTATTAAATTCATTTCTTCTATCAAATTCATTTCTTCTATCATATTTGTTTCTTCTATTAAATTCATTTCTTCTATCATATTTGTTTCTTCTATTAAATTCATTTCTTCTATCAAATTCATTTCTTCTATTATATTTGTTTCTTCTATCAAATTCATTTCTTCTATCAAATTCATTTCTTCTATCATATTTGTTTCTTCTATCAAATTCATTTCTTCTATCATATTTGTTTCTTCTATCAAATTTATTTCTTCTATTAAATTCATTGCTTCTATCATATTTGTTTCTTCTGTCAAATTCATTTCTTCTATCATATTTGTTTCTTCTATCAAATTCATTTCTTCTATCATATTTGTTTCTTCTATCAAATTCATTTCTTCTATCATATTCATTTCTTCTATCATATTTGTTTCTTCTATCAAATTCATTTCTTCTATCATATTTGTTTCTTCTATCAAATTCATTTCTTCTATCAAATTCATTTCTTCTATCATATTTGTTTCTTCTATCAAATTCAGTTCTTCTATCATATTTGTTTCTTCTATCAAATTCATTTCTTCTATCATATTTGTTTCTTCTATCAAATTCATTTCTTCTATCATATTTGTTTCTTATATCAAATTCATTTCATCTATCAAATTCATTTCTTCTATCATATTTGTTTCTTCTATCAAATTCATTTCTTTTATCATATTTGTTTCTTCTATCAAATTCATTTCTTCTATCATATTTGTTTCTTCTATCAAATTCATTGCTTCTATCTCATTTGTGTCTTCAATCAAATTCATTTCTTTTATCAAATTCATTTCTTCAGTCATATTTGTTTCTTCTGTCAAATTCATTTCTTCTATCATATTTGTTTCTTGAATTAAATTCATTTCTTCTATCATATTTGTTTCTTCTATTAAATTCATTTCTTCTATCAAATTCATTTCTTCTATCATATTTGTTTCTTCTATTAAATTCATTTCTTCTATCATATTTGTTTCTTCTATTAAATTCATTTCTTCTATCAAATTCATTTCTTCTATTATATTTGTTTCTTCTATCAAATTCATTTCTTCTATCAAATTCATTTCTTCTATCATATTTGTTTCTTCTATCAAATTCATTTCTTCTATCATATTTGTTTCTTCTATCAAATTTATTTCTTCTATTAAATTCATTGCTTCTATCATATTTGTTTCTTCTGTCAAATTCATTTCTTCTATCATATTTGTTTCTTCTATCAAATTCATTTCTTCTATCATATTTGTTTCTTCTATCAAATTCATTTCTTCTATCATATTCATTTCTTCTATCATATTTGTTTCTTCTATCAAATTCATTTCTTCTATCATATTTGTTTCTTCTATCAAATTCATTTCTTCTATCAAATTCATTTCTTCTATCATATTTGTTTCTTCTATCAAATTCAGTTCTTCTATCATATTTGTTTCTTCTATCAAATTCATTTCTTCTATCATATTTGTTTCTTCTATCAAATTCATTTCTTCTATCAAATTCATTTCTTCTATCAAATTCATTTCTTTTATCAAATTCATTTCTTCTATCAAATTAATTTCTTCTATCAAATTAATTTCTTCTATCAAATTCATTTCTTCTATCAAATTCATTTCTTCTATCACATTTGTTTTTTCTATCAAATTCATTTCTTCTATCAAATTCATTGCTTCTATCTCATTTGTGTCTTCAATCAAATTCATTTCTTCTATCATATTTGTATCTTCTATCAAATTCATTTCTTCTATCAAATTCATTTCTTCAGTCATATTTGTTTCTTCTGTCAAATTCATTTCTTCTATCATATTTGTTTCTTGAATCAAATTCATTTCTTCTATCATATTTGTTTCTTCTATTAAATTCATTTCTTCTATCAAATTCATTTTTTCTATCATATTTGTTTCTTCTATTAAATTCATTTCTTCTATCATATTTGTTTCTTCTATTAAATTCATTTCTTCTATCAAATTCATTTCTTCTATCATATTTGTTTCTTCTATCAAATTCATTTCTTCTATTAAATTTGTTTCTACTATCAAATTCATTTCTTCTATCATATTTGTTTCTTCTATCAAATTCATTTCTTCTATCATATTTGTTTCTTATATCAAATTCATTTCATCTATCAAATTCATTTCTTCTATCATATTTGTTTCTTCTATCAAATTCATTTCTTTTATCATATTTGTTTCTTCTATCAAATTCATTTCTTCTATCATATTTGTTTCTTCTATCAAATTCATTTCTTCTATCATATTTGTTTCTTCTATCAAATTCATTTCTTCTATTAAATTTGTTTCTACTATCAAATTCATTTCTTCTATCATATTTGTTTCTTCTATCAAATTCATTTCTTCTATCATATTTGTTTCTTATATCAAATTCATTTCATCTATCAAATTTATTTCTTCTATCATATTTGTTTCTTCTATCAAATTCATTTCTTTTATCATATTTGTTTCTTCTATCAAATTCATTTCTTCTATCATATTTGTTTCTTCTATCAAATTCATTTCTTCTATCATATTTGTTTCTTATATCAAATTCATTTCATCTATCAAATTCATTTCTTCTATCATATTTGTTTCTTCTATCAAATTCATTTCTTTTATCATATTTGTTTCTTCTATCAAATTCATTTCTTCTATCATATTTGTTTCTTCTATCAAATTCATTTCTTCTATCATATTTGTTTCTTATATCAAATTCATTTCATCTATCAAATTCATTTCTTCTATCATATTTGTTTCTTCTATCAAATTCATTTCTTTTATCATATTTGATTCTTCTATCAAATTCATTTCTTCTATCATATTTGTTTCTTCTATCAAATTCATTTCTTCTATCATATTTGTTTCTTCTATCAAATTCATTTCTTCTATTAAATTTGTTTCTACTATCAAATTCATTTCTTCTATCATATTTGTTTCTTATATCAAATTCATTTCATCTATCAAATTCATTTCTTCTATCATATTTGTTTCTTCTATCAAATTCATTTCTTTTATCATATTTGTTTCTTCTATCAAATTCATTTCTTCTATCATATTTGTTTCTTCTATCAAATTCATTTCTTCTATCATTTTTGTTTCTTCTATCAAATTCATTTCTTCTATTAAATTTGTTTCTACTATCAAATTCATTTCTTCTATCATATTTGTTTCTTCTATCAAATTCATTTCTTCTATCATATTTGTTTCTTATATCAAATTCATTTCATCTATCAAATTCATTTCTTCTATCATATTTGTTTCTTCTATCAAATTCATTTCTTTTATCATATTTGTTTCTTCTATCAAATTCATTTCTTCTATCATATTTGTTTCTTCTATCAAATTCATTTCTTCTATCATATTTGTTTCTTATATCAAATTCATTTCATCTATCAAATTCATTTCTTCTATCATATTTGTTTCTTCTATCAAATTCATTTCTTTTATCATATTTGTTTCTTCTATCAAATTCATTTCTTCTATCATATTTGTTTCTTCTATCAAATTCATTTCTTCTATCATATTTGTTTCTTCTATCAAATTCATTTCTTCTATTAAATTTGTTTCTACTATCAAATTCATTTCTTCTATCATATTTGTTTCTTCTATCAAATTCATTTCTTCTATCATATTTGTTTCTTCTATCAAATTCATTTCTCCTATCATATTTGTTTCTTCTATCAAATTCATTTCATCTATCAAATTCATTTCTTCTATCATATTTGTTTCTTCTATTAAATTCATTTCCTTTATCATATTTGTTTCTTCTATCAAACTCATTTCTTCTATCATATTTGTTTCTTCTATCAAATTCATTTCTTCTATCAAATTCATTGCTTCTATCTCATTTGTGTCTTCAATCAAATTAATTTCTTCTATCATATTTGTATCTTCTATCAAATTCATTTCTTCTATCAAATTCATTTCTTCAGTCATATTTGTTTCTTCTGTCAAATTCATTTCTTCTATCATATTTGTTTCTACTATCAAATTCATTTCTTCTATCATATTTGTTTCTTCTATTAAATTCATTTCTTCTATCAAATTCATTTCTTCTATCATATTTGTTTCTTCTATCAAATTCATTTCTTTTATCATATTTGTTTCTTCTATCAAATTCATTTCTTCTATCATATTTGTTTCTTCTATCAAATTCATTTCTTCTATCATATTTGTTTCTTCTATCAAATTCATTTCTTCTATTAAATTTGTTTCTACTATCAAATTTATTTCTTCTATCATATTTGTTTCTTCTATCAAATTCATTTCTTCTATCATATTTGTTTCTTCTATCAAATTCATTTCTTCTATTAAATTTGTTTCTACTATCAAATTCATTTCTTCTATCATATTTGTTTCTTATATCAAATTCATTTCATCTATCAAATTCATTTCTTCTATCATATTTGTTTCTTCTATCAAATTCATTTCTTTTATCATATTTGTTTCTTCTATCAAATTCATTTCTTCTATCATATTTGTTTCTTCTATCAAATTCATTTCTTCTATCATATTTGTTTCTTCTATCAAATTCATTTCTTCTATTAAATTTGTTTCTACTATCAAATTCATTTCTTCTATCATATTTGTTTCTTCTATCAAATTCATTTCTTCTATCATATTTGTTTCTTATATCAAATTCATTTCATCTATCAAATTCATTTCTTCTATCATATTTGTTTCTTCTATCAAATTCATTTCTTTTATCATATTTGTTTCTTCTATCAAATTCATTTCTTCTATCATATTTGTTTCTTCTATCAAATTCATTTCTTCTATCATATTTGTTTCTTATATCAAATTCATTTCATCTATCAAATTCATTTCTTCTATCATATTTGTTTCTTCTATCAAATTCATTTCTTTTATCATATTTGTTTCTTCTATCAAATTCATTTCTTCTATCATATTTGTTTCTTCTATCAAATTCATTTCTTCTATCATATTTGTTTCTTCTATCAAATTCATTTCTTCTATTAAATTTGTTTCTACTATCAAATTCATTTCTTCTATCATATTTGTTTCTTCTATCAAATTCATTTCTTCTATCATATTTGTTTCTTATATCAAATTCATTTCATCTATCAAATTCATTTCTTCTATCATATTTGTTTCTTCTATCAAATTCATTTCTTTTATCATATTTGTTTCTTCTATCAAATTCATTTCTTCTATTATATTTGTTTCTTCTATCAAATTCATTTCTTCTATCATATTTGTTTCTTCTATCAAATTAATTCCTTCTATCAAATTTGTTTCTTCTATCAAATTCATTTCTTCTATCATATTTGTTTCTTCTATCAAATTAATTTCTTCTATCAAATTTGTTTCTTCTATCAAATTCATTTCTTCTATCATATTTGTTTCTTCTATCAAATTCATTTCTCCTATCATATTTGTTTCTTCTATCAAATTCATTTCATCTATCAAATTCATTTCTTCTATCATATTTGTTTCTTCTATTAAATTCATTTCCTTTATCATATTTGTTTCTTCTATCAAACTCATTTCTTCTATCATATTTGTTTCTTCTATCAAATTCATTTCTTCTCTCAAATTCATTGCTTCTATCTCATTTGTGTCTTCAATCAAATTAATTTCTTCTATCATATTTGTATCTTCTATCAAATTCATTTCTTCTATCAAATTCATTTCTTCAGTCATATTTGTTTCTTCTGTCAAATTCATTTCTTCTATCATATTTGTTTCTTGAATCAAATTCATTTCTTCTATCATATTTGTTTCTTCTATTAAATTCATTTCTTCTATCAAATTCATTTCTTCTATCATATTTGTTTCTTCTATTAAATTCATTTCTTCTATCATATTTGTTTCTTCTATTAAATTCATTTCTTCTATCAAATTCATTTCTTCTATCATATTTGTTTCTTCTATCAAATTCATTTCTTCTATTAAATTTGTTTCTACTATCAAATTCATTTCTTCTATCATATTTGTTTCTTCTATCAAATTCATTTCTTCTATCATATTTGTTTCTTATATCAAATTCATTTCATCTATCAAATTCATTTCTTCTATCATATTTGTTTCTTCTATCAAATTCATTTCTTTTATCATATTTGTTTCTTCTATCAAATTCATTTCTTCTATCATATTTGTTTCTTCTATCAAATTCATTTCTTCTATCATATTTGTTTCTTCTATCAAATTCATTTCTTCTATTAAATTTGTTTCTACTATCAAATTCATTTCTTCTATCATATTTGTTTCTTCTATCAAATTCATTTCTTCTATCATATTTGTTTCTTATATCAAATTCATTTCATCTATCAAATTCATTTCTTCTATCATATTTGTTTCTTCTATCAAATTCATTTCTTTTATCATATTTGTTTTTTCTATCAAATTCATTTCTTCTATCATATTTGTTTCTTCTATCAAATTCATTTCTTCTATCATATTTGTTTCTTATATCAAATTCATTTCATCTATCAAATTCATTTCTTCTATCATATTTGTTTCTTCTATCAAATTCATTTCTTTTATCATATTTGTTTCTTCTATCAAATTCATTTCTTCTATCATATTTGTTTCTTCTATCAAATTCATTTCTTCTATCATATTTGTTTCTTCTATCAAATTCATTTCTTCTATTAAATTTGTTTCTACTATCAAATTCATTTCTTCTATCATATTTGTTTCTTCTATCAAATTCATTGCTTCTATTATATTTGTTTCTTCTATCAAATTCATTTCTTCTATTAAATTTGTTTCTACTATCAAATTCATTTCTTCTATCAAATTCATTTCTTCTATCACATTTGTTTCTTCTATCAAATTCATTTCTTCTATCAAATTCATTGCTTCTATCTCATTTGTGTCTTCAATCAAATTCATTTCTTCTATCATATTTGTATCTTCTATCAAATTCATTTCTTCTATCAAATTCATTTCTTCAGTCATATTTGTTTCTTCTGTCAAATTCATTTCTTCTATCATATTTGTTTCTTGAATCAAATTCATTTCTTCTATCATATTTGTTTATTCTATTAAATTCATTTCTTCTATCAAATTCATTTCTTCTATCATATTTGTTTCTTCTATTAAATTCATTTCTTCTATCATATTTGTTTCTTCTATTAAATTCATTTCTTCTATCAAATTCATTTCTTCTATCATATTTGTTTCTTCTATCAAATTCATTTCTTCTATTAAATTTGTTTCTACTATCAAATTCATTTCTTCTATCATATTTGTTTCTTCTATCAAATTCATTTCTTCTATCATATTTGTTTCTTCTATCAAATTCATTTCTTCTATCATATTTGTTTCTTCTATCAAATTCATTTCTTCTATCATATTTGTTTCTTCTATCAAATTCATTTCTTCTATTAAATTTGTTTCTACTATCAAATTCATTTCTTCTATCATATTTGTTTCTTCTATCAAATTCATTTCTTCTATCATATTTGTTTCTTATATCAAATTCATTTCATCTATCAAATTCATTTCTTCTATCATATTTGTTTCTTCTATCAAATTCATTTCTTCTATCATATTTGTATCTTCTATCAAATTCAATTCTTCTATCAAATTCATTTCTTCAGTCATATTTGTTTCTTCTGTCAAATTCATTTCTTCTATCATATTTGTTTCTTGAATCAAATTCATTTCTTCTATCATATTTGTTTCTTCTATTAAATTCATTTCTTTTATCAAATTCATTTCTTCTATCATATTTGTTTCTTCTATTAAATTCATTTCTTCTATCATATTTGTTTCTTCTATTAAATTCATTTTTTCTATTAAATTCATTTCTTCTATCATATTTGTTTCTTCTATCAAATTCCTTTCTTCTATCATATGCATTTCTTTTATCAAATTTATTTCTTCTATCATATTTGTTTATTCTATCAAATTCATTTCTGCTATCATATTTGTTTCTTCTATCAAATTCATTTCATCTATCAAATTCATTTCTTCTATTATATTTGTTTCTTCTATCAAATTCATTTCTTCTATCAAATTCATTTCTTCTATCATATTTGTTTATTCTATCAAATTCATTTCTTCTATCATATTTGTTTCTTCTATCAAATTCATTTCTTCTATCAAATTCATTGCTTCTATCTCATTTGTGTCTTCAATCAAATTCATTTCTTCTATCATATTTGTATCTTCTATCAAATTCATTTCTTCTATCAAATTCATTTCTTCTGTCATATTTGTTTCTTCTGTCAAATTCATTTCTTCTATCATATTTGTTTCTTCTATCATATTCATTTCTTCTATCATATTTGTTTCTTCTATCAAATTCCTTTCTTCTATCATATTTGTTTCTTCTATCAAATTCATTTTTTCTATCATATTTGTTTCTTCTATCAAATTCATTTCATCTATCAAATTCATTTCTTCTATCATATTTGTTTCTTCTATCAAATTCATTTCTTTTATCATATTTGTTTCTTCTATCAAATTCATTCCATCTATCAAATTCATTTCTTCTATCATATTTGTTTCTTCTATCAAATTCATTTCTTTTTATCAAATTCATTTCTTCTATCAAATTAATTTCTTCTATCAAATTAATTTCTTCTATCAAATTCATTTCTTCTATCAAATTCATTTCTTCTATCATATTTGTTTCTTCTATCAAATTCATTTTTTTCTATCAAATTCATTTCTTCTATCAAATTCATTTCTTCTATCAAATTCATTTCTTCTATCAAATTCATTTCTTCTATCAAATTAATTTCTTCAATCAAATTCATTTCTTCTATCAAATTCATTTCTTCTATCATATTTGTTTCTTCTATCATATTTGTTTCTTCTTTCAAATTCATTTCTTCTATCATATTTGTTTCTTCTATCAAATTCATTTCTTCTATTAAATTTGTTTCTTCTATCAAATTCATTTCTTCTATCATATTTGTTTCTTCTATCAAATTCATTTCTTCTATCATATTTGTTTCTTATATCAAATTCATTTCATCTATCAAATTCATTTCTTCTATCATATTTGTTTCTTCTATCAAATTCATTTCTTTTATCATATTTGTTTCTTCTATCAAATTCATTTCTTCTATCATATTTGTTTCTTCTATGAAATTCATTTCTTCTATCATATTTGTTTCTTCTATCAAATTCATTTCTTCTATCAAATTTGTTTCTTCTATCAAATTCATTTCTTCTATCATATTTGTTTCTTCTATCAATTTCATTTCGTCTATCATATTTTGTTCTTCTATCTAATTCATTTCTTCTATCATATTTGTTTCTTCTATCAAATTCATTTCTTCTATCATATTTGTTTCTTCTATCAAATTCATTTCTTCTATCAAATTTGTTTCTTCTATCAAATTCATTTCTTCTATCATATTTGTTTCTTCTATCAAATTCATTTCTTCTATCATATTTGTTTCTTCTATTAAATTCATTTCATCTATCAAATTCATTTCTTCTATCATATTTGTTTCTTCTATCAAATTCATTTCCTTTATCATATTTGTTTCTTCTATCAAATTCATTTCTTCTATCATATTTGTTTCTTCTATCAAATTCATTTCTTCTATCAAATTTGTTTCTTCTATCAAATTCATTTCTTCTATCATATTTGTTTCTTCTATCAAATTCATTTCTTCTATCATATTTGTTTCTTCTATCAAATTCATTTCATCTATCAAATTCATTTCTTCTATCATATTTGTTTCTTCTATCAAATTCATTTCTTTTATCATATTTGTTTCTTCTATCAAATTCATTTCTTCTATCATATTTGTTTCTTCTATCATATTCATTTCTTCTATCATATTTGTTTCTTCTATCAAATTCATTTCTTCTATCATATTTGTTTCTTCTATCAAATTCATTTCTTCTATCATATTTGTTTCTTCTATCAAATTCATTTCTTCTAACAAATTCATTTCTTCTATCATATTTGTTTATTCTATCAAATTCATTTCTTCTATCATATTTGTATCTTCTATCAAATTCATTTCTTCTATCAAATTCATTTCTTCAGTCATATTTGTTTCTTCTGTCAAATTCATTTCTTCTATCATATTTGTTTCTTGAATCAAATTCATTTCTTCTATCATATTTGTTTCTTCTATTAAATTCATTTCTTCTATCAAATTCATTTCTTCTATCATATTTGTTTCTTCTATTAAATTCATTTCTTCTATCATATTTGTTTTTTCTATTAAATTCATTTTTTCTATTAAATTCATTTCTTCTATCATATTTGTTTCTTCTATCAAATTCCTTTCTTCTATCATATGCATTTCTTTTATCAAATTCATTTCTTCTATCATATTTGTTTCTTCTATCAAATTCATTTCTGCTATCATATTTGTTTCTTCTATCAAATTCATTTCATCTATCAAATTCATTTCTTCTATTATATTTGTTTCTTCTATCAAATTCATTTCTTCTATCAAATTCATTTCTTCTATTATATTTGTTTATTCTATCAAATTCATTTCTTCTATCATATTTGTTTCTTCTATCAAATTCATTTCTTCTATCAAATTCATTGCTTTTATCTCATTTGTGTCTTCAATCAAATTCATTTCTTCTATCATATTTGTATCTTCTATGAAATTCATTTCTTCTATCAAATTCATTTCTTCTGTCATATTTGTTTCTTCTGTCAAATTCATTTCTTCTATCATATTTGTTTCTTCTATCATATTCATTTCTTCTATCATATTTGTTTCTTCTATCAAATTCATTTCTTCTATCATATTTGTTTCTTCTATCAAATTCATTTCTTCTATCATATTTGTTTCTTCTATCAAATTCATTTCATCTATCAAATTCATTTCTTCTATCATATTTGTTTCTTCTATCAAATTCATTTCTTTTATCATTTTTGTTTCTTCTATCAAATTCATTTCTTCTATCATATTTGTTTCTTCTGTCATATTCATTTCTTCTATCATATTTGTTTCTTCTATTAAATTCATTTCATCTATCAAAATTTATTTCTTCTATTATATTTGTTTCTTCTATCAAATTCATTTCTTCTATCAAATTCGTTTCTTCTATCATATTTGTTTCTTCTATCAAATTCATTTCTTCTTTCATATTTGTTTCTTCTATCAAATTCATTTCTTCTATCATATTTGTTCCTTTTATCAAATTCATTTCTTCTAACAAATTCATTTCTTCTATCATATTTGTTTATTCTATCAAATTCATTTCTGCTATCATATTTGTTTCTTCTATCAAATTCATTTCTTCTATCAAATTCATTGCTTCTATCTCATTTGTGTCTTCAATCAAATTCATTTCTTCTATCAAATTCATTTCTTCAGTCATATTTGTTTCTTCTGTCAAATTCATTTCTTCTATCATATTTGTTTCTTCTATCAAATTCATTTTTTTCTATCAAATTCATTTCTTCTATCAAATTCATTTCTTCTATCAAATTCATTTCTTCTATCAAATTAATTTCTTCTATAAAATTCATTTCTTCTATCAAATTAATTTCTTCTATCAAATTCATTTCTTCTATCAAATTCATTTCTTCTATCATATTTGTTTCTTCTATCATATTTGTTTCTTCTATCAAATTCATTTCTTCTATCATTTTTGTTTCTTCTATCAAATTCATTTCTTCTATTAAATTTGTTTCTTCTATCAAATTCATTTCATCTATCAAATTCATTTCTTCTATCATATTTGTTTCTTCTATCAAATTCATTTCTTTTATCATATTTGTTTCTTCTATCAAATTCATTTCTTCTATCATATTTGTTTCTTCTATCATATTCATTTCTTCTATCATATTTGTTTCTTCTATCAAATTCATTTCTTCTATCATATTTGTTTCTTCTATCAAATTTATTTCTTCTATCATATTTGTTTCTTCTATCAAATTCATTTCTTCTAACAAATTCATTTCTTCTATCATATTTGTTTATTCTATCCAGTTCATTTCTTCTATCATATTTGTATCTTCTATCAAATTCATTTCTTCTATCAAATTCATTTCTTCAGTCATATTTGTTTCTTCTGTCAAATTCATTTCTTCTATCATATTTGTTTCTTGAATCAAATTCATTTCTTCTATCATATTTGTTTCTTCTATCAAATTCATTTCTTTTATCAAATTCATTTCTTCTATCATATTTGTTTCTTCTATTAAATTCATTTCTTCTATCATATTTGTTTCTTCTATTAAATTCATTTTTTCTATTAAATTCATTTCTTCTATCATATTTGTTTCTTCTATCAAATTCCTTTCTTCTATCATATGCATTTCTTTTATCAAATTCATTTCTTCTATCATATTTGTTTATTCTATCAAATTCATTTCTGCTATCATATTTGTTTCTTCTATCAAATTCATTTCATCTATCAAATTCATTTCTTCTATTATATTTGTTTCTTCTATCAAATTCATTTCTTCTATCAAATTAATTTCTTCTATCAAATTCATTTCTTCTATCAAATTCATTTCTTCTATCATATTTGTTTCTTCTATCATATTTGTTTGTTCTATCAAATTCATTTCTTCTATCATTTTTGTTTCTTCTATCAAATTCATTTCTTCTATTAAATTTGTTTCTTCTATCAAATTCATTTCATCTATCAAATTCATTTCTTCTATCATATTTGTTTCTTCTATCAAATTCATTTCTTTTATCATATTTGTTTCTTCTATCAAATTCATTTCTTCTATCATATTTGTTTCTTCTATCATATTCATTTCTTCTATCATATTTGTTTCTTCTATCAAATTCATTTCTTCTATCATATTTGTTTCTTCTATCAAATTCATTTCTTCTATCATATTTGTTTCTTCTATTAAATTCATTTCTTCTAACAAATTCATTTCTTCTATCATATTTGTTTATTCTATCCAGTTCATTTCTTCTATCATATTTGTATCTTCTATCAAATTCATTTCTTCAATCAAATTCATTTCTTCAGTCATATTTGTTTCTTCTGTCAAATTCATTTCTTCTATCATATTTGTTTCTTGAATCAAATTCATTTCTTCTATCATATTTGTTTCTTCTATTAAATTCATTTCTTTTATCAAATTCATTTCTTCTATCATATTTGTTTCTTCTATTAAATTCATTTCTTCTATAATATTTGTTTCTTCTATTAAATTCATTTCTTCTATCAAATTCATTTCTTCTATCATATTTGTTTCTTCTATCAAATTCCTTTCTTCTATCATATGCATTTCTTTTATCAAATTCATTTCTTCTATCATATTTGTTTATTCTATCAAATTCATTTCTGCTATCATATTTGTTTCTTCTATCAAATTAATTTCTTCTATCAAATTCATTGCTTCTATCTCATTTGTGTCTTCAATCAAATTCATTTCTTCTATCATATTTGTTTCTTCAATCAAATTAATTTCTTCTATCAAATTCATTTCTTCTGTCATATTTGTTTCTTCTGTCAAATTCATTTCTTCTATCATATTTGTTTTTTGTATCAAATTTATTTCTTCTATCAAATTCATTTCTTCCATCATATTTGTTTCTTCTATCAAATTCATTTCTTCTATCAAATTCATTTCTTCCATCATATTAGATTCTTCTATCAAATTCATTTCTTCTATCAAATTCATTTCTTCTATCATATTTATTTCTTCTATCAAATTCATTTCTTCTATCATATTCATTTCTTCTATCATATTCATTTCTTCTATCATATTTGTTTCTTCTATCAAATTCATTTTCTATATCAAATTCATTTCTTCTATCAAATTCATTTCTTCCATCATATTCATTTCTTCTATCATATTTGTTTCTTCTATCAAATTCATTTCTTCTATCATATTTGTTTCTTCTATCAAATTCATTTCTTATATCAAATTCATTTCTTCTATCCAATTCATTTCTTCTATCATATTCATTTCTTCTATCATATTTATTTCTTCTATCATATTTGTTTCTTCTATCAAATTCATTTCTTATATCAAATTTATTTCTTATATCAAATTCATTTCTTCCATCATATTCATTTCTTCTATCATATTTGTTTCTTCTATCAAATTCATTTCTTCTATCATATTTGTTTCTTCTATCAAATTCATTTCTTATATCAAATTCATTTCTTCTATCCAATTCATTTCTTCTATCATATTCATTTCTTCTATCATATTTATTTCTTCTATCATATTTGTTTCTTCTATCAAATTCATTTCTTATATCAAATTTATTTCTTATATCAAATTCATTTCTTCTATCATATTCATTTCTTCTGTCAAATTTATTTCTTCTATCATATTTGTTTCTTGAATCAAATTCATTTCTTCTATCATATTTGTTTCTTCTATTAAATTCATTTCTTCTATCATATTTGTTTCTTCTATTAAATTCATTTCTTCTATTAAATTCATTTCTTCTATCATATTTGTTTCTTCTATCAAATTCCTTTCTTCTATCATATGCATTTCTTTTATCAAATTCATTTCTTCTATCATATTTGTTTATTCTATCAAATTCATTTCTGCTATCATATTTGTTTCTTCTATCAAATTCATTTCTTCTATCAAATTCATTGCTTCTATCTCATTTGTGTCTTCAATCAAATTCATTTCTTCTATCATATTTGTTTCTTCTATCAAATTCATTTCTTCTATCAAATTCATTTCTTCTGTCATATTTGTTTCTTCTGTCAAATTCATTTCTTCTATCATATTTGTTTTTTGTATTAAATTTATTTCTTCTTTCAAATTCATGTCTTCCATCTTATTTGTTTCTTCTATCAAATTCATTTCTTCTATCAAATTCATTTCTTCCATCATATTAGATTCTTCTATCAAATTCATTTCTTCTATCAAATTCATTTCTTCTATCATATTTATTTCTTCTATCAAATTCATTTCTTCTATCATATTCATTTCTTCTATCATATTCATTTCTTCTTTCATATTTGTTTCTTCTATCAAATTCATTTTCTATATCAAATTCATTTCTTCTATCAAATTCATTTCTTCTATCATATTCATTTCTTCTATCATATTTGTTTCTTCTATCAAATTCATTTCTTCTATCATATTTGTTTCTTCTATCAAATTCATTTCTTATATCAAATTCATTTCTTCTATCCAATTCATTTCTTCTATCATATTCATGTCTTCTATCATATTTATTTCTTCTATCATATTTGTTTCTTCTATCAAATTCATTTCTTATATCAAATTTATTTCTTATATCAAATTCATTGCTTCTATCATATTCATTTCTTCTATCATATTCATTTCTTCTATCATATTTGTTTCTTCTATCAAATTCATTTCTTCTTTCATATTTGTTTCTTCTATCAAATTCATTTCATATATCAAATTCATTTCTTTTATCATATTTATTTCTTCTATCAAATTCATTTCTTCTATCATATTTATTTCTTCTATCAAATACATTTCTTCTATCATTTTTTTTATATTTTGCGGATGACCTGGCATTACTCGCACATACTCAGCAGCAGACGCAGGAAAAGACCAACATCGTTACAGAAAACTCCACTCGCCTTGGCCTCAACGTCCACAAAAGTAAGACCAAGTTCCTTAAGGTCAACGCAGAAAACACATCACCTATCACTCTCAATGGTGAAGCGCTAGAAGAAATAAAAAAAATTCACCTATCTAGGCAGCATCGCCAATAAGAAGAGAGGAACCGACGCCGATGTAAGGGCAAGAATTGGCAAGGCCAGGTCAGCCTTCCTCCAACTTAAGAATATCTGGAGCTCAAGAGAAATATCCCTGAAAACAAAGATCAAGATCTTCAACTCAAATGTGAAGTCTGTCTTACTCTGTGGTGCTGAAACGTGGAGGACCACAGCTACCAACACTAAGAAGATCCAGACTTTCATAAACTCATGTCTCATGAGAATTTTGCATATACGCTGGCCGGACATGATCAGTAATGATGAGCTCTGGAGTCGCACGGGTCAACCGGAAGCAGATCTGGAAATCATGCAAAAAAGATGGAGATGGTTGGGGCACACACTCCGAAAACCAGCTTCCAACACTACCAGACAGCCCCTATCATGGAACCCCCAAGGGAAGAGGAAGAGGGGCCGACCTCGTAAAAGCTGACGACGTGACATGGATGCCGACGTCAAGAGATCAGGTCATTCTTGGGGACAATTGGAAAGACTCGCTCGGGACCGGGATGGCTGGAGAGCCCTTGTTGGTGGCCTATGCCCCGAAAGGGGTAGTAGGCGTAAGTAAAAGTAAAGTAATAAATTTAAACAGTGAAACAAGTCTTACTTACTTACTTACTAGGATACTTACTTACTTACATGCCTAACTTTTAACTACCAGTTTGCACCTCGATGCAAGCTAAATCACAATTGCAAATATACCAAATTAATTGAATAATATAATACATTAATAATTAGTGTTAAAATACAAGAAAAGTAATAATTTTTCCCCACATTGAAAAAGGTGCTGGTACGCCGTACCGGCACAAAAAAAAACACTGTATATATATATATATATATATATATATATATATATATATATATATATATATATATATATATATATATGAATCATTTATTTCCTATAAAAAAATAGGGCGACGAATAATAATTACAAATTTTTAATACTAACTCTGAAGAAGACACAAGCGTAGCAAAGCTGTAAAAGCTACGCAGAAAAACTAAAGTTCTAACACCCCAACATTCCCTTTTATACTAAGTCTAGACGGGGGTTCGTGGAAAATTTATTCCATTAGGACGCCAGGGGAGGAAATAGTTGTGACAATGCTTTACTCTCTCTTTTGTAAATTAAGTTAATATATCCTATATCTCCCTTATTAATGGAACAATCTGATTCTAAAAAATACAGTCAAATTCCAAGAATACGATCAATAGTTCAAAAAATCATATCAATATAAGGAGTCTATTGAATAGTCTCGCCTTTAACAAGCAAATGGATTTTCTTGTAGCGAGGGGGGGGGGACGCCATCGGCGAGCGACATGTCAATACAGACATTATTCCACGCCCAGAAATCAAGCGATTCAATTCCGATACCTGTTAAAGAGATCTCAACTAGTTCCGCGAGAGTTAGCGAGACACACCTACACACACTAAGGCTATCAATGTTGTCTAAATACGTCACAATATGTTAAATACATTTTTATTTATTGGCAGAATACTGCTTGACCAAGGGATGTTTATTGTTTAAGTTTATTGTGTTAACTTTTAACAATGACAGTAGTTTATAGACTAATAGGGATAGTAACGGTAGTACAATGCGTATGTTCTTTATCATACGTTTTTAATTTGACAATAAGTATAAGTAAGGCTCTCATTTTTGTAGATACAAATAATTATGGATAGATTACTAAGTGGCCGATTACTCGGTTTGAATCTTAGTGAAGGTTAAGATTTCTTCTGTCCCGAGTCTACCCAGCTATGAAGGGTAGTGACTTTTAAGTTGAGTAATAGTAAAGGCGGCTGCGGGCATTGTATTGGCCGAAGTAATCCCCTCGTAATAGGATCGGTAACCCTTTAATAATAGTGTGTCAAAGTAAAATTTCTAATGCACGGCGTTCCAACAGCCTAAAGGTTATTCTGCTCTTTCTGCTCTGGCAATCACCTAATTGTGGAATTCCTTTTTAGGGTCTTCAGTGTGCCATTAATAATGGCTCTGCGTGCCAAGTCTGGCAAGCGAGCAGAAGTCTGCTGACCCCTGCTATCAAATGCAGTGGCCACAGAAACTGGTGAACACTGCTTCACCGGCCCCATGGCTCTAATTAATCCACAGCATATATTAAATAAAATAAATATTTATTTATACTTATATTTATTAAATATATTTTTATTCATACTTAAATATTTTTTTTACTATCGGCCTATTATATTTATATTATGAAAACTAAAATATTTAATAGACTTATAGTAATTTTGTGTAGAACGGTAAATAAATAATAATAATAAGTATAGGGCTATTTACATAGCACTGCCAACCAACACAATGAAAGCCCAGAGTGTATTTATTTTACATTTAGCAACAAAAACATGCATAGAGCACGAATATAATTATCTAGGTTAAAAAATTAGGCCTGTATAGATTAGAAATTGTGTGAAATACACCAACGAATTTAGAGCAAAATTTTACGAAAGCAAACATAAGACAGAGCACAGAATGTATTATTTACTTGGGCCTAAAATACAAGTAAAACAGGTGTCGAAAATGTTTAACGAAGTAATATGTTTTTTTTTCATTTTCTTTTAAAATAATAATAAATGAAACACCGTTTTATTTCTATTGTAAATAAAACACAGTTATATTTCTATTGTAAATAAAACACAGTTATATTTCTACTGTAAATAAAACACTGTTATATTTTTACTGTAACATTGTTTGCAGCCAGCAGGATAGACAGCTATATTGATTACACTGTCAACCCTTGTGATGATTTCTATAAGTTTGCCTGTGGACGCTGGATGAAAGAAAACATCATCCCCGATGACGAGACTTCTCTGGACATGTTTGGTACCCTGCAAGACAAGTCGACCAACAGACTGAAAGGTACGATGCTGCCGTTAAGTTTAAGAACAACTCGTAGATTACAGATGCTGATTCTATTAAAAGAAGAGTATTGTGTCCTACGCTCATTAGTGGTTTGAGTCTAGTCCTGTATTTCTCATATATTAGTATTTCTCATATATATATTGAAGTAATGTTAAGTTATTTGTTTTCTTTGTATGTTGAGGTAACCCATTCCGCGCCCCTATGCCACTCGGGAAGAAAGTTTTTGTAGGGGCCTATGCATTTGTTCTAGATTTTTTGCTAATGATTCAAAAGTTTTAAAAGAGTCTCCTTTTATGTTGTTACGTGTATATCATGTTGAAAATTAAAATAGTTATTTATATTGCATTTGGAATTAATTGCCTGGCTAGTTCATGTAGAATTATTTATTCATATTTAATTTTGGTGCATATATTAATTGCGTAGATATTGATTAATTATGACGTTAAAACACCGATATGCTTTTGCGTAGTCTCTACAACTTTCTAGTTCGCATTTTCTTTTGCATTCTGAAAACTTGGGGAAAATTCACACTAGTACTTTTTGCATCGAAATATTTATAATATATAAGCCACGCAGAGGTTTCGTTAGGTTTTCATTGATTTTTGCTTAGCTTTAACGAAGCGACTTATTGGTGTCCAGTAGTAGTTGAATATTATTATTAAACACAAGTTTAGATGATTTTTTAAACATACATCGAGTGGCTTGAGTAAATTATATCATAGTGAACAAGATCCTAGACAGACATATGACCCGATTTGTATCAAAGTGATTGAAAAATAAAAATATAGATATATGCTTTGGTTCCATTCATTCCATTTATATTAATTATGCATTTCTTTAAAAAAAAAAAAAAATTAAGAGAAAACAATTGTGTCTGATTACAGTTTAATGGGGGGCTAGGTGGCGGTGTGGCAGCGGGTTCGACGCCTGGTGCATGCTAGGATTTTTTCCCGGGTCTGGAGGGTGTCCCTGACCCTACCCAGCTCTGATGGGTACCTGACCTTAGTTGGGGTAAAGTAAAGGCGGCATTGCTAGCCACACAATCACCTAGTATGCTGTGGCCACGAAAACTGGTGAACACTGCTTCAGCTGCCTATGGATTAATTTAACCCGAGGGGATACTCTCACTGCCACTATTGCTGGTGTTATTGTCGTGACAGATGTGACATCTTTGGAGACGTAATAACTGCTAAAATGCCGAGTTTCATTCTCCCTCCAAAACATAAAATTATTTTAGCAAGTCTATTTTCAGATGCCAAGATATACATTAAGCTCATTTCACTTGAAGTTCTCTAATATAAATGTCTATTCAACACTTTAACTCCACAACTCTAACACCGATCTATCACTCTCTAAAATTATTTCCTTTCTAACCGCCCGTTACACATTCCTCACTGGTCACCCGTGTTTGGTGTTGCCAACTTATCTAATTTATTTAATTTGTTAGTGACAGATACTTTACTTTACATTTTAAATTTAATGAAGAGCTGAGTGTTCAAAAAACATATTTTTCTTTCAGCCATATTAGAGGAACCAATTCGACCTGAGGAAATATCGAGTGTTAAAAAAGTAAAGACATTCTACGTTTCTTGTGTTGACAAGGGTAAGAAACACTTAACTTTAAATTTATCTTCAATTATATATTACATACGCTCCTTTTGTAGGGACGATTATTGCGTCCTACGCTCATCCATGGTCTAAGTCTAGTTTGCATTTTGAACAGTGTTTTAAATTATTGCTTTTCTTGATTCGTTCAGTTAACCCAATTTATGCCTGTATGCCACTCGGGAAGAAAGAGTACTTTTATGATAATATTCTTACAATAGGGAGAAGGAAAAAGCTATCGTCTTTATGCTTATAGGAGCATTGTAACAGATTGCTTATGTGTTGTATTTTTAATTTAGAATTTACTGTCTTGTTTAAACTACTTTACCATGTGACGATTTCTAGTGTAGCGGTCGGCAACCTTCGGCATGCGTGGAACACTTGGCACCCAGGGCAAATTTCAATGGCACGCGGGAGACTCCCAAAAAGAAATTTGAAATGTCGTCTACGAGAAATTTAGCGCTAAGGCAGGCTGACTCTTGGCTGTTGGCACAATTCATTAATTAAAAGATCCACTTTGACACACAATTATCTAAAGGTTGCCGACCTCTGCGAGTCTAGTGTTTGTAGGCATATTATATATATATATATATATATATATATATATATATATATATTGTCACGTGCGAAATCAGCTACTGACGTATGATGATATTTTTAGTAATGTATTATTATATATTCTTTTGATTCACATCCACCTTGGATCTCACAAGGTTGTATAAGAATTTCTATTGATGTTATTCAATTAGATTTGATGTTTATTTGAATTGTTTGATGTGAATCTTTTGTGTATGAAATGATTTAGATAAACTGTACCTTAATATAGAGGAAATCCACAATCCTGTTTGAATGATTGAACACAATTTTATTCCAACAAGTTGAGATGATAAATATAACAGTAACACAGAACAAATGTACCAGTATTATATGATGAAACTTAATCAGTTGAGATTCTTCTATATCGTACTAAGCCGTAATCCTATCTTTAAGAAAGTGGTCAAAAACAGTCCTCACAAATTAGCGCCCAAGCTAGAACTAAACTAACGATATTCAACCCTCGTGCATATGACGTATTTTAATGCTATGACGTAGTGTCTAGACATATACATGTTTTATTCCTAACACGGAAACATTTCGGGTTTAAGATTATTTCTTTTTAACTTTAGTTAATAATAATAGAACCAATATAATTATGGAAATGAAACTTTTGTAACAATATATATATATATATATATATATATATATATATATATATATATATATATATATATGCTCATTTCATTTTGTGCTGACTACATAATCCCCTAGTACGCCGTGGCTACAGAAACTGTTGAACGCTGTTTTACAAATTACAAATTATATAATTTATATAGCGTTATTCATAACAATTGGTATTTGAATTCGCTTTACATTTACCGTATGTTATGAAAATAAATCAAATTAGTGTGATTTTAATATTGTTAGCTTCTTTAATTGTGTTCGGAAGTTTGTTCCACCACAGGAGATGCTACGACGCTGTAGGAGCGAGCTGAAAATTTTTTTTTTTACTTTGACCGGCCCTCTAGTCAATTTGATCCAACGGAATACTTGGTATACTTGACACTTTCGATGCCAGCAACATAACGTAAGCTCAGAGCGCATTTAACATTTACACACAAACCAAAGGTAAGCTCAGAGCGCATTTAATATTGAGACACAAACCAAAGGTAAGCTCAGAGCGCATTTAACTCTTTATGTGTAAGCTTATTTAAAAATGTGTAGAAATTGTGTCCCCGTCCACAAAGTTATGTTTCGTACTGCACATCATATAATGATCTTGAAACCAATACAATTTGGCGCTTTTGAAAACGAGAAGAAAGTTAATGACCTTTATGGCACTCTAAAAAAAAATTAAATTCACTTGACATTCATGTAGGGCTTTGGCCTGCTCCACCACCTCCTTCCGATCGGGCCTATATATGTTTTTCCTCCGCCATGCAGTCACAGCAAACGGTTTCGCAGATCTGCTTCTACAGATTTGAGCTATCTTCATCTTGGGTATGCCTCTATGCCTCTCTCTCTCTCTCCCCCACACACGCACTCCACCTTGGTCTCTGGTAATGTACTGTTCTGGCTACTCTGTCTTCTGCCAGTCTTTCTAAATGACCAGCCTACCCCGCTCCACCCCGCCCTTCTTTATTCTAGCTTCCACCTTTGTTTCCACGTACAGTGTATATAATTCTTCATTTCACTTAACATTATCATTAAAAAATTAAGTAACGTATCCCGTCGGACGCAATCGATCCATGGTGCCGATGAAGCAGCGTTCACTAGTCTATGTGGCCACGGCATACTTAGGGGATTGTGTAGCAAGCACAATGCTCCCAGGTGCCTCTACTTTTCCCCAACTAAAGTCAGAGCCGGGAAGACTCAGGGACATCCTCCAGTCCCCGGAACCAACCCTGGTCGAATTTGAACCCAGGATCATCGGTACACCAGTCCAACGCGCTGTCGCTTGACCACCCTGTCCCGTCTTTTAATCCACCACAGTTTGGTTCTCGCGCAGAGTATGGCATTTTTCATTTAAATAAACATTAAACTATTATTGATTTGTTAAAACCTATTTTGTATGTTCTTTTCTCATTTCTCTTATAGATACTATCAAAAAAAGAGGGGATAATCCACTGATGACTTTACTGGTTACTAAGCTAGGTGGCTGGCCCTTGACCCATGCTCAATGCAATGAATCCAGTTTCGACTTTCTCAACACCTGGTTCAAATTGAAAACAATCGAAGCCAGCTATGTTTTTTCTTTCTACACCAGTACTAACAAGAAGAACTCCAGTAAAACTATACTCACGGTAAGTCAGTATTTACAACAAGAACTGCAGTAAGAAAACACTCAAGGTAAGTCAGTATTGAGAACAAGAATTCAAGTAAAACGACACTCATGGTAAGTGAGAATTGAGAACAGGAACTCCAGTAAGAAAACACTAAAGGTAAGTCATTATTGAGAACAAGAACTCTAGTAAAACGATACTCAAGGTAAGTCAGTATTGAGAACAAGAACTCCGGTAAGAAAACACTCAAGGTAAGTCAGAATTGAGAACAGGAACTCCAGTAAGAAAACACTTAAGCTAAGTCAGTATTGAGAACAAGAACTCCAGTAAGAAGACAGTCAAGGTAAGTCAGTACTGAGAACAAGAACTCCAATAAGAAAACTCTCAAGGTAAGTCAGTATAAAGAACAAGAACTCCAGTAAGAAGACGCTCGAGGTAAGTTAGTATTGACAAAAAAAACTCCAAAAAGAAAACGATCAAGTTAAGTCAGTATTTTCAACCAGAACTCCAGTAAGAAAACACTTAAGGTAAGTCTGAGTCTGTATTGACAACAAGAACTCTAGTAAGTATACACTCAAGGTAAGTCAGTATTGTCGACAAGAACTCCAGTAAGAAAATACTCAAGGTAAGTTAGTATTGTGAAGAAGAACTCCAGTGAGAGACACTCAAGGTAAGTCAGTATTAAGGACAAGATCTTCAGTAATAAGTCACTCAAGGTAAGTCAGTATTTACAACAATAACTCCAGTAAGAAGACACTCAATGTAAATCAGTATTAATAACAAGAAATGCAGTAAGAAAACACTCCTGGTAAGTCATTATTGAGAACAAGAACTCCAGTAAAACGACACTTACGGTAAATCAGTATTGACAACAAGAACTCCAGTAAAACGATACTCACGGTGAGTCAGTGTGAGGATTTAAAATATATATCGTTGTTTTAGTAAGACCTAATTTGTATAATCTCTAACCCGGTGTTAATGTATTGAATAAACGAGTGACGTTTTACGATAGAAACAATGACTTAGTAGTTAGAGAGAACGACAGACGACCTTAAGATTTGGTAGCTACAAGACGTGATAGACTAGGCTATTGAAACTGTTGTATATTTAAATTCATCTTGTACATAAATTGTTGGAGAATTCTGAATTAAATATTTAGTTATCATTTTACTAAAAGTCGGCAGTTTGTTTATTGATTGTTAGTAGAGAATGTGATCTCCCTGAGAGTGTGGACATAGTTCGTTTAAAAAATAACGGTCACATTTTTGGCGCCCAACGTAAATTCGGAAGCCCAACGTAAATTCGGAAGCCCAACGTGGAATATTGAAAATCAAGGGAGAATGTTGAAGGATAATCAAGGTGAATATTATTGAAAATCAATTTGAAAGAAAGCCTACAATATATTGTGAAGCACAGCTTGAAGAATATAGCAAATGAACATTTAGTACAACTAGAAGAAGACTGAAACTCAATGTGAGGAAATTTCGACGAGTAAGAAAATTTAACGGTTGAACAGTATAGCCTAGCACGTTCTTGGAACTTAGCGTTACCAGTACATAACGGTGTACGTGAAGATGGCTTGCAGATAGAAACGGAAGTTTATTTATGTTACCAAACAAGTCGGTTAAAAGGGCTACTAGAAAATTGAAGTTGAAAGGCGTCTCGGACACATTTTAAATGTGTAGAACGTGGTAACAGTTATTGAGACAATATTGAAGCTGTGTATTATAGGACAAGCTAAGTTTGTCGAGTAAAGAGATTAAAAAGAATCTCGGTAGAACTAGTATGGTTCGAGAATAGAAGAATACTTCAGAATAGTCGTTCTAGAAGTCATTAGCAGAAGTCAAGTTAAATTGGAAGTTTAAAAGAAACTTTAACAAAGTGGAAGGATTGTAATCCTTATAAATCAATGAACATACTTCGTGCTGAAAAAACCTGTGTGGTGGAGGATCGTTTCGAATTTGGAACCTTGGACTCGGAGACGGGAGGAAAAGGAACGCGTTTATTAAGATAAGTAAACTGGTGTATACGTTCTGTTGTAGCATAGTATATGCCTAGATTTTTCTTGTGAAATCTTTGGCATGTATTAGTTTATTTTAGGAATATTGTGTATACACTTAAAGTCCCTGTAGTCAGGTTAGTTTAAAAAGACTTTTCATAAGTGTATAATACTACATAATATATGTTAGATTGTATAGTTTTGTATGCACAGTGTTATCATATTGTTTATATATTTGTCATAGTAAATTTTTTGTGAATCTTAAGTCTTATCTAATATCTGTGGTGTTCTTATTTTTATATATTGATTATTATATTGGTTCTCATTTTATGCATATTGTGATATTGCTTACATTTTAAATTATATTAGTTTGTTGTAGGCATATATATATTATTTGAAAATGAAGTGGACATATATGCACATTTTATAAGTTGTAGTAAGGAGTTGGGATACACTGGTAAGGAATTGGATGAGTGGGCGGAGAGAAAATATAGAGAGTATTTAGAAAGAGAAGAATGGGCTAAAGATAAAGCTAGAGCTGATGAGATTGAGCTAGAGAGATTAAAACAAATTGATAAAGATAAAGCTAGAGCAGATATGATTGAATTAAAGAGATTAGAAGATATTGCTAAAGATAAAGAGAGGGACGAAAAGTAAAAAGATAGAATTTTTCAGTTAAAAAAATTAGAATTAGAAGCTAAAAATAATAATGCAAATGTAAATATTGGAGTCACTAGACCTGTTGTTGACCAGGATATGGATATTAGAAATAACATGTGTAGATTTACTTTTCAATTATTTAATGAAAAGGATGGTTTTATTGATACATTTCTAAAAGAAAATTGAAATGGAAATGGGGAGACAAAATTCGTTTGCTTGTTATTGGCCTGGACTTCTTGGAAAATCCTTTACAGGAGAAATTCCATCAAAAATTTGTATGGAACAATCAGAATATGCATCTGTTAAGGAACAATTATTAAGACATTTTGGAAGTACAGAGGAGGCTTATAGAAAGACATTTTTTGAAATAACTTTATCAAAGGATGAAGATCCAAAAAGTTATTTTGACTCATTGACAAATGCTATGGACAAATGGTTGAAGTGTGCTAAAATAGATAAATCTTTTGAGGAACTCAAGAATTTTATTATTAGAGATAAGGCAATATATTCACTTGATAAGACTCTCAAAGCATTTATTCAGGAGAGATCTCCCAGGACTATAGAGGAAATAGTTGACCTAATTAGGAACTATAAATTAGCTCATCTTATGGCACCTACTACTAAAGGAGAGGGTTACCAGGATATAATATGCTTTGCTAGAGGCAAGGATAATTTTCAAAGAGGTAGACAATTATCAAGGAACAAGATGAAGTGTGGTATTTGGGGAAGAAATAACCATGTTACTAAGGATTGTAAAGATAAGAGAGATAACACATTGACATGTTTTATATGTAAAAGGAAAGGACATATCGCAAGAAATTGCTTCAGAAGGTCAAGTTCTGCTGGAAACAATAATAATAATAATAGATCTCAGGGATAAACACACCCAAGAGATCACAACTCCAAATTTAATCAGAACAGGAATCATTGTGGAGCTGTGTTATCAAGAAGCAAAGGAATAACAATTTTTCTAGGGTATGTGGGATTAATACCAGTACATGCAGTTCGTGACACGGGCAGTTCGGTCATTGCAATAAACAGCAAATATGTTCAGTCACACCAATACACTGTTGATGTAGCAGACTGTACATCATTTGATGGAAGAGTGATCAAATTGAGGTTGGCTTACATTGATATTAGGACACCATATATTACAGGTAGAGTACTGGCTCATGTTATAGATGATGCACCAATTGGTTTAATTATTGTAAATGTGGAATCAGTTAAAGAATATACTAGAGAGGAAATAGATACACAGTAATTTAATAATAATCAAGCACAATGTAATGTGATTAATGAATGTAAAGCAAGCAATACTGAAGAAAGTAAGACAATATTGGATAATGAAAAAGACACATCAGTTGATAGTGAATCATTACTGAATGAAAACTTTAATATGGAAATATTCAAAAAGGAACAATGAGAGGATACTACATTGGATAGACTTTTCAAATCTACACAGAAAGGAAATACTAACAAAAATAGTGTATGCAAAGTGAAAAAGGATACACAACTATTAGTCAGAGAGATACTCATAAATGGCAGACAAGTGGAACAAATAGTTGTAACATATAAATATAGAACATAAATAATGACTAATGCTCATTCTATACCATTGGCTGGTCATATGGGAGTCGGCAAAATCAAAAACAGAACAATACAACATTACTTTTGGCCTAAAATGTCAAAAGATGTGAAAAGATTTGTTAAAGAATGTGAAGTTTGTCAGAAGAAAGGACCTAGAGGTAACTTTACCAAAGCACCTATATAAAAAGGAGTGACTGCAACTAGACCATTTCAGAAGGTACCTATATATATCATTGGTTTGATGCATATTATGTCTAACAGAGGACATATATATATCCTGACATTGAATATATATATGTTCTAGGTATGCAGAGGCAGTACCATTAAAGAAAATTGAATCTACAGATATAGTGCAATCATTATATTTAATATTTACTAGAATTGGATTTCCTGAAGAGATAATATCTGATAGAGGAACTCAATTTACATCAAAATTGTTTAAAGAATTCATGGAAACATTTGGAATAAAGCAGAAGTTTACAACACCTTATCATCCTCAATGTAATGGAATGTGTGAGAGATTTAACAAAACTCTTAAGGAAATGTTGTCAAAAGTTAGTAATGAGGATCCAAAGAATTGGGATTTGACAATACCATCAATTTTATTTGCATATAGAGAAACTACTCATGATAGTACAGGTTTTTCACCATTTGAACTAATATATAGAGCTAATTCAAGGGGTCAGCTTGAGAGAATTGATGCAAAAATAAAATTTCATAGACATAAGAATGAGACAGAAAAATAATTTTGGAAGGATTATTTTTCCAATGATAAATCTGTGGTAGATTGGAAATTGGACATAATTAATCTTGAGAAAAAAAGAAGAGGAAAGAGAAAAAAATGTTAATTAAATAAAATGAAGCTAGGGATGAAAATCATGGAGTTAAATAATGAACATGGCTTATGTGATAATGTTGCTGATGTAATTGAGAAGGTTGATGTAGTTAATAAAAAATAAATATTTTAAATGAAGAACCTATAGTCATTTTGGAAGAAGCTAAGAGCTTAAATGAAGATTCTATTTGTAGGAGTATATTGTATGAACCAAGGATCATTATTGAAGAGCCAAAGGAGATAGTTGAAGAAGAAAAAGTCATAGTTGAAACATTAGACTTAAAGGTCATAAGAGGAGTTAGGATACAAATAGAAGAGTCACATATTAGAAAAGAGTTACAGATCATTAGTAAAGAGTCAGTGATTACAATGAAAGAGTCATTGGAATTGGAAGTGATAGATAAGAATATAGTTCATGCAATGATTGAGAAAGACAAACACTTAGAAATGAGTGATGTGCAAAAGAATTTAATGATAAGACGTGCATATTGGATAAGGTTGATACAAGGGTATTAAATGGTAAGGTAGTACAGGACAGTGTACTAAAGGATTGTCAGAAGGACAATATGGTAATTGATGATTGTCAGATGGGAGAAATGGCAATTATAGATAATCAGGATAAAAAGAAAGAAGATCCTGATATGTTGTGTGGAGATTGTGAAGAGGAGAAGATAAAGGGGGTTGATATGTTGATTGAAGATTGTCATGAGGAGAAAGATGATTTTAAGTTGTTGTGTAGAGAGTGTTTTGAGAATAATGAATTGAAGTTTGTGGAGATGGAGACAAATGAAAAAGAGAAAGTGATTGGAGATAGCTAAAGGAGATGAAAACATACGCTGTCAATTAGTTTTATTGAAAAGAAAAAAAAGATGTAAGTGGTGTGCTGGAAAGTAATTGTGGGAGTTTGATTAAGAGTATGTCAGAGAAGGGTTGTAGAAGAATGGATGTGAGTCAGGAACTGGTTAGGTTCAAATCTTGTAGTATCAGTAAAAATACTAAAGGAGTTGGTGAGGAGTATTTGTTTAAATCTGATAGACCCAAGGTTTTTGTAAGAAAAAAAAAGGTAATTTTTGAATTATTCTTTCAGGGGATTGACTTAGTTTTGACTATACATTAAACTGGTTTATGGTGAATGGATTTGTGGTATAATTATAACTTGGGAAAAAAATATATATTCTGGTTTTGTAGTGGTGAGGAACGGGAATTGAGAATTTTTTTTTAAGGTGATACAATACTATAAATTTGGTATATTATGTAAATAGTAAATGGTAAACACTCATGGTTTTTAAAGTGGTTGAAAATATATTGGCTGACCTGTTGTCTAGATGTGGTGTTTAAGGTGTGCTGTTTGATACGTAATCACCAGTTTAGAACGCGGTTAAAATTAGCGGTTAAAATTATTATTCATTTAAATGTAAAGTATAAATACGGTGTTAATGAAATATTGATTTTTCCAAAGGTTCTGGACGAGAAATAGTTCTACAACTGAAGCACGGTGATTCAAGCACAACGTACCATTTGTAAGTGAGAGATGTTCTATCACGTCCTCACATTATCGTGAACGGTTCTTGTGGACACCATATCAGGCGCAAATATGAAGACATCATATGAAGAGTACATTTATGGTGCTAACATGGAATCGAGGTCATGTCATCGTTATATCAAGGTACATTGATATTGTCAACATGGAATCGAGGTCATGTCGTCACATTACTGAGGTACATTTACATTGTCAACGCGGAATGAAGGTCATGTCATCAATATATGGAGGATTCAATAAATCAACAGGTTATTAATAACAATTTTTCATGATCAATGTCAACACTATATTGCTTATAGACAGATAGTTCTGGGAAGTTTTCAACGGCAAGTTATAGAAGTCTGAATATGAACAGTGAAGAGGAAGGTTGTAATGATATTACATGGAACAGTACGAACTGTTGTGTTTTCGGATTTATTGATATTTGTAATGTTTGTTTGTGCATTTAATTACTACAGGACAGGATACACATTGAAATCTTATGAACTTATCTATTAGTGAAAGTTATTAGTTAATATTAGTTAATATAAGATAAGATAAGATTGCTTTATTGATCCAAATAAATGGAAATTTGACCTGATTACATAAATTCCGTCTATCACCATACCTAAAACAATATTAAAGAACCATTTGTACTCAAACACAATAGACATTCACGCACACTATCATACCATTTATCATACAAGAAAAAAGTAGGCCTATTATTTAGGAGTCAGCTATTGAGCCATTGTATTTCCTGGCTGAAAGATGATTCTTTTGAAAGAGTCTCACTGACAGTGGAACAAAAGAGTTCCTAAATCTCTCTGGTCTTGCCCTTATTGAAAGAAGCCGCCCACTTCAACTAGATATTATGTAACTATCAATAATATATTATTATAGAGAGGAATTCCTTGGTTTCGTTCCATATATATATATAATTTCTGTTGCATAACATGTTTTTAATATGCATTATAAGATAATTAGGTATGTTGTAATTATTCATATGGTTATATTATTAAAGACATAGGATTAGAGAAGTTACATATTTTATAACAGTATGTGACGGAAAAAAGGTTTTTTAGAAATTTGTACGACAAATTTAAAGGGTCGATTGGGGAATGTGAGGATTTAAAATATATATCGTTGTTTTAGTAAGACACAATTTGTATAATCTCACCCGGTGTTAATGTATGGAATAAACCAGTGACGTTTTACGATAGAAACAATGACGTAGTAGTTAGAGAGAACGACAGACGACCTTAAAATTTGGTAGCGACAAGACGTGATAGACTAGGCTATTGAAACTGTTGTATATTTAAATTCATCTTGTACATAAATTGTTGGAGAATTCTGAATTAAATATTTAGTTATCATTTTACTACAAGCCGGCAGTGTGTTTATTGATTGTTAGTAGAGAATGTGATCTTCCTGAGAGTGTGGACATAGATCGTTTACAAAATAACGGTCACAGTCAGTATTGAGAACAAGAACTCCAGTAAGAAGACACTCTAGGTAAGTTAGTATTGACAACAAGAACTCCAGTAAGAAAACACTCATGGTAAGTCAGTATTGAGAATAAGAACTCCAATAAAACGACACTCACGGTAAGTCAGTATTGACAACAAGAACTCTAGTAAGAAGACACTCAAGGTAAGTCAGTATTGTGATCAAGAACTCCAGTAAGAAAACACTCTAGGTAAGTCAGTATTGACAACAAGTAGGAAAAAATATTATACTGCAGAAAGATTATGTTACAGAAATATTAAATTACAAAAAGATTATTTTACAGAAATATTATGTTACGGTAAGATTACGTTACTGATTAAGTTACTGCAATTTAGATACTAATAAAAATTGTTTTTATATAGCGCTTTCTGTATAGGTAACAGACAGATTACAGATTAGGTTACATCCACACATGCAAATATAATTATATACGATTACATTTTGATTGATCCATTGGTCCGGTGAAGAAGCGTTCAGTAGTTTCAGTGGCCACACATACTAGGGGATTGTGTGGCCAGCACAATGCCACATTCTCCTCTTATTTAGCCCCAACGAATGTACCCCATCAGATCTGGGTATTCTCATGGTAACCCTCTTGACCCTAAGACAAAAAATTCCTAGCCTTCACCAGGATTCGAACCCTGGACCTTCCGCACGCCAGCCGATTGCTCGGCCACTATAGAGCGAAAAAGGGATATCTTAAATGTTTTAGAGTATAAAGAAAGAGCAGCAATACAAAGCCACACCAAGAATCAACATTTTAAAATAAGTTTTTGATTTGACTATGCTAAGATTCTACAAGCTTTGATTTGTCTTTCAACAATTGCCTGATTCAGATTGACCAGCCAACTTTGGGGTTGCCGAGTCGGAATTATTATCTGGTCAACAGAAACGACACAGATCTGATGGTTTATGAAAATCTCATCCTTGCTGTTGGGAAACTTTTAGGATTAGCTGACCCGGCTACTAGTGAAGAACAAGTCAGAGAAATAGTTGACTTCGAAATCCAATTTTCCTATGTAAGTGATAACTATATACAATACAACTGGCCCAATTGAAGTGGTAATACGAGTGACTAAAGATAATTTTCTGAGTGCGATAACATGGTTGTATTATTATTAACTAATAATACTATCTCTAGTAAGTTCTAGTACCAGAACTATGTATCGGAAGTCAATCCAGTGCAAGGATCGGCAACATTTTGAGAATAGTCTGCCAAAGAAAGAATTTCTAATTCATTCAGCTGTGTCATGAACCTAAAGTGCATCATTGCTCTTGCAATTTCTTGTAGAAAATGCATTTGCGTGTGTCACCGAGTGCCATTAAAAAATGTTCTGGGGTGGTGCCAGATCTGCACGCATGTCGTAGGTTGCCAATCCCCAATATATAGTGTGTTGTTGGCGGAATTTTTTTGTTCACATATAAATAAAGGTCTTTCAAACATTTTTTGAAGCCGAATCTACAATACACGTCATATAATCTAGACAGTTTTAAGTAGCAGTTAATGCAATACGTTAACAACCTATTTCATACTAGTATTTATGCCCGCCAAAATGATGGAGAAACAAATGACTACAATATATTTTGTCAAAAGAATAAAATAACAATTTAAAGAAAAAGAAAAGGAAACAATAAAAAAGTAAAAGCTCTTCGCAGCAAAGGGAAAACCCAGAAGGAAAAATCAAAACATAATTTGAAAAAAACATTTAAACAGACATAACTCTGAATATATTTTGTAAATGGCGCTCCAGTTTGTAGCATTACCATAATTAGTAATACCATTTTTATTAAAAAATTATGAACGAATTAAGCAATATAGTTGATATAATTAACATTTCTTTTGGAGGGCGTTTCCAATTTATGTATTTAATTTTTATTCTGATATGTTAAATGGCATAGAAGTCTATAGAGGACAAATATATATGAATTATAGATATCATCAATATGTATAATTATGTATAATTACCTTGAGTTTGTTAATATTAATATGTTTATATAATACGTCAGATCTCAGTTCCAGGCCAAAGCAGGCGAGACCCCAATTCACTGTATAATCCTATGACACTAAAGGAAGTACAGGGTAATTATAGTGAGGTAAGATTTGTTTTTATTTGTGGCATCCGGCGCATGGAATGGGTTGCCTGAACAGACCTGGAAAAACCCAGGAACCTAACATCATTTAAAACACCGAATCAAGATACAAGACTAGACTAAGACCACTGATGAGCGTAGGACGCAAAAATCTTCTTTATATAATGAGCGTCTGTAATTTGTAAGATAAGATAAGGCATACATGACACATATAAAAAATAAAGAGATGTCATTGATCATTCTCTATCATGTCCACCCTCCTCGGCTCCTCACCCTCTTCACCCCTCCTCACCACACACCCACCCGTGGACCTCCCAGAACTTTTCTCAGAGCACTTTAAGGAGAAGATAGAGAATCTGCGTAGTTCTCTGGATCATGATGCCTATCGCCCTTCCCCACCCTCTACCGCCTTCTCTGGCTCCCCTCTCACCTGCTTTCAACCTGTCACCATCGACCATGTTAAGCGCATCATTATGAAGTCCCCCATCAAGACCTGCGAGCTTGACCCTCTGCCAGGCTTTCTGTTAACCCAGTGCTTGGACAAGCTCCTGCCGTACATCACCGATACCATAAACACCTCCCTCGCCACAGGCATCGTTCCTAACTGTTTTAAATCCGCCATCGTCCGCCCACTCTTGAAGAAATCCGGACTTGATGTGAACGAATGCCGGAACTACCGTCCAGTATCAAACTTCCCCTACCTCTCCAAGCTCCTGGAGTGCATCATCCTTGAGCAATTGAATGTCCACCTGTCCCTGAACTCGCTTATGCCCGTGTTCCAGTCGGCATATCGCCCCAATCACAGCACTGAGACAGCGCTACTGCAGATCACCACCGACCGCCTGAACGCCGCAGACAGAGGTCTCGTCTCCGCCCTTGTGTTATTGGACTTGTCCGCGGCCTTTGACACGATCGACCACCACCTACTCATCGATCGCCTCAGCTTCACGTTCGGCATTCATGATATAGCCCTCTCCAGGTTCAAGAGCTACCTCGACGGTCGCTCCCAGACCGTCACTACTGAATCTTTGTCCTCCCAGCCCGTCACCGTCCGCTATGGTGTACCACAGGGGTCCGTCCTCGGCCCAGTCCTCTTCACTTTGTACACCCAACCCCTTTCCTTCGTCATCGAGCGACACAACCTTAATTATCACTTTTTCGCTGATGACACCCAGCTCCTAAACAGCGCCAAGCCTGAGAACATCGACGAGCTCCTTGCTTCTATCTCCTGTTGTTTCCTGGACATCAAGAACTGGATGACAGAAAACAAGTTGAAGCTCAACAGCGATAAGACCGAAGCCCTACTCGTAGGAACGAGACAGAAGCTTGCTTCCCTCAGCGTGACTGACCTCCAGTTGGGTGACGCTACTGTGCCCTTCTCCTCAACGGTAAAGATTCTCGGCATGTTTCTGGACTCCACTCTGTCCATGCAACCCCACATCTTCTTCCTGATCAAAACCTGCTTTTTTCACCTGCGACGTATTGCCACTATCCGTCGCTACCTCACTCCGGAAGCTTGTACCAAGCTCGTCATCACTCTCCTCTTCTCTCGTTTGGACTACTGTAACTCTCTTCTGGTCGGCCTTCCTGCCGCTTCCATTCAAGGACTCCAACGCGTCCAAAACTGCGCTGCCAGACTAGTCCTAAAGAAGAAGAAGTCCGACCACATTTCACCTCTGCTCTACTCTCTGCACTGGCTCCCTATTCAAAATAGGATTTTATATAAACTCGCATCTCTATGCTATAAATGCCTCAATGACTCTGCCCCGGATTATCTAATTTCCTGTCTGGAAATATATACAAAACCACGCCCACTTCGATCGGCTGCATACAAACTCAATTTGACGATCCCGCGGACAAAACTCGTGACAGCTGGTCAGCGGGCCTTCACCTACTCCGGCCCCTCCGCATGGAACACCCTGCCACTCCAGCTGCGACAAAGCTAGAACTTTAACATTTTCAAGACCGGACTTAAGACTCACCTGTTTATTATTGACTCCTAGCCCAATTACATTTTTAAACATTTGTCTGGTATTGTTATCATCGTTAATTGTAATTTTAATTGTAATTGTAAATGTAATTGTTAAGCGCATAGAACTGATTGCGGGATATGCGCTATATAAGCTTCATTATTATTATTATTATTATTATTATTATTATTATTATTCGTTGGGCTGGCAAATCTTCGGATGTCTCATTTGCCAGACTTTCCCATCGAGCTGAAAGTCGGCACATAGACATGACGATATTTTTGTCTCCATTAACCATTTCTGTGTCCTTAATTGTAAAATGTGTAGCAAAAAAAAAAAGAATTCATTTGACCAAATTGATCCTCCAGTTTCAATGGCCACGGCATTCTAGGGGGATTGTTTGGCCAGCACAATGCTCAGCCACATTTTTATTTTACCCCAACTAATGTCAGATACCCCATCAGAGTTAGGTAGACTTAGGGACAAACTGTAGATCCGGGGAACAAATCTAGCCTTTAGCAGGATTCTAACCCAGAACTTTCCGTACAACAGACGAACGCGGTTGCCACTGTACCCATCATGTAAAATTTAAGATCATTCAAAACTTTTTTGTTAATGTGATTTTTGTCTTTCAATACGCTAAAAACAATTATTGTTTAAATTGTGTGTTGCTAAAAGCACTAATCCACATCTTATAACAATGATCATTCAAAAAGCTGGTACATGTAATGTAACAGTCATACATTAATAATTATTTTCATACTAGTATGTATGCCCGTCAAAGTGACGGTGAGAGGAATTACTACGATTTGTTTTGACAAAAGAATTGTTAAATTAAAATAAAAAAAAATTAAACACACATTTCGAGCTAACTTCAATTACAGTGAAATATTTAAATCAAATATCAATAGTTCAAATACTGGTTATAGAACACTGTGTGATGATGAAGATGCTTGTCCATCGGTATCGATGAAGACCATCCTCTGACAGTGTCGTAGTTGCTTGTGGGTCTGGAGATGGCTGATGAGGCCTATTCTCGCCAGTAAGTGTTGGCTGCAATGGGCACAAGGATGCCTGGCTTGATGGCCAGTGGTAGCGGAGCTGATTTCGCTGGATCTTCTGAGGTGTCGCTTTTCATTTGCGTCCTTTCGACTTTTATCTTTGTGGGCTGCTTTTAGGTAGGCATTTAGGGTGTCTTTAAAACTCTTATTTTGCCGTCTACGAAGCGCTTTCCTCCGACTAGTTGACAATAGAAAATCTTTTTGGGTAGTCGTCCTTCTGGCATGCGCACAACATGACATGCCATACTGAGCTTGGCTTTTCCAAGAAGGGTACAAATGCATGTCGGACTGCGAGAACATCAGTGTCTGGAATAGTTTCCTGCCATTTGCTTCGAAGGCAGCTCATATGGAAGTGATTCAGCTTCCTGGTGATGCATTCAGGTGTCTCATTCATAGAGAACGGCTGCTGCGTTTACGTTTAATTTGGTTTGCAGCTTAATGCACTTCCGATTCCATACATTGTGCCGGAGTCTTCCAAAGGAGGAGTTGGCTCTGACTATCCTAGTATTGACTTCATCGTCTATATGCACAGCGTGGAATAGAGAATACTGAGTATCTCTCTCGTAAATTCTAATGAAATATTATGTCTACAAACTATTTTATATCGTTTAGGTACTAAATTTGGCCTCTCCTGTTGTTTTTTCGTAAAGTTTTGAGATTATTAATAAGCTCTATTGACAAGTCTTAATGAGGCGTGACCTTTTCAAATGGAAGAGGTCACGTGCTTCATGTTCTATTTTTAAATTGTATATTATTTTTGGCATTTCCGTAAACAAAAAAGCATGCTTTTGCTGGTGATTGACAATTGATTTCAACATCGACGCCAGTTCTAGTCTTTTAGAAATATACAAAGGCTATAATATTAGTTATGAGGAATCCGCTGTTAACATCAAAAGTGAGTAGGTGATAATTAATACTCAAAGTGTTAGTCGCGTAAAGTTAAATTTAGATTTGTTTATAAAATACATTAGTCAAGAGTTGCGTCCTTGGTTAAGAAAAAAACACAATTCGTAGATTCATAAAAATATAAAACGAGAATTCTTTTGCATCAAGCATTACGTTTGAGGTTATATAGGTGATTCTTCATGCTAGACATTCACAATCCATCGTTTTCTTTTTTGGCAACATCTTTTGGAAATGAAATAACATTTAATCTCTTACATCTTTTGGTACAATAAGTAACGTAGCACACAGACATGCTTTTTTAAATTAAATGATCGAATAAGACCGGAAATGTTTTTCTCGTCGATCTTTTATGCATGCATAATCGTTAAGACTTGTCAATATCCTTTGTTTTAATAAAATAATATTTATACTTTTTTTAGCCTCGAGAATTATACTATATCTGTGTTTTTGCATTTAAAAAAAGCTCTATGCATGTTTTGTTGCTCAATGTTAAATGCACTCTGCGCTTACATTATGTTTGTTGGCAGCGATATACAAATAAAATTATTATACTTCAATGATTTATTTCATTCCAGATCCTCAATTGGACGGAGTTAGTTCACAGAATCATGTCACTACCTGAAATAGGAGTTGACGTCACTAACAAGGAAATCATCATCAACCAATCCCCCCTGTATTTTTAAAGACTGGGTCCCCTTCTGAAAAAAACATCGAAAAGGTAAAAAAATTGCTTGAAGCTTAAACACCGTGTTCAATTGTTCCTTTATAGTTTACTAATGCCCCAACCCCGCTTTCCACATCGAACTTAAAATCGACACATAGACGTGATGTAGATGACAACACATTTCCAACGCCGCGTCCTACCACTAACATTAAAACACAAGTTTAAATGTGTAATATATTTTTTAGTTCTTACATTTATTGGTGGACATTTTAAAATATTTATTGAATACACTTGGCGAATATAATTTCCCCTAGTTTTAAACAGTGTGTATTAACTGGGGGCGGGGGGCACAGTGGCAAGGTGGCAGAGCGGCAGCGCATTCGGCTGGCTAATCAAATGTCCTGAGTTCAAATCATGGTGGTGGCTAGGATATTTTCCCGGGTCTGGAAGGTGTTCCTCAGTCTACCCAGCTCTGATGGGTACCTGACCTTGGTTGGGGTGACGTATAATCGGCTGTGCATAGTGCTGGCCACACAATTACCTAGTATGCCGTGGCCACAGAAACTGGTGAACGCTGCTTCACTGGCTCCATGGATCAATTTGGTCAGACGGGATACTACTACTGCGTGTCCATTAGACCTTTTTGTGGGTTTGGTTGACTTGGTAGCGACCATCTCCTCTCCAAGTCGGCGATGGATTTTCTAAATTTCTTATTATCTGCACCATGGGTCGAACCCAGGATGTCGAGCTTGTAAGGTGATCGCACTGACGACTTTGCTATCCAGCCACCAGCCGGAAATTAAACACCAAAAGATTACGAGATTTGTATCTCCCGCTCCCCGGCCAAGAAAAATAAATTGACAAACGTTTAAGAGTACATGTTAAACTAATTACTTCAAAGTTATGTTGAATATTTTTTGGTATACATGATTTTCATTAGCATGCAGATACTCAATACAAAATTAAAATATTTCGCGTGTTTGGCATGAAAAAATATTCAGTTGGTCTTTTAAGGGCTGTTTAGATCTAATCCCTCAAATATCTCACTTGCATTGTATTGCTGCGTTGAAGCCACAGTTCACTGGGACTATAAAACAGTAATGTCCCTTACCAGATGCGTCTAGCTTTGTTAAAACTATCAAGGTTTCGTTGATTTTCTACTGGACATCAACCACAGCTTGCTTGTCGTTCAATGGAACGACAATTATGGCAACAAACTGCGACCCTGTTTTACCAGTAGGGCAATTAAGGAAATGGTCTCGTCAACAATGACAACACATCAGGATTGATCAACCTGACCTAAACAGATAGTGCGATGCCACATTGTTAGGCGTGGATAGGGCTAACAAAAACATCAAAATGTACAAATTCTGTGAGAACCAAAAAGTGGTGTTGGCCTTTTGTCTTTCATACCTTAGATATTGCTTTGTAGAATGCCTGGTTACTACACAGGAAAGGGCATGCATGCTGCTGAAGTTATTGAGATTTGGCTGTTGATCGCAAAGTATCCAATTAGTGTCCGCCTGTCAGCATTATGAACGATATTACAAGAAATCCACCACCTACACCACAGTTTTAGGGTCAGTGACAGGGTCAGGTTAGATTTGTATGGACACTGTTTTTTTAACTCCAATGTACAAAAAAAGATTCGCAAAATGTCTTAGCAGTACTAGAAAAATATTCCTAAAATATAAGGTTCGTCTTCTGTACATTGTTTTCAACCTGTGTCATGGAGTTGCATATTGCCTATACACAAAAACTAAGTAATAAGAGAAAACTCGATGGATCTATATTATTTTTCAAATTAAATGTTTTTCCATGCTTCAAGAAAAAGCTTAAAGGAAAATAAATATTTTAAACATCTAAACACCCCCATTGAAGCTTAAAGGAAGAGGTGACATAATTATTGGCACATGGAATGTAAGAACCCTACATGCAACAGGGAAAGTGAACGAGCTAACCCACAAAATGGAGTGCTACCAGTGGAATGTCATTGGACTATGTGACGTCCGATGGAAAAACTTTGGAGAACTCTAAACAGTGGAGGGACACAAGATCTATTTCAGCGGCAGGGAGGACAGATGTCATAGGTTAAAATTCTATTATAATAATATTTTAAGATTACTATAGTCTGATGAATGACTGATGAATGAAAGTGGTCTAAGGGAAATAACTAATGTAATCTGAATGAATATTAAGAATCACGAGTTATTACCGTTTGATTGAGGTATGATTGCTGAACTTCAATCTTCATTTATGATGCCTAGATTATTCTACTACGATGTTATGTTCAGTCACGAGCATTACAAGTGTCTTGTGTTAAAAGAGAGAACGGTCATGTGACAAGGGATGATTGTTTTTTAAGTTAACTGCTAGATCTTGTCTGAACAAGACGTATATGAAAATGAGAGTAACTAAATACTAAATGGAGCGTTTTGAAGTTATAAAGTTGCTGCTCTCAAATGGAACAATGTTTATTTCTATGTAACGGATTTTATAATGTGATTAAATCAATGTGCTGCAGACTAGTGCTACTTCGTTTATTATAAATAAGAACTGTTGTTGAGTCTGTCCAATAAAGACAGAACGAAGAATAAATTTATAAATATTGGAATATGCTTCTTTACTAATTAGTATGTTAGTTTATACAAGTTTGTGTTTTAAACTTGTTAAAATTATAGTTTAATTCAATGTTTGTATGCACCGGTATAAAGAACTGTGAAATGTGTACTGGTCAAAATGTGACCAAAATGTTAAAATGAATGTTTGAAAAAAACATTTCTTGCAAAACAAGACAATAAATCAGTATTTATATAATATAATATTGTAAAGAAGATAATTAAAAAACAATTAAAGCGAGTATATTTTTTAAAACAATGATAGCTCCAAAATTAACAAGAGAATAACAATTATGAATAGACTATGACATAAACTGGAAATTTTTATTTCGACAACAAATAATGTACAAATAACAAACCGAACAGATTACTACTTACAAATATATTCCATCAATGTTTTATGAGAGATCTCTGAATGTACTATTATATGACAACGCTATCCCATAAAATATTATCAAACAAACCTAAAAGAATTGATCTAAATGTATCATTCAAGTAAGAAACAGAGAGTAGGAATAGACATAATTAAGAAAAGATTATCAAATGATACTTCAGATTTAAGATAAGATAAGATAAGATTTGCCTCCAACATAGCCCGCTAATCAAAATGCAATATAAAACATGTAGAATAAATGAATAATATTTTTATTAATCAATGTATATACATTATAATACTATAGTGTTTTTCCAATTGGTGAAATTCTTGATTTCCATAAAAATTTTCTCAGGAAATATTAACACACAGTTCTATTGTGTAATTATGATTAGTCTAGTTGATTAGAGTTCAACACACAGGTATATTTTCAAAAGCTTATAAATGTCCTTTTATTTCATCACATTGTTTAATACCTGTTTAATCAATCCATATCATTGAAATCTTGAGAATTATTTCATAAAATGTTCCTTAAAATGTTCAAAGTTTATTCATTATAGTATTATAGGAAAAACCATATTCACAATTATCTTCAGTGTACGTATAAAGTTTATATAATGTCCAAATGTCCAAAATTATAATAGGCCTATGCACAAAATGTCCATTTAAATTTCCAATCAAATTTTAAAAAAATTGAAACTCAACAATAAATTTCATTGTTGTTATAGATTCCACAAACATACACTTGCTTTTTGTTGATAGTTGAAGTTTGAGATAGTGTTCTCTTATTATTATTTGGCTTAGCCTATCCAATCAGACATCTGCTGGTACTCCATCTTGATTTTCATTAATTTTGGTAATGATTTATATACATTATAGTAAATTTTAGTAAAACTGTTACAATATACTGATCAACATGGTCCAAATAAATGTTGAATTTAAAAGTCCTTTATATTACATATTGAATATGATATAGGCCCAGCAATCATAGTTAAGAATCGAATTATTCTTTTTACATTTATTTCAGTAGGACATTAGTTCATATGAAATGATTAAAATTTCCTAAGACAAGTTCCTCACTGTTGAATAACTTGAACAAATTTCCATTTAATTGGATCAATAAAGCAATCTTATCGTATCTTATCTATATATTACTTAATCCTGTATATCATTATAGGAGCATAGAGCCAGATTATACATATACTTTTATATATATATATATATATAATATATATATATATATATATATATATATACAGTGCATTTTTTGTGTCGGTACCTTTATCACAATGAAACAATGAGGTCTATGCAGAATGATATCCCGGTTACGTGATGTTGACTAGATACACTTAGAAACAGTAACAATGTTTTAATGCGCTGCTTGTTGGGTGCGCAAATTCTACTGCTAAATTATTATGTAAAGAATATAAAAATACAAAATATCTTTTCATCGATTTCCTTTGAAAGATCAACAAATAGGTGTTGTTCTTTAATAATTGAATGTCTATAATCATTGTTGCTTCCTTGAGCATCATTTATAATATCACAATATTCAAAGATATGTGAAAAATAATTTTTTTTAATAATCATAGGTGCCGATAAGATCAATGTAAAATCAGCCGTTTTTTTTAAATTTAGACAACATCACGTGATATATTTTCTGTCTCTAAGGAATTGTGCATAGACCTCATTGTCAAATACTAGCAAAAGCATGGTTTTTTGTTTGTTTACGGAAAAGCCTAAAAATATAAACAACTAGTTGGTATGTGCCCGGTCCTCCGAACCGGCTAAAAGTTATGTTTACATACACTCTAACTACTCAGGCAGTTATAATGAGATTGCCCGCATGACCTACGACACGAATTTTAACGTGAGGTAATTTTTTATTTGCCCGCTACAACATGAATTACCCGTTAAAATCATTACTCATCACCCATTATATTAATAACAAAATTGCCCGCTATAAATTACGACGCAAATTAAAACATGAATATATTTTGTTCTATTCATTGATAAAGAACATTCGACAGTACTTTTTTTTTATGATTGTTTGATATATTTTTTTTACGACAAACATTAAGTCGCAGACCTATGTTGTGTTGTTTTTGTTTATTTGCTATTTATTTATTTATTGTTGCTTTGGAAGCAAACTTAGAATTAAATTTTCTATTCAACATGTAAAACAATAACAAATGAAACCCATATGAAATAATGTTTTTAAAACGTATACGACACAAATTAAAACTTTTAAAAGTTAGTTCCGGCAATTTGAACATTGCCCGGCAAATTAAACATTGCCCGGTAATATAAACATTGCCCGGTAATTTAAACAGTGCCGGTAATTTAAACATTGCCCAGTAATTTAAACATTGCCCGGTATTATAAACATTGCCCGGTAAATTAAACATTGCCCGGTAATTTAAACAATGGCCGTTACCAAGGCGATAAGCCTAAGGGTGCCCAGTTCTCGGAACTGGATAAAAAAAAACATGGAGTTATAAGCAATAGTCTTAAGCGGGGATAAAGTATTTTCCGGTAACTTAAACCATTTAAATATTGCATTCTACAAATTACGACGCAAATTAAAACAAAATTTTGTTCCCTTCTTAAACGCATAAATACGCAAAATTTGATGACGCCATATAATTATAAGCTTAAATATAGAGTGTAACCAGGACCACTGCGTTTAAATAAGCTTAGAAATGCGTCGGTATTACTTCCCGAAACAGAAAAAAATGCTAAATCTATTTGCTTTGTCCTATGTTTGTAAAGTTTTAAATTATTAATTAGCTTTAAGTCATGTATTCACAGTGTAAAGTATTAAAGTAGTGATAGATTAAGAAAATCAACTACAGTATTGGTAGTGTAAAGAATTTATGTTGTTTACGGCACGTAGGCAATTTAAACATGAAGAAAATTTGTTCCCATCATTGAGATAAAAATCCATGCACATAGTTTGATGACGTCAATTTAAACATGAATGAAAAATGTCCCTTCATCGCTATAAAATCCATGCGCAAAGATTGATGACGTCATAAAAATAATCTCAGCGCATCCTTTTTTTTCTAGCTTTGTGACGAAAAACTATAAAAAGTTGTACTGGCAAAGACAATGTGAATCAAAAGTTGTGTTTTTTTCGCGTTTTTTGACCAAACTGACCACTGCGGTCATTTAATTTTTTTTTAAACCTTGACAGTGTTCACCGCCCTGACGCAAAGAATATTTGTAGCAAATTTCACGTTTTTATGTCCAGTATTTAAAAAGATTATGCGGTATGTACATACCCAGCCAGCCAAATACATATTCCTTTTGAGATTTATATGTATACTAGCCGGTATGTGCCCGGTCCTCCGAACCGGCTAAACGTTATGTTTACATACACTCTAACTAATCAAGCAGTTATAATGAGATTGCCCGCAACAAGTACACATTTTTTATTTCGTATACGACACGAATTTAAACGTGATGGAATTTTTTTTTTGCCCGCTACAACATAAATTACCCATTAAAATCATTACCCATAAACATTGATCGGTAATATAAACATTGCCCGGTAATATAAACTTGGCCTATAATTTGAACATTGCCCGATAATATAAACATTGCACGTTACTATAAAAATTGCCCGGTAATATAAACATTGCACGTTACTATAAAAATTGCCCGGTAATATAAACATTGCCCGATAATTTAAACATTGCCCAGTAATTTAAACATTGCCTGGTAATTTAAACATTGCCTGGTAATTTAAACATTGCCTGGCAATTTAAACATTGCCCGGCAATATAAACATTGCCCGGTAAAATAAACATTGCCCGGCAATTTAAACAATGGCCGTTACCAAGGTTATAAGCCTAAAGATGCCCAGTTCTCGTAACTGGATACAATAATTTTCAAATACACTGTAGCTACCCATGGAGTTATAAACAATAGTTTTAAGCGGGGATAAAGTATTTTTCGATAAATCAAGCCATTTAAATATTGCATTCTACAAATTACGACGCAAATTAAAACGAAATTTTGGTCCCTTCTTAAACGCATAAATACGCAAAATTTGATGCGCCAAATAAAAATAAGCTTAAATATAGTGTGTAACCAGGACCACTGCGTTTAAAAAGCTTAGTTAGGCGTCGGTATTACTTCCCGAAACAGAAAAAAAAATGCTTAATCTATTTGCTTTGTCCAATGTTTGTAAAGTTTTAAATTATTAATTAGCTTTAAGTCATGTATTCAAAGTGTAAATTATTAAAGTAGTGATAGATTAAGAAAATCAACTACAGTATTGGTAGTGTAAAGAATTTATGTTGTTTACGGCACGTAGGCAATTTAAACATGAAGAAAATGTGTTCCCTTCATTGAGATAAAACCCATGCACATAGTTTGATGACGTCAATTTAAACATGAATGAAAAATGTCCCTTCGTTGCTAAAAAATCCATGCGCAAACTTTGATGACGTCATTAAAATAATCTCAGCGCATCGTTTTTTTTCTGACTTTGTGACGAAAAACTATAAAAAGTTGTACTGGCAAAGTCAATGTGAATCAAAAGTTGTGTTTTATTCGGGTTTATTGACCAAACTGACCACTGCGGTCATTTTAATTTTTTTAAAACCTTGACAGTGTTCACCGCCGTAACGTAAAGAATATTTGTAGCAAATATCACGTTTTTATGTCCAGTATTTAAAAAGATTATGCGGTATGTACATACCCAGCCAGCCACATGCATATTCCTTTTGAGATTTATATATATACTAGCCGGTATGTGCCCGGTCCTCCGAACCGGCTAAAAGTTATGTTTACATACACTCTAACTACTCAAGCAGTTATAATGAGATTGCCCGCAACAACTACACATTTTATATTTCGTATACGACACGAATTTAAACGTGATGGAATTTCTTATTTGCCCGCTACAACATAAATTACCCATTAAAATCATTACCCATAAACATTGATCGGTAATATAAACATTGCCCGGTAATATAAACTTGGCCGGTAATTTGAACATTGCCCGGTAATATAAACATTGCACGGTACTATACAAATTGCCCGGTAATATAAACATTGCCCGGTAATTTAAACATTGCCCGGTAATTTAAACATTGCCCGGTAATTTAAACGTTGCCCGGTAATTTAAACATTGCCTGGCAATTTAAACATTGCCCGGCAATATAAACATTGCCTGGTAATATAAACATTGCCCGGTAATTTAAACAATGGCCGTTACCAAGGTTATAAGCCTAAAGATGCCCAGTTCTCGTAACTGGATAAAATAATTTTCAAATACACTGTAGCTACCCATGGAGTTCTAAACAATAGTCTTAAGCGGGGATAAAGTATTTTTTTATAAATCAAACCATTTAAATATTGCATTCTACAAATTACGACGCAAATTAAAACGAAATTTTGTTCCCTTCTTAAACGCATAAATACGCAAAATTTGATGAGCCATATAAAAATAAGCTTAAATATAATGTGTAACCAGGACCACTGCGTTTAAATAAGCTTAGTAAGGCGTCGGTATTACTTCCCGAAACAGAAAAAAAAATGCTAAATCTATTTGCTTTGTCCTATGTTTGTAAAGTTTCAAATTATTAATTAGCTTTAAGTCATGTATTCACAGTGTAAAGTATTAAAGTAGTGATAGATTAAGAAAATCAACTACAGTATTGGTAGTGTAAAAAATTTATGTTGTTTACGGCACGTAGGCAATTTAAACATGAAGAAAATTTGTTCCCGTCATTGAGCTAAAACCCATGCACATAGTTTGATGACGTCAATTTAAACATGAATGAAAAATGCCCCTTCATTGCTAAAAAATCCATGCGCAAACTTTGATGACGTCATTAAAATAATATCAGCGCATCGTTTTTTTTTCTGACTTTGTGACGAAAAACTATAAAAAGTTGTACTGGCAAAGTCAATGTGAATCAACAGTTTTGTTTTATTCGCGTTTTTTGACCAAACTGACAACTGCGGTCATTGTAATTTTTTTAAAACCTTGACAGTGTTCACCGCCGTAACGTAAAGAATATTTGTAGAAAATTTCACGTTTTTATGTCCAGTATTTAAAAAGATTATGCGGTACGTACATACCCAGCCACATACATACATATTCCTTTTGAGATTTATATATATACAAGCCGTTATGTGCCCGGTCCTCGGAACCGGCTAAAAGTTATGTTTACATACACTCTAACTACTCAGGCAGTTATAATGAGATTGCCCGCATGACCTACGACACGAATTTAAACGTGAGGTAATTTTGTATTTGCCCGCTACAACATGAATTACCCGTTAAAATCATTACTCATCACCCATTATAACAATTACAAAATTGGTTTCGTTCTATATATATATATAATTTCTGTTGCATAACATGTTTTTAATATGCATTATAAGATAATTAGGTATGTTGTAATTATTCATATGGTTATATTATTAAAGACATAGGATTAGAGAAGTTACATATTTTATGACAGTATGTGACGGAAAAAAGGTTTTTTAGAAATTTGTACGACAAATTTAAAGGGTCGATTTGGGAATGTGAGGATTTAAAATATATATCGTTGTTTTAGTAAGACACAATTTGTATAATCTCACCCGGTGTTAATGTATGGAATAAACGAGTGACGTTTTACGATAGAAACAATGACGTAGTAGTTAGCGAGAACGACAGACGACCTTAAAATTTGGTAGCGACAAGACGTGATAGACTAGGCTATTGAAACTGTTGTATATTTAAATTCATCTTGTACATAAATTGTTGGAGAATTCTGAATTAAATATTTAGTTATCATTTTACTACAAGCCGGCAGTGTGTTTATTGATTGTTAGTAGAGAATGTGATCTTCCTGAGAGTGTGGACATAGATCGTTTACAAAATAACGGTCACAGTCAGTATTGAGAACAAGAACTCCAGTAAGAAGACACTCTAGGTAAGTCAGTATTGACAACAAGAACTCCAGTAAGAAAACACTCATGGTAAGTCAGTATTGAGAATAAGAACTCCAATAAAACGACACTCACGGTAAGTCGTATTGACAACAAGAACTCTAGTAAGAAGACACTCAAGGTAAGTCAGTATTGTTATTAAGAACTCCAGTAAGAAAACACTCTAGGTAAGTCAGTATTGACAACAAGTAAGAAAAAAATATTATACTGCAGAAAGATTATGTTACAGAAATATTAAGTTACAAAAAGATTATTTTACAGAAATATTATGTTACGGTAAGATTACGTTACTGATTAAGTTACTGCAATTTAGATACTAATAAAAATTGTTTTTATATAGCGCTTTCTGTATAGGTAACAGACAGATTACATATTAGGTTACATCCACACATGCAAATATAATTATATACGATTACATTTTGATTGATCCATTGGTCCGGTGAAGAAGCGTTCAGTAGTTTCAGTGGCCACACATACTAGGGGATTGTGTGGCCAGCACAATGCCACTGTAACCCGGTAGTTGTGGATTCGACTCGGTTACACGTGTGGTGGAGGTTTCAACTCACACCCTTGGCTTCGTTGGTCTGGAGGTATCTTTTGAAGTCGGATGGCAGCCTCTACTGTACTTTTGCAAATTTATATTTGACACCTTTCCTTAGACGTGGCTTCGTAAACGTCTAAGTCTAACAAACAATGTCACGTTCTAACCAAACAGTAACCAACGCTGTTGTCTTATGAGAGAAAACTGTATGACTTTATTCAATAGTAGTGGAAAATGGCTAGCAATAATAGTACAATGATGAAGGTAAACTATTAGCAGATGCAGGCAATTCATCAACAAAATGCAAAACTTCGTGACTAAATTGGCATATAAAATGGTGGATCAAACAATCTGAGTAGAACAATATTTACAATAGTTAGATCTGACTTCTAACTAAAATGAAAGTGTGTCTTCTTATGAGACTGGCGCTAGGACTAAATTTACAGCGAACAGTTTCAACTTATATAGCGGACATGAGAGGGGGAGTGTAAACTATACCAATGGTTTGACATCTGGTACTAAATTTTGAGATCAACAGAAGGATCTCCCTGGCCTTAGAAAGTCGCCCAATTATGGGCCATTTGTAGAAGGCCAGAGCTATGCATACAAATGTCAATGTCCACCGTTGGCGATCAGAAAAAATGATATCAACTGGAATTATATTTCCTGAAACAGTGACAAGATAAGGTAGGAAATATATGGTCACCCAGGAAGGTGGAAAAGGGGGGGGCGAGAGGGCGCGATATTCACGAGACTATGTGACCCTTAATTGCAATCTGGACACTGGTCGTTAAATTCGTACGCCATTCAAAGTTGGAGGGAGATGATTCCTATCTTAACAGGTAAGGGGGGATAACCACGTCGCGGGTGGAAAAGGTGACACGGGAAGGTGGGGGGGGGGGAAGGGCGGTATAGTATCATTTTACTTGGCCTGGAAACCCCGCTATATGGGAACAAGGTAATATACTAACATTTACAAACAACATTTATGTTTCTAAACCTTCTCTCTCTCTCTCTCTCTCTTACGCTTAATCAAAATAATGTACATATATTCCTAATCCATACATGGTTGTGATGCTAATACATTTGTTATAAACATTGGCAGTTATAAAATTCGGCCTATGTGACGACCGATTCGTTTCCATTCGTCACAATATCCCCACCAACAAAAGTTCTTATCTATGATAAGAACTGTTAATAAACGCTATTACGAGAACAATCGCGAGATTATACACCCCAAAAGTTACAAGTCTATAAAAAAAAAAAAACTAAGAGATAAATTGAGATACTTACAGATTTATGATAATGACAGAAGATATATACAATAAACCAGGAGGGCTTCTTAGTCCTCTCCCGTTTTGTTTGCAATAGAGTGGCGGTTGAGGAAGTCTGATAGGCAGTTTTCGGGTCCTGGTATGTACGGGGTCAAAGACAGAGACTGTCGCATTAGTCGGCGGTTAAGATTTTGCCTGAAGCCATGAATGAGAAGGGTCGGTAATCTGTCTGGCCATTTAGTCGATTGGCACACTACACTCAGGATATAAGCGTCCTTATACCGCGACCGGGGGAGGGGACCTATTAGGTCTACTGACACCCGTTTAATGGGAATATCCCCCACTGGGATCTCACCTAACGGTACAGGTGGAAAGAGGCGTTTTTTTGTCATGACTTGGCCCTGGTGGCCCGGAGATACAAATCTTTTGCTGTCACCCGACATACCGGGCCAGTAATAGTCATGTTTCACTTTTTGAACAGTCGACGTCTGTTCTTGGTGGGCTCCTATATGAAAGTCATGGGCTATGTCTATTACCTGGGGCTTTTCCTCTTGATCAGCGCAAGGCTGTCTATTGAGAAGGTTTGCTTTAAAGAAAACATAAGCTGTTCTAGAATCGCGCAAAAGGAGAATTTATGTGAATACGCGCAATGGGAAGATTCTGGACGGGTGCAGAGAGGGATGGCCCTCGAAGGCTTACAAACTGACCCGTAAGGTCGCCGGGTCGTATCCGCGAAGCGGAAACAATGGAGTCGTATTGACAACCACTATCAAAGTGACAAGTTGCTGGTTCCCCATTCAGTTCAACCGTGCCTGTTTCTTTGGGGCCATTGTGGCTCCCAGGGGTAGGCGAGGTTTTCGATTCATCAATCAAAGTCACCTGAGTTTCTAACTCATTAGTGCAAGTAGCTAAGGTTCCCAAATTATAAATGGGTGTCATTGGATTTTCCGGCTCCTCAGAGTCGGTTCGGACTACAACGGAGGACACGCGGGCCTGTGTGGGGCGGTCTCTCCTATCACTCGGAAAAGGGTTTGAGTGCTCTAGGCGATTGCTCCCTCCATTTGTTTGATGGTAGGGGCGTAGCGTTTGCTGATTTTCGTGCTGGGGCGGATAGCGATGTGAGTTTTTCTTATCTATAGGCCCGTTGGGGCGCCCTGCCTGGGGTTTATCAAGGCGGGGGCGTGGGGGGTGGGTTGTCAGATTTTCCTCTTGGTGAGCTGTGGCGTAGCGATCCGCTAACTCTACCAATTTGTTAAAGGTACCCACCTTACGTTCGTCCAGGAACACTTTCATTTTATAAGACATATTATGTCTCAATTGTTCTGTTAGGACTAGCTCGGCTAGTCCTTGAAATGTTTTTTCATGCGATGCGAGTTCTACCCATTTGATTAAATATGAATTTAGCCTGTCTGCAAACTGAACATACGTCTCTCCTTCTTTTATTTGTGATTCTCTAAATTTCCTATTGTATGATCTAGCCGTCAATTCGTACTTTATCAGTAGCGCATTTTTCAATGTTTCATAACTGTCTTTGTCATTAGAAGGAAGTTTGTTGTAAACCTCATAAGCTTGGCCTCTTAGAGACTGAACTAAATGTCTAACCCATAGTTCTTTGTGGACATTATGGTTTACAGCTAAATGTTCATACCTATTAAGGTAGACGTCAATGGTCTCTAATGACGGGTCAAAAATGTCAGGTGTGAAAGAGTAGTATTTGGGGGTGAATGAGTCATTTGAGTGCTCTGTTGAAGTTTGAGAGGAAGGGGAATTCGGAGTGCACATACCGGGGGCCGCTAATTCTGCCTGTCTTAACTGTATTACTTTCTCAGCCTCAATTTGGGCCAACCTAATTTGCAATTCTTTTTCTGATTCAATTTTTAACTTTTCTTTTTCTGATTCAATTTTTAACTTTTCATTTTCGGACTCAATTTTTAACTTTTCTGCCTCCCTAAACTCAGCGACCTGTTGCTTAATATATTCTAACATCTCATTACCAGTGAGGTTAGCGGCCTCAGCTTCTTCTCTAGCAACACGTTTAATGCTTACAATATCGGCCATGATATTCTAACTTCTAAATTATGCTAAATTGCCAATGATATAACAAAAGTAAAAGGATCACTTACCCTTCAGCCTTCCTAATTTGAATTACAGAAATCCATATCACTAACACACACACACACACACTTATACACTATTCACTAATGTCACTAGAGTGTTAGAATGTTTTTAATTCTGTCTTGTGGACTTCGGTAACTATTAGCTGTGTTGTCTCACGGCGGCGTTGAAGATGATCTATGGTGTCAGGTGGATAAACGTGTGCCAAAGGGTTGTCTACAGGGTTGTCTGGTTGGCAGTTGACACTCTTCAGGTAACAAGCAATGTTCAATGAAATGTGCAGGGTCGGTCTAGTTGACTTTCTTCAGGAGACAGGCAGTGTTTTGCGTAGGGGTTGATACAGGTTGTCACCGGGTTGTCAGGACAGTGGCTTTTTTGTTAGAGGTGAATAAGAGCCCCCAGCAAAAATACAATCAAGCTGGACCGCTTCAAATAGTGCCCAGATTCGAATCACCGGACGAGACCTCAATTTTGTAACCCGGTAGTTGTGGATTCGACTCGGTTACACGTGTGGTGGAGGTTTCAACTCACACCCTTGGCTTCGTTGGTCTGGAGGTATCTTTTGAAGTCGGATGGCAGCCTCTACTGTACTTTTGCAAATTTATATTTGACACCTTTCCTTAGACGTGGCTTCGTAAACGTCTAAGTCTAACAAACAATGTCACGTTCTAACCAAACAGTAACCAACGCTGTTGTCTTATGAGAGAAAACTGTATGACTTTATTCAATAGTAGCGGAAAATGGCTAGCAATAATAGTACAATGATGAAAGTAAACTATTAGCAGATGCAGGCAATTCATCAACAAAATGCAAAACTTCGTGACTAAATTGGCATATAAAATGGTGGATCAAACAAACTGAGTAGAACAATATTTACAATAGTTAGATCTGACTTCTAACTAAAATAAAAGTGTGTCTTCTTATGAGACTGGCGCTAGGACTAAATTTACAGCGAACAGTTTCAACTTATATAGCGGACATGAAGAGGGGGAGTGTAAACTATACCAATGGTTTGACATATGGTACTAAATTTTGAGATCAACAGAAGGATCTCCCTGGCCTTAGAAAGTCGCCCAATTATGGACCATTTGTAGAAGGCCAGAGCTATGCATAAAAATGTCAATGTCCACCGTTGGCGATCAGAAAAAATGATATCAACTGGAATTATATTTCCTGAAACAGTGACAAGATAAGGTAGGAAATATATGGTCACCCAGGAAGGTGGAAAAGGGGGGGGGCGAGAGGGCGCGATATTCACGAGACTATGTGACCCTTAATTGCAATCTGGACACTGGTCGTTAAATTCGTACGCCATTCAAAGTTGGAGGGAGATGATTCCTATCTTAACAGGTAAGGGGGGATAACCACGTCGCGGGTGGAAAAGGTGACACGGGAAGGTGGGGGGGGGGAAGGGCGGTATAGTATCATTTTACTTGGCCGGGAAACCCCGCTATATGGGAACAAGGTAATATACTAACATTTACAAACAACATTTATGTTTCTAAACCTTCTCTCTCTCTCTCTCTCTCTTACGCTTAATCAAAATAATGTACATATATTCCTAATCCATACATGGTTGTGATGATAATACATTTGTTATAAACATTGGCAGTTATAAAATTCGGCCTATGTGACGACCGATTCGTTTCCATTCGTCACAGCCACATTCTCCTCTTATTTAGCCCCAACGAATGTACCCCATCAGATCTGGGTATTCTCATGGAAACCCTCTTGACCCTAAGACAAAAAATTCCTAGCCTTCACCAGGATTTGAACCCTGGACCTTCCGCACGCCAGCCGATTGCTCGGCCACTATAGAGCGAAAAAGGGATATCTTAAATGTTTTAGAGTATAAAGTAAGAGCAGCAATACAAAGCTACACCAAGAATCAACATTTTAAAATAAGTTTTTGATTTGACTATGCTAAGATTCTACAAGCTTTGATTTGTCTTTCAACAATTGTCTGATTCAGATTGACCAGCCAACTTTGGGGTTGCCGAGTCGGAATTATTATCTGGTCAACAGAAACGACACAGATCTGATGGTTTATGAAAATCTCATCCTTGCTGTTGGGAAACTTTTAGGATTAGCTGACCCGGCTACTAGTGAAGAACAAGTCAGAGAAATAGTTGACTTCGAAATCCAATTTTCTTATGTAAGTGATAACTATATACAATACAACTGGCCCAATTGAAGTGGTAATACGAGTTACTAAAGGTAATCTTCTGAGTGCGATAACATGGTTGTATTATTATTAACTAATAATACTATCTCTAGTAAGTTCTAGTACCAGAACTATGTATCGGAAGTCAATCCAGTGCAAGGATCGGCAACATTTTGAGAATAGTCTGCCAAAGAAAGGATTTCTAATTCATGCAGCTGTGTCATGAAACTAAAGTGCATCATTGCTCTTGCAATTTCTTGTAGAAAATGCATTTGCGTGTGTCACCGAGTGCTATTAAAAAATGTTCTGGGGTGGTGCCAGATCTGCACGCATGTCGTAGGTTGCCAATCCCCAATATATAGTGTGTTGTTGGTGGAATTTTTTTGTTCACATATAAATAAAGGTCTTTCAAACATTTTTTGAAGCCGAATCTACAATACACGTCATATAATCTAGACAGTTTTAAGTAGCAGTTAATGCAATACGTTAACAACCTATTTCATACTAGTATTTATGCCCGCCAAAATGATGGAGAAACAAGTGACTACAATATATTTTGTCGAAAGAATAAAATAACAATTTAAAGAAAAAGAAAAGGAAACAATAAAAAAGTAAAAGCTCTTCGCAGCAAAGGGAAAACCCAGAAGGAAAAATCAAAACATAATTTTAAAAAAACATTTAAACAGACATAACTTTGAATATATTTTGTAAATGGCGCTCCAGTTTGTAGCATTACCATAATTAGTAATACCATTTTTATAAAAAATTTATGAACGAATAAAGCAATATAGTTGATATAATTTACATTTCTTTTGGAGGGCGTTTTCAATTTATGTATTTAATTTTTATTCTGATATGTTAAATGGCATAGAAGTCTATAGAGGACAAATATATATGAATTATAGATATCATCAATATGTATAATTATGTATAATTACCTTGAGTTTGTTAATATTAATATGTTTATATAATACGTCAGATCTCAGTTCCAGGCCAAAGCAGGCGAGACCCCGATTCACTGTATAATCCTATGACACTAAAGGAAGTACAGGGTAATTATAGTGAGGTAAGATTTGTTTTTATTTGTGGCAGCCGGCGCATGGAAAGGGTTGCCTGAACAGACCTGGAAAAACCCAGGAACCTAACATCATTTAAAACACCGAATCAAGATACAAGACTAGACTAAGACCACTGATGAGCGTAGGACGCAAAAATCTTCTTTATATAAGGAGCGTCTGTAATTTGTAAGATAAGATAAGGCATACATAACACATTTAAAAAACAAAGAGATGTCATTGATCATTCTCTATCATGTCCACCCTCCTCGGCTCCTCACCCTCTTCACCCCTCCCCACCACACACCCACCCGTGGACCTCCCAGAACTTTTCTCAGAGCACTTTAAGGAGAAGATAGAGAATCTGCGTAGTTCTCTGGATCATGATGCCTATCGCCCTTCCCCACCCTCTCCCGCCTTCTCTGGCTCCCCTCTCACCTGCTTTCAACCTGTCACCATCGACCATGTTAAGCGCATCATTATGAAGTCCTCCATCAAGACCTGCGAGCTTGACCCTCTGCCAGGCTTTCTGTTCACCCAGTGCTTGGACAAGCTCCTGCCGTACATCACCGATACCATTAACACCTCCCTCGCCACAGGCATCGTTCCTAACGGTTTTAAATCCGCCCTCGTCCGCCCACTCTTGAAGAAATCCGGACTTGATGTGAACGAATGCCGGAACTACCGTCCAGTATCAAACTTCCCCTACCTCTCCAAGCTCCTGGAGCGCATCATCCTTGAGCAATTTAATGTCCACCTGTCCCTGAACTCGCTTATGCCCGTGTTCCAGTCGGCATATCGCCCCAATCACAGCACTGAGACAGCGCTACTGCAGATCACCACCGACCGCCTGAACGCCGCAGACAGAGGTCTCGTCTCCGCCTTTGTGTTATTGGACTTGTCCGCGGCCTTTGACACGATCGACCACCACCTACTCATCGATCGCCTCAGCTTCACGTTCGGCATTCATGATATAGCCCTCTCCAGGTTCAAGAGCTACCTCGACGGTCGCTCCCAGACCGTCACTACTGAATCTTTGTCCTCCCAGCCCGTCACCGTCCGCTATGGTGTACCACAGGGGTCCGTCCTCGGCCCAGTCCTCTTCACTTTGTACACCCAACCCCTTTCCTTCGTCATCGAGCGACACAACCTTAATTATCACTTTTTCGCTGATGACACCCAGCTCCTAAACAGCGCCAAGCCTGAGAACATCGACGAGCTCCTTGCTTCTATCTCCTGTTGTTTCCTGGACATCAAGAACTGGATGACAGAAAACAAGTTGAAGCTCAACAGCGATAAGACCGAAGCCCTACTCGTAGGAACGAGACAGAAGCTTGCTTCCCTCAGCGTGACTGACCTCCAGTTGGGTGACGCTACTGTGCCCTTCTCCTCAACGGTAAAGATTCTCGGCATGTTTCTGGACTCCACTCTGTCCATACAACCCCACATCTTCTTCCTGATCAAAACCTGCTTTTTTCACCTGCGACGTATTGCCACTATCCGTCGCTACCTCACTCCGGAAGCTTGTACCAAGCTCGTCATCACTCTCCTCTTCTCTCGTTTGGACTACTGTAACTCTCTTCTGGCCGGCCTTCCTGCCGCTTCCATTCAAGGACTACAACGCGTCCAAAACTGCGCTGCCAGACTAGTCCTAAAGAAGAAGAAGTCCGACCACATTTCACCTCTGCTCTACTCTCTGCACTGGCTCCCTATTCAAAATAGGATTTTATATAAACTCGCATCTCTATGCTATAAATGCCTCAATGACTCTGCCCCGGATTATCTAATTTCCTGTCTGGAAATATATACAAAACCACGCCCACTTCGATCGGCTGCATACAAACTCAATTTGACGATCCCGCGGACAAAACTCGTGACAGCTGGTCAGCGGGCCTTCACCTACTCCGGCCCCTCCGCATGGAACACCCTGCCACTCCAGCTGCGACAAAGCTCGAACTTTAACATTTTCAAGACCGGACTTAAGACTCACCTGTTTATTATTGACTCCTAGCCCACTTACATTTTTAAACATTTGTCTGGTATTGTTATCATCGTTAATTGTAATTTTAATTGTAATTGTAAATGTAATTGTTAAGCGCATAGAACTGATTGCGGGATATGCGCTATATAAGCTTCATTATTATTATTATTATTATTATTATTATTATTCGTTGGGCTGGCAAATCTTCGGATGTTTCATTTGCCAGACTTTCCCATCGAGCTGAAAGTCGGCACATAGACATGACGATATTTTCGTCTCCATTAACCATTTCTGTGTCCTTAATTGTAAAATGTGTAGCAAAAAAAAAAAGAATTCATTTAACCAAATTGATCCACCAGTTTCAATGGCCACGGCATTCTAGGGGGATTGTTTGGCCAGCACAATGCTCAGCCACATTTTTATTTTACCCCAACTAATGTCAGATACCCCATCAGAGTTAGGTAGACTTAGGGACAAACTGTAGATCCGGGGAACAAATCTAGCCTTTAGCAGGATTCTAACCCAGAACTTTCCGTACAACAGACGAACGCGGTTGCCACTGTACCCATCATGTAAAATTTAGGATCATTCAAAACTTTTTTGTTAATGTGATTTTTGTCTTTCAATACGCTAAAAACAATTATTGTTTAAATTGTGTGTTGCTAAAAGCACTAATCCACATCTTATAACAATGATCATTTAAAAAGCTGGTACATGTAATGTAACAGTCATACATTAATAATTATTTTCATACTAGTATGTATGCCCGTCAAAGTGACGGAGAGAGGAATTACTACGATTTGTTTTGACAAAAGAATTGTTAAATTAAAATAAAAAAAAATTAAACACACATTTCGAGCTAACTTCAATTACAGTGAAATATTTAAATCAAATATCAATAGTTCAAATACTGGTTATAGAACACTGTGTGATGATGAAGATGCTTGTCCATCGGTATCGATGAAGACCATCCTCTGACAGTGTCGTAGATGCTTGTGGGTCTGGAGATGGCTGATGAGGCCTATTCTCGCCAGTAAGTGTTGGCTGCAATGGGCACACGGATGCCTGGCTTGATGGCCAGTGGTAGCGGAGCTGACTTCGCTGGATCTTCTGAGGTGTCGCTTTTCATTTGCGTCCTTTCGACTTTTATCTTTGTGGGCTGCTTTTAGGTAGGCATTTAGGGTGTCTTTAAAACTCTTATTTTGCCGTCTACGAAGCGCTTTCCTCCGACTAGTTGACGATAGAAAATCTTTTTGGGTAGTCGTCCTTCTGTCATGCGCACAACATGACATGCCATACTGAGCTTGGCTTTTCCAAGAAGGGTACAAATGCATGTCGGACTGCGAGAACATCAGTGTCTGGAATAGTTTCCTGCCATTTGCTTCGAAGGCAGCTCATATGGAAGTGATTCAGCTTCCTGGTGATGCATTCAGGTGTCACATTCATAGAGAACGGCTGCTGCGTATACGTTTAAATTGGTTTGCAGCTTAATGCACTTCCGATTCCATACATTGTGCCGGAGTCTTCCAAAGGAGGAGTTGGCTCTTACTATCCTAGTATTGACTTCATCGTCTATATGCACAGCGTGGGATAGAGAATACTGAGTAGCTCTCTTGTAAATTCTAATGAAATATTATGTCTACAAACTATTTTATATCGTTTAGGTACTTAATTTGGCCTGTCCTGTTGTTTTTTCGTAAAGTTTTGAGATTATTAATAAGCTCTATTGACAAGTCTTAATGAGGCGTGACCTTTTCAAATGGAAGAGGTCACGTGCTTCATGTTCTATTTTTAAATTGTATATTATTTTTGGCATTTCCGTAAACAAAAAAAGCATGCTTTTGCTGGTGATTGACAATTGATTTCAACATCGACGCCAGTTCTAGTCTTTTAGAAATATACAAAGGCTATAATATTAGTTATGAGGAATCCGCTGTTAACATCAAAAGTGAGTAGGTGATAATTAATACTCAAAGTGTTAGTCGCGTAAAGTTAAATTTAGATTTGTTTATAAAATACATTAGTCAAGAGTTGCGTCCTTGGTTAAGAAAAAAACACAATTCGTAGATTCATAAAAATATAAAACGAGAATTCTTTTGCATCAAGCATTACGTTTGAGGTTATATAGGTGATTCTTCATGCTAGACATTCACAATCCATCGTTTTCTTTTTTGGCAACATCTTTTGGAAATGAAATAACATTTAATCTCTTACATCTTTTGGTACAATAAGTAACGTAGCACACAGACATGCTTTTTTAAATTAAATGATCGAATAAGACCGGAAATGTTTTTCTCGTCGATCTTTTATGCATGCATAATCGTTAAGACTTGTCAATATCCTTTGTTTTAATAAAATAATATTTATACTTTTTTTAGCCTCGAGAATTAGACTATATCTGTGTTTTTGCATTTAAAAAAGCTCTATGCATGTTTTGTTGCTCAATGTTAAATGCACTCTGCGCTTACATTATGTTTGTTGGCAGCGATATACAAATAAAATTATTATACTTCAATGTTTTATTTCATTCCAGATCCTCAATTGGACGGAGTTAGTTCACAGAATCATGTCACTACCTGAAATAGGAGTTGACGTCACTAACAAGGAAATCATCATCAACCAATCCCCCCTGTATTTTTAAAGACTGGGTCCCCTTCTGAAAAAAACATCGAAAAGGTAAAAAAATTGCTTGAAGCTTAAACACCGTGTTCAATTGTTCCTTTATAGTTTACTAATGCCCCCAACCCCGCTTTCCACATCGAACTTAAAATCGACACATAGACGTGATGTAGATGACAACAAATTTCCAACGCCGCGTCCTACCACTAACATTAAAACACAAGTTTAAATGTGTAATATATTTTTTAGTTCTTACATTTATTGGTGGACATTTTAAAATATTTATTGAATACACTTGGCGAATATAATTTCCCCTAGTTTTAAACAGTGTGTATTAACTGGGGGCGGGGGGCACAGTGGCAAGGTGGCAGAGCGACAGCGCATTCGGCTGGCTAATCAAAAGTCCTGAGTTCAAATCATGGTGGTGGCTAGGATATTTTCCCGGGTCTGGACAGTGTTCCTCAGTCTACCCAGCTCTGATGGGTACCTGACCTTGGTTGGGGTGACGTATAATCGGCTGTGCATAGTGCTGGCCACACAATTACCTAGTATGCCGTGGCCACAGAAACTGGTGAACGCTGCTTCACTGGCTCCATGGATCAATTTGGTCAGACGGGATACTACTACTGCGTGTCCATTAGACCTTTCTGTGGGTTTGGTTGTCTTGGTAGCGACCATCTCCTCTCCAAGTCGGCGATGGATTTTCTAAATTTCTTATTATCTGCACCATGGGTCGAACCCAGGATGTCGAGCTTGTAAGGTGAGCGCACTGACGACTTTGCTATCCAGCCACCAGCCGGAAATTAAACACCAAAAGATTACGAGATTTGTATCTCCCGCTCCCCGGCCAAGAAAAATAAATTGACAAACGTTTAAGAGTATATGTTAAACTAATTACTTCAAAGTTATGTTGAATATTTTTTGGTATACATGATTTTCATTAGCATGCAGATACTCAATACAAAATTAAAATATTTCGCGTGTTTGGCATGAAAAAATATTCAGTTGGTCTTTTAAGGGCTGTTTAGATCTAATCCCTCAAATATCTCACTTGCATTGTATTGCTGCGTTGAAGCCACAGTTCACTGGGACTATAAAACAGTAATGTCCCTTACCAGATGCGTCTAGCTTTGTTAAAACTATCAAGGTTTCGTTGATTTTCTACTGGACATCAACCACAGCTTGCTTGTCGTTCAATGGAACGACAATTATGGCAACAAACTGCGACCCTGTTTTACCAGTAGGGCAATTAAGGAAATGGTCTCGTCAACAATGACAACACATCAGGATTGATCAACCTGACCTAAACAGATAGTGCGATGCCACATTGTTAGGCGTGGATAGGGCTAACAAAAACATCAAAATGTACAAATTCTGTGAGAACCAAAAAGTGGTGTTGGCCTTTTGTCTTTCATACCTTAGATATTGCTTTGTAGAATGCCTGGTTACTACACAGGAAAGGGCATGCATGCTGCTGAAGTTATTGAGATTTGGCTGTTGATCGCAAAGTATCCAATTAGTGTCCGCCTGTCAGCATTATGAACGATATTCCAAGAAATCCACCACCTACACCACAGTTTTAGGGTCAGTGACAGGGTCAGGTAAGATTTGTATGGACACTGTTTTTTAACTCCAATGTACAAAAAAAGATTCGCAAAATGTCGTAGCAGTACTAGAAAAATATTCCTAAAATATAAGGTTCGTCTTCTGTACATTGTTTTCAACCTGTGTCATGGAGTTGCATATTGCCTATACACAAAAACTAAGTAATAAGAGAAAACTCGATGGATCTATATTTTTTTTCAAATTAAATGTTTTTCCATGCTTCAAGAAAAAGCTTAAAGGAAAATAAATATTTTAAACATTTAAACACCCCCATTGAAGCTTAAAGGAAGAGGTGACATAATTATTGGCACATGGAATGTAAGAACCCTACATGCAACAGGGAAAGTGAACGAGCTAACCCACAAAATGGAGTGCTACCAGTGGAATGTCATTGGACTATGTGACGTCCGATGGAAAAACTTTGGAGAACTCTAAACAGTGGAGGGACACAAGATCTATTTCAGCGGCAGGGAGGACAGATGTCATAGGTTAAAATTCTATTCTAATAATATTTTAAGATTACTATAGTCTGATGAATGACTGATGAATGAAAGTGGTCTAAGGGAAATAACTAATGTAATCTGAATGAATATTAAGAATCACGAGTTATTACCGTTTGATTGAGGTATGATTGCTGAACTTCAATCTTCATTTATGATGCTTAGATTATTCTACTACGATGTTATGTTCAGTCACGAGAATTACAAGTGTCTTGTGTTAAAAGAGAGAACGGTCATGTGACAAGGGATGATTGTTTTTTTAAGTTAACTGCTAGATCTTGTCTGAACAAGACGTATATGAAAATGAGAGTAACTAAATACTAAATGGAGCGTTTTGAAGTTATAAAGTTGCTGCTCTCAAAGGGAACTATGTTTATTTCTATGTAACGGATTTTATAATGTGATTAAATCAATGTGCTGCAGACTAGTGCTACTTCGTTTATTATAAATAAGAACTGTTGTTGAGTCTGTCCAATAAAGACAGAACGAAGAATAAATTTATAAATATTGGAATATGCTTCTTTACTAATTAGTAGTAAAGTTTATACAAGTTTGTGTTTTAAACTTGTTAAAATTATAGTTTAATTCAATGTTTGTATGCACCGGTATAAAGAACTGTGAAATGTGTACTGGTCAAAATGTGACCAAAATGTTAAAATGAATGTTTCAAAAAAAAACATTTCTTGCAAAACAAGACAATAAATCAGTATTTATATAATATAATATTGTAAAGAAGATAATTAAAAAACAATTAAAGCGAGTATATTTTTTAAAACAATGATAGCTCCAAAATTAACAAGAGAATAACAATTATGTATAGACTATGACATAAACTGGAAATTTTTATTTCGACAACAAATAATGTACAAATAACAAACCGAACAGATTACTACTAACAAATATATTCCATCAATGTTTTATGAGAGATCTCTGAATGTACTATTATATGACAACGCTATCCTATAAAATATTATCAAACAAACCTAAAAGAATTGATCTGAATGTATCATTCAAGTAAGAAACAGAGAGTAGGAATAGACATAATTAAGAAAAGATTATCAAATGATACTTCAGATTTAAGATAAGATAAGATAAGATTTGCCTCCAACATAGCCCGCTAATCAAAATGCAATATAAAACATGTAGAATAAATGAATAATATTTTTATTAATCAATGTATATACATTATATTACTATAGTGTTTTTCCAATTGGTGAAATTCTTGATTTCCATAAAAATTTTCTCAGGAAATATTAACACACAGTTCTATTGTGTAATTATGATTAGTCTAGTTGATTAGAGTTCAACACACAGGTATATTTTCAATAGTTTATAAATGTCCTTTTATTTCATCACGTTGTTTAATACCTGTTTAATCCATCCATATCATTGAATAATAATAAAAATAATAATAATAATAATAATAAATTTCATTGTTGTTATAGATTCCACAAACATACACTTGCTTATTGTTGATAGTTGAAGTTTGAGATAGTGTTCTCTTATTATTATTTGGCTTAGCCTATGCAATCAGACATCTGCTAGTACTCCATCTTGATTTTCATTAATTTTGGTAATGATTTATATACATTATAGTAAATTTTAGTAAAACTGTTACAATATACTGATCAACATGGTCCAAATAAATGTTGAATTTAAAAGTCCTTTATATTACATATTGAATATGATATAGGCCCAGCAATCATAGTTAAGAATCGAATTATTCTTTTACATTTATTTCAGTAGGACATTAGTTCATATGAAATGATTAAATTTTCCTAAGACAAGTTCCTCACTGTTGAATAACTTGAACAAATTTCCATTTAAATTGGATCAATAAAGCAATCTTATCGTATCTTATCTATATATTACTTAATCCTGTATATCATTATAGGAGCATAGAGCCAGATTATACATATACTTATATATATATATATATATATATATATATATATATATATATATATATATATATATACAGTGCATTTTTTGTGTCGGTACCTTTATCACAATGTGGGGAATAAATTAATACGTTTCTTGTATTTTAACATTTATTATTAATTTATTATATTATTAATTTGTTCAAATTGAATTATTTTAAAATTGCGCCGTCAAGTTTGAAAACAATGAGGTCTATGCAGAATGATATCCCGGTTACGTGATGTTGACTAGATACACTTAGAAACAGTAACAATGTTTTAATGCGCTGCTTGTTGGGTGCGCAAATTCTACTGCTAAATTATTATGTAAAGAATATAAAAATACAAAATATCTTTTCATCGATTTCCTTTGAAAGATCAACAAATAGGTGTTGTTCTTTAATAATTGAATGTCTATAATCATTGTTGCTTCCTTGAGCATCATTTATAATATCACAATATTCAAAGATATGTGAAAAATAATTTTTTTTAATAATCATAGGTGCCGATAAGATCAATGTAAAATCAGCCGTTTTTTTTAAATTTAGACAACATCACGTGATATATTTTCTGTCTCTAAGGAATTGTGCATAGACCTCATTGTCAAATACTAGCAAAAGCATGGTTTTTTGTTTGTTTACGGAAAAGCCTAAAAATATAAACAACTAGTTGGTATGTGCCCGGTCCTCCGAACCGGCTAAAAGTTATGTTTACATACACTCTAACTACTCAGGCAGTTATAATGAGATTGCCCGCATGACCTACGACACGAATTTTAACGTGAGGTAATTTTTTATTTGCCCGCTACAACATGAATTACCCGTTAAAATCATTACTCATCACCCATTATATTAATTACAAAATTGCCCGCTATAAATTACGACGCAAATTAAAACATGAATATATTTTGTTCTATTCGTTGATAAAGAACATTCGACAGTACTTTTTTTTTATGATTGTTTGATATATTTTTTTTACGACAAACATTAAGTCGCAGACCTATGTTGTGTTGTTTTTGTTTATTTGCTATTTATTTATTTATTGTTGCTTTGGAAGCAAACTTAGAATTAAATTTTCTATTCAACATGTAAAACAATAACAAATGAAACCCATATGAAATAATGTTTATAAAACGTATACGACACAAATTAAAACTTTTAAAAGTTAGTTCCGGCAATTTGAACATTGCCCGGCAAATTAAACATTGCCCGGTAATATAAACATTGCCCGGTAATTTAAACAGTGCCGGTAATTTAAACATTGCCCAGTAATTTAAACATTGCCCGGTATTATAAACATTGCCCGGTAAATTAAACATTGCCCGGTAATTTAAACAATGGCCGTTACCAAGGCGATAAGCCTAAAGGTGCCCAGTTCTCGGAACTGGATAAAAAAAAACATGGAGTTATAAGCAATAGTCTTAAGCGGGGATAAAGTATTTTCCGGCAACTTAAACCATTTAAATATTGCATTCTACAAATTACGACGCAAATTAAAACAAAATTTTGTTCCCTTCTTAAACGCATAAATACGCAAAATTTGATGCGCCAAATAAAAATAAGCTTAAATATAGTGTGTAACCAGGACCACTGCGTTTAAATAAGCTTAGTAAGGTGTCGGTATTACTTCCCGAAACAGAAAAAAAAATGCTTAATCTATTTGCTTTGTCCTATGTTTGTAAAGTTTTAAATTATGAATTAGTTTTAAGTCATGTATTCACAGTGTAAATTATTAAAGTAGTGATAGATTAAGAAAATCAACTACAGTATTGGTAGTGTAAAGAATTTATGTTGTTTACGGCACGTAGGCAATTTAAACATGAAGAAAATTTGTTCCCGTCATTGAGATAAAACCCATGCACATAGTTTGATGACGTCAATTTAAACATGAATGAAAAATGTCCCTTCGTTGCTAAAAAATCCATGCGCAAACTTTGATGACGTCATTAAAATAATCTCAGCGCATCGTTTTTTTTCTGACTTTGTGACGAAAAACTATAAAAAGTTGTACTGGCAAAGTCAATGTGAATCAAAAGTTGTGTTTTATTCGCGTTTATTGACCAAACTGACCACTGCGGTCATTTTAATTTTTTTAAAACCTTGACAGTGTTCACCGCCGTAACGTAAAGAATATTTGTAGCAAATTTCACGTTTTTATGTCCAGTATTTAAAAAGATTATGCGGTATGTACATACCCAGCCAGCCACATACATATTCCTTTTGTTACGAATCTCGGTCATAAATGAATGACGTAGTAAGGCATTGACCTCTTAACAAGTGCGTATCAGAGTCCAAGGCGACCAAGGTTTGACCTTTATGCCCTGAGGGCAGTTTAAATAAAATAATTCGTTCAAATCCCGTGGAAATTGGAGGATAATTCTGGATCGTAGTAATTATAGAGAAAGAGGTTAAAATGCGTATTAAGACCCTGTAGAATCTTCGATGATAGTTTTTTTTGGAAAGTCCCGACCTCCTTAAAGAGTTCAGTTCGGAAGTTTGTCGAGTGAAGTCGCTATATTCATTTGTATATTGTTTGCCATTGTATTGAAACTTATGTTGCCATCAGTTGATGAAGTTTATTGATCGTTTATATTGAGTCTACAATTTAAATAAAATTGTTTATTCAACAACTGGAGTTGTGTGATCTATCATTGTTGAGAAAGGTGTTGAAGATAATTATCACGAATATAACTACATTGCTGCATAGACCTGTCAGTCAAGGAACCCCTAGCTTGGGCTACAGATTAGCAGAATCTAGAGACTTCTAATAAAGATACAACTATATGCATTGAATCCGATTTAACGAGTCGTAATAATAGTCATCATATAGAGGTCCATAACAGTTTGCGGGCTCGTCCGGGATAGTTGTATAGTGAAGCATATATTCAAGTGGTGTTGTGTTGTGTGTAAAGCCGTGACCTACTGAGCAAGCCTAATAACGCTGAATTCATTCTTCCGATTGGAAAAACGTAAGTTGGAATAATTTACCATTTTATAAATCTCTTAACTAAAGAATGGAATTTATTGAAAATCCAGAAGAAGAAGTTCTGAAAAATTTGTCAATAAAGAAGTTAAAAGAGATCGCTGAGATCTTAAAGATAGAAGTTACTGAAACTACACCATCGAGGACTGTGTTGACACAGCAGATAAAAGATGTGTTGATTGCGAGTGGCAAGTTGAAAGTAGAATCAAGCGCGGAGGGATATCAAGTTGAAGGTCAGATGTCCGAACAGTTGCGATTTCAACTAGAAATGAAAAGGATGGAGATGGAAGATAAGAAAAGTCAAAGAGAGAGTCAGGAAAGAATAGAACTAGCAAAGATAGGAGCTACTAAAAAAGAATCTCATAATGATGTAGAGATGGCCAGATGGAAAAAGCTAGTCCCTACCTACATTGATAAAGAAAGTGAAATAGCTAATTTCTTCCAGACCTTTGAAATTTCTTGCAGAGATTTTAAGTTCCCAGAAGATAAATGGGGAATATTAGTAAGAACAGCTTTTACTCAGGGAAGGGCAAGAGATTGTGTTCTATTGTTAAAAGAGGAGCATTTAAATGATTATGAAATCATCAAAGATTCTGTACTGAAAGCGTACAACCAAATACCTGAAAGTTATCGGAAAAGGTTCCGTCAGTACACAATGTCCCCTTACCAAACACACTTAGACTTCCTTCGAGCAGAAGAAAAGTTAATGGATCAGTGGATAAAATCCAGAAATATCTCCACCTTAAAAGAAATGAAAGATATCATTCTGTTAGAGGATTTTATTAACAAAGTGAGGCCGGATATAAGAATGTATTTATCCGAGCGTGACATCACTGACCCACATAAGGCTGCTGATTTAGCTGAACAGTATGCACTGTGTCATAGGACAGCTGGTGAGAAGAATTTTAATAGGGCACAACGGCAAGCAGAAAACACACCACAAAAACATCGTGAAAAAGAGCATTTTGTAAAACAAAATGATGTTAATAAGAAACCTGTCAACAAAAACGTCCAATGTACTTTTTGTAAAAGAACAGGACATAGCATCGAAGACTGTTGAAGTATACGAAGCGACAAAAGACCTAACAAAGTGGTCATGTGTGCAAGCCATAAACAAATACAGAATGTACAAGAAAGCGAAAATACAAACGAACTGAATTCGAAGAAAGATTCTTCTAAACCAGAAACACTGAGGGTGGATTTGCCTGAGAGCAAAAGTCAGAAGGTAGAGAAATCTACAACTGAAGATAATGAGGATAAATATCCTGATTATAAATACAGAATGGCTACTATTGGATTAATTGTCCAAGTCCACAGAGACGAAAAAGTAGACCAAAGTATTTTTGACTCGAAAAAGAGTCTGAAGTCATCGAAAGATGAAAAACCACCCGAAAGTCATGGTCAAGGGAAGAAGAAAATTGACACAGAGACCCTGTGCAGTTTTCAACCGTTCATTAGTGAAGGTTGTGTGGCCTTACAAAAGGAAGGACCACTGATGTCCGTAAACATATTACGAGACACAGGAGCATCATTAACACTGCTGCTTAAAGATGTATTACCATTGAATGATAATACATTGACAGGACAGACTGTCCTATTGAGAGGTTTTGAATGGAAAGAAGAAATACCTCTACATAGGATATACCTCGCATCTGACTTGGTGACAGGATATGTGACAGTTGGAGTAATATCAAAACTTCCTGTTGAGGGCATATCCGTTATCCTAGCAAATGATTTGGCGAAAGGGAGGGTGAGACCTGAACTGATTGTGAAGGAAAATCCAGACCCTAGTCCTATGGTGGAGACAGGAAAAGAAAAAGAACTTTATCCTGTAGGTGATGTCATAAATGGTATGACACCACAGAAAAAGAAAGAAGAAATTCTCTCACAAGAAAAGGAAAAGAAAGAAGAAATTCTCCCACGAGAGAAAAAAGAGGAAGAAGAAGTGGAACTTGATACTACTATTTTCTCCATGATTGAAGATTGTCCGAAAGGAAATGATCAATCAAAGAAGTCATCGCAAAATGAAATGATTGCTGAGCAGAAAGTAGACCCAGAGTTGCTACAGTTGCATGAGAAAGCTGTCGACGAGAAAGAAAGTCCTACTACTGATGTCTATGAACAGATAGACCACAGCAGGAACAAACAACAATGCAAACCTGCAGTTGCCGGTACAGATGAAGATTTGAGGAGCATCACTGAAGAAACGAGTGCGGAGAGCTGGACCGAAACTACCAAAAGCTATGGGTTACCACAATCCATACCGACAGATCAAAGGACCAACTTCGCCCCGGAACTCTTCAATCCAGTCCTAAAGAACTTATGCCTGGAGCAGGAGATGTCAACTGAATCACATCCGGAAAGTCGAGGAGCCTATGGACCAATCTTTGGACCCACTGTCCGAGGACCACTCAAACTACTTCAAGAGGAATGGCAGACCGAATTGGACCTCCTTGGGCTGATCAAGTACCTAGATAAGTACATAATTTTTTTGTCTGACATAACTGTTTTTGTTAGAAAAAAATTGTACACTGCTCACATGCAGATGCCATTGTTGTGTGATGAAAGAAAGGCAAAAATATTATATCATTTGAAAATGATAAAGCCTTACCTTCTGAAAACAATTGGAATAAGCTTGATGTTGTTAACATTGTTACTCTTATTTGTAAAATTTATGCCTGGAGTACAGGATGAATTGAATGACAAATTCACTGATAGTTAGTTACCAAACTTACTATTTTAAAACTAAATCCCTTACTTGTGATGAAAAAGGACTGAGTAAAAGTATTGTTAGAGTAAATATCATTATAGTGTGATATTTCTAAACAAACTTGTTAGGTTGAGCATTTAAAATAATTGCTATAAGAGAAAAAGATCAGTTTTATCCGCAGAATTGGTTTCTAAATCAGAGGACATTATAAATGTGGACTGATTATAAGATATGTTTGAGAATCTCTGGAAATGATAATTGAAACATTTGGCAGAGAGGATAATTTGATTGAAAAAGATGTAAATGGTTTTAAGAAAAGAGAATTTTCTATCACTAAAGTATTGAGAAATGTTTTTTATTGTACTATGGAAATTTATTTTATCATGTACTGTTGTTGAAATAATTGCACTGAGTCAGGATGCAAATTTCTTCTATGTGAATTTATTCATTTATTATATTATCATTGAATGTATGATAATGTAGGGTAAAAATAGTTGCAGCAAGGCAGAACTATGACTAACAAGAATTCCAAGAAATGTATTATATATGATTTTTCACTTTTAGGATACTGTTACATGAAAAGCAGACCAGAAGTGAAACTTATGTAAAGAAAACTTATCCTTGTTTTGTATAAATTTAGGATATGTGCCACCCACTTGACACTGTAAACCAGAATGGTTGAAAATTCATGGTTGAGAATTTATAATGTTGACATACCAATGTTCAACTAATGTATGATTAATTAAGGATTTCATGTCAAGATTGTAAAACTAATCTATTTTTTTCTGTATGAGTTAAAATAGATGGAATGAATTGTACTGACAAGCAAAAGATTGGGTAGACCTGAACACTGTGAGGAACAGGAGAACCTAGAATCTATGCTATGAATAAAACCTTTATGGAAAATGGAAAAGAGCAATGGATTCCACCGTACAAACTGGAAATGGAGATGGAATGTTTTCACCACACCAGTCAAAACCAGCAGTTTGTTTTGTACATAAATTGTTAAACTGATTTCTGTCTGAAAAAAAAAAATGAATAGTCTATGCTCTTTTAAAGTCTTTAATCTTTTGTACGTAAATAAAATTGTATTTGAAATGTCTTTAATGTAATCTAAAGAAAATAAGAACTTACTGTTTAGTACTAAGATTGTATGAAGATAATATAATCTGCTTTGATTGATAGTTAATTAAGTAAATTAACCAAATTTGTTTCAAGTAAATCCATGTCTGCATGAAAGATAGAATGTTTCAATGTGAACTCTTTTAAAAAGAAAATAATGACGTCGAAAGGTCATGGTAAAATGAAAGATTGAAATATTTTTAATGAAATTGTCTATAAACTATTTTAATTCGTGAACAGACTATGTTTAATTTCCTTAAACTAACATAAATGAATTTAATTTCGAGATGATGGTTGTTAGATAATGCTCGTTTAATACGATAACTATTTAGTCGCGTAGCAATTTTTTTTTACCTAGGCTGTGATGAGGTAAAAATTTGCATAGCGATGTCAATATTGTTAGAATCAATAGGGAATGAGAGAGTGATCGCAAGGAATAGAGAGAGAAAGAAAAAAAAAATACTGACCTAGAAATTTTGGGTTTTGACACAGACAGTATTGTTTAAAGTTTAATGTGTTAGTCAGCCTACAAACATGAAAAAAAATACTGTCGAAGCAATAATATTTTTTGTTGTAAAGTGAAATTAGGTCAGGTCTAGTAGTATTTTTTTTGTTTTGTAATTGAGTTAGGCCTAGCATGTGTTCTATCAGAACGTTGGGTTTTTTTCTCCTTATGAAAAAAAAAATAAGTCGTGTCTGAATAGACATTAAGTGATTTTTTCTTTTGTTGTTTGATTACAAATGTAAAAGCTAAGTTTATAATTAAATGAACGAGAGAATTTTTATTAACGTGGAATGATAATGGAATGGAAATTATTAACTTGTATTATATTATATCTATTAAGAATGATTATGTATTTTTCTTGTATACAAGATTTAGATAAACAATTTAATTGTCCATTGTTTTGAATTAAAAATTGAATGATTGAATGACTGTAGTTAAGCCATTTGATAAGATGAACTTATATTGCATATATTATATGTTATTGTTATCAGTTCGATTGAATTATTGGGATAGCCAATTGAATGGTATTGTTTTCCCCGGAATATTTTCTTTTATAATTATTCCTTAAAATTAACATTTTTGGTATCTGTAAAATGTAAAAGAAATAATTATAAAACTTTAGAAGGAGGGGGATGTTTCGAATCTCGGTCATAAATGAATGACGTAGTAAGGCATTGACCTCTTAACAAGTGCGTATCAGAGTCCAAGGCGACCAAGGTTTGACCTTTATGCCCTGAGGGCAGTTTAAATAAAATAATTCGTTCAAATCCCGTGGAAATTGGAGGATAATTCTGGATCGTAGTAATTATAGAGAAAGAGGTTAAAATGCGTATTAAGACCCTGTAGAATCTTCGATGATAGTTTTTTTTGGAAAGTCCCGACCTCCTTAAAGAGTTCAGTTCGGAAGTTTGTCGAGTGAAGTCGCTATATTCATTTGTATATTGTATGCCATTGTATTGAAACTTATGTTGCCATCAGTTGATGAAGTTTATTGATCGTTTATATTGAGTCTACAATTTAAATAAAATTGTTTATTCAACAACTGGAGTTGTGTGATCTATCATTGTTGAGAAAGGTGTTGAAGATAATTATCACGAATATAACTACATTGCTGCATAGACCTGTCAGTCAAGGAACCCCTAGCTTGGGCTACAGATTAGCAGAATCTAGAGACTTCTAATAAAGATACAACTATATGCATTGAATCCGATTTAACGAGTCGTAATAATAGTCATCATATAGAGGTCCATAACACTTTTGAGATTTATATATATACTAGCCGGTATGTGCCCGGTCCTCCGAACCGGCTAAAAGTTATGTTTACATACACTCTAACTACTCAAGCAGTTATAATAAGATTGCCCGCAACAACTACACATTTTATATTTCGTATACGACACGAATTTAAACGTGATGGAATTTCTTATTTGCCCGCTACAACATAAATTACCCATTAAAATCATTTCCCATAAACATTGATCGGTAATATAAACATTGCAAGGTAATATAAACGTGGCCGGTAATTTAAACATTGCCCGGTAATATAAACATTGCACGGTACTATACAAATTGCCCGGTAATATAAACATTGCCCGGTAATTTAAACATTGCCCGGTAATTTAAACTTTGCCCGGTAATTTAAACGTTGCCCAGTAATTTAAACATTGCCTGGCAATTTAAACATTGCCCGGCAATATAAACATTGCCCGGTAATATAAACATTGCCCGGTAATTTAAACAATGGCCGTTACCAAGGTTATAAGCCTAAAGATGCCCAGTTTTCGTAACTGGATAAAATAATTTTCAAATACACTGTAGCTACCCATTAAGTTCTAAACAATAGTCTTAAGCGGGGATAAAGTATTTTTTGATAAATCAAACCATTTAAATATTGCATTCTACAAATTACGACGCAAATTAAAACGAAAGTTTGTTCCCTTTTTAAACGCATAAATACGCAAAATTTGATGAGCCATATAAAAATAAGCTTAAATATAATGTGTAACCAGGACCACTGCGTTTAAATAAGCTTAGTAAGGCGTCGGTATTACTTCCCGAAACAGAAAAAAAAATGCTTAATCTATTTGCTTTGTCCTATGTTTGTAAAGTTTCAAATTATTAATTAGCTTTAAGTCATGTATTCACAGTGTAAAGTATTAAAGTAGTGATAGATTAAGAAAATCAACTACAGTAATCAACAACCGGATCTCATATAAGCTGGCTTCCCTCTGTTATAGGTGCCTGAATAACTGCGCCCCGGATTATCTTCGCTCTTGTATGGAGCTCTACACCCAGTCCCGCCCACTTCGTTAGGCATCTGACGCGCTTACTCTGCGGATCCCTCGTGTGAGGCTAGTGTCCGCTGGCGAACGTTCATTTTCCTTCGCAGGACCGTCCGCTTGGAATCACCTCCCACTACAGCTTCGCCAGAGCCCTAGCTATGACACCTTCAGGAGCCGGCTGAAGACTCACCTATTTCGTCAGCAGAATTAGCGTATTACTATATATTTCGTTGTCTGTCTGTATTCTGTAACTGTCGTCTGCGCATAGAACTGTCACCAACGGGATATGCGCTATATAAGCACCGTTATTATTATTATTATTATTATTAGTATTGGTAGTGTAAAAAATATATGTTGTTTACGGCACGTAGGCAATTTAAACATGAAGAAAATTTGTTCCCGTCATTGAGATAAAACCCATGCACATAGTTTGATGACGTCAATTTAAACATGAATAAAAAATGTCCCTTAATTGCTAAAAAATCCATGCGCAAACTTTGATGACGTCATTAAAATAATATCAGCGCATCGTTGTTTTTTCTGACTTTGTGACGAAAAACTATAAAACGTTGTACTGGCAAAGTCAATGTGAATCAAAAGTTTTGTTTTATTCGCGTTTTTTGACCTAACTGACAACTGCGGTCATTTTAATTTTTTTTAAACCTTGACAGTGTTCACCGCCGTAACGTAAAGAATATTTGTAGCAAATTTCACGTTTTTATGTCCAGTATTTAAAAAGATTATGCGGTATGTACATACCCAGCCAGCCACATACATATTCCTTTTGAGATTTATATATATATACTAGCCGGTATGTGCACGGTCCTCCGAACCGGCTAAAAGTTATGTTTACATACACTCTAACTACTCACGCAGTTATAATGAGATTGCCCGCAACAACTACACATTTTATATTTCGTATACGACACGAATTTAAACGTGATGGAATTTCTTATTTGCCCGCTACAACATAAATTACCCATTAAAATCATTACCCATAAAATTGATCGGTAATATAAACATTGCCCGGTAATATAAACTTGGCCGGTAATTTGAACATTGCCCGGTAATATAAACATTGCACGGTACTATACAAATTGCCCGGTAATATAAACATTGCCAGGTAATTTAAACATTGCCCTGTAATTTAAACTTTGCCCGGTAATTTAAACCTTGCCCGGTAATTTAAACATTGCCTGACAATTTAAACATTGCCCGGCAATATAAACATTGCCCGGTAATATAAACATTGCCCGGTAATTTAAACAATGGCCGTTACCAAGGTTATAAGCCTAAAGATGCCCAGTTCTCGTAACTGGATAAAATAATTTTCAAATACACTGTAGCTACCCATGGAGTTCTAAACAATAGTCTTAAGCGGGGATAAAGTATTTTTTAATAAATCAAACCATTTAAATATTGCATTCTACAAATTACGACGCAAGTTAAAACGAAATTTTGTTCCCTTCTTAAACGCATAAATACGCAAAATTTGATGAGCCATATAAAAATAAGCTTAAATATAATGTGTAACCAGGACCACTGCGTTTAAATAAGCTTAGTAAGGCGTCGGTATTACTTCCCGAAACAGAAAAAAAAATGCTTAATCTATTTGCTTTGTCCTATGTTTGTAAAGTTTCAAATTATTAATTAGCTTTAAGTCATGTATTCACAGTGTAAAGTATTAAAGTAGTGATAGATTAAGAAAATAACTACAGTATTGGTAGTGTAAAAAAATTATGTTGTTTACGGCACGTAGGCAATTTAAACATGAAGAAAATTTGTTCCCGTCATTGAGATAAAACCCATGCACATAGTTTGATGACGTCAATTTAAACATGAATGAAAAATGTCCCTTCATTGCTAAAAAATCCATGCGCAAACTTTGATGACGTCATTAAAATAATATCAGCGCATCGTTTTTTTTTCTGACTTTGTGACGAAAAACTATAAAAAGTTGTACTGGCAAAGTCAATGTGAATCAAAAGTTTTGTTTTATTCGCGTTTTTTGACCAAACTGACAACTGCGGTCATTTTAATTTTTTTAAAACCTTGACAGTGTTCACCGCCGTAACGTAAAGAATATTTGTAGCAAATTTCACGTTTTTATGTCCAGTATTTAAAAGATTATACGGTACGTACATACCCAGCCACATACATACATAATCCTTTTGAGATTTATATATATACAAGCCGTTATGTGCCCGGTCCTCCGAACCGGCTAAAAGTTATGTTTACATACACTCTAACTACTCAGGCAGTTATAATGAGATTGCCCGCATGACCTACGACACGAATTTAAACGTGAGGTAATTTTTTATTTGCCCGCTACAACATGAATTACCCGTTAAAATCATTACTCATCACCCATTATAACAATTACAAAATTGCCCTCTATAAATTACGACGCAAATTAAAACGTGAATATATTTTGTTCTATTCATTGATTAAGAACATTCGACAGTACTTTTATTAATTTTTTTATGATTGTTTAATATATTTTTTTTACGACAAACATTAAGTCGCAGACCTATGTTGTGTTGTTTTTGTTTATTTGCTATTTATTTATTTATTGTTGCTTTGGAAGCAAACTTAGAATTTAATTTTCTATTCAACACGTAAAACAATAACAAATGAAACCCATATGAAATAATGTTTATAAAACGTATACGACACGAATTAAAACTTTAAAAAGTTAGTTCCAGCAATTTGAACATTGCCCGGCAAATTAAACATTGCCCGGTAATATAAACATTGCCCGTTAATTTAAACATTGCCCGATAATTTAAACATTGCCCGGTAATTTAAACATTGCCCGGTATTATAAACATTGCCCGGTAATTTAAACATTGCCCGGTAATTTAAACATTGCCCGGTAATTTAAACAATGGCCGTTACCAAGGCAGTAAGCCTAAAGGTGCCCAGTTCTCGGAACTGGATAAAATAACCCATGGAGTTATAAACAATAGTCTTAAGCGGGGATAAAGTATTTTTCGGTAACTTAAACCATTTAAATATTGCATTCTACAAAATACGACGCAAATTAAAACAAAACTTCTTAAACGCATAAATACGCAAAATTTGATGACGCCATATAATTATAAGCTTAAATATAGACTGTATCCAGGACCACTGCGTTTAAATAAGCTTAATAAGGCGTCGGTATTACTTCCCGAAACAGAAAAAAAAAATACTATATCTATTTGCTTTGTCCTATGTTTGTAAAGTTTTAAATTATTAATTAGCTTTAAGTCATGTATTCACAGTGTAAAGTATTAAAGTAGTGATAGATTAAGAAAATCAACTACAGTATTGGTACCGGTAGTGTAAAGAATTTATGTTGATTACGGCACGTAGACAATTTAAACATGAAGAAAATTTGTTCCCGTCATTGAGTTGAGATAAAAATCCATGCACATAGTTTGATGACGTCAATTTAAACATGAATGAAAAATGTCCCTTCATTGCTATAAAATCCATGCGCAAAGATTGATGACGTCATAAAAATAATCTCAGCGCATCCTTTTTTTTTCTAACTTTGTGACGAAAAACTATAAAAAGATGTACTGGCAAAGACAATGTGAATCAAAAGTTGTGTTTTTTTCGCGTTTTTTGACCAAACTGACCACTACGGTCATTTTAATTTTTTTTAAACCTTGACAGTGTTCACCGCCGTAACGCAAAGAATATTTGTAGCAAATTTTACGTTTTTATGTCCAGTATTTAAAAAGATTATGCGGTATGTACATACCCAGCCACATACATACATACATATTCCTTTTGAGATTTATATATATACAAGCCGTTATGTGCCCGGTCCTCCGAACCGGCTAAAAGTTATGTTTACATACACTCTAACTACTCAGGCAGTTATAATGAGATTGCCCGCATGACCTACGACACGAATTTAAACGTGAGGTAATTTTTTATTTGCCCGCTACAACATGAATTACCCGTTAAAATCATTACTCATCACCCATTATAACAATTACAAAATTGCCCTCTATAAATTACGACGCAAATTAAAACGTGAATATATTTTGTTCTATTCATTGATTAAGAACATTCGACAGTACTTTTATTTATTTTTTTATGATTGTTTGATATATTTTTTTTACGACAAACATTAAGTCGCAGACCTATGTTGTGTTGTTTTTGTTTATTTGCTATTTATTTATTTATTGTTGCTTTGGAAGCAAACTTAGAATTTAATTTTCTATTCAACACGTAAAACAATAACAAATGAAACCCATATGAAATAATGTTTATAAAACGTATACGACACGAATTAAAACTTTAAAAAGTTAGTTCCAGCAATTTGAACATTGCCCGGCAAATTAAACATTGCCCGGTAATATAAACATTGCCCGTTAATTTAAACATTGCCCGATAATTTAAACATTGCCCGGTAATTTAAACATTGCCCGGTATTATAAACATTGCCCGGTAATTTAAACATTGCCCGGTAATTTAAACATTGCCCGGTAATTTAAACAATGGCCGTTACCAAGGCGATAAGCCTAAAGGTGCCCAGTTCTCGGAACTGGATAAAATAACCCATGGAGTTATAAACAATAGTCTTAAGCGGGAATAAAGTATTTTCCGGTAACTTAAACTATTTAAATATTGCATTCTACAAATTACGACGCAAATTAAAACAAAACTTCTTAAACGCATAAATACGCAAAATTTGATGACGCCATATAATTATAAGCTTAAATATAGACTGTAACCAGGACCACTGCGTTTAAATAAGCTTAATAAGGCGTCGGTATTACTTCCCGAAACAGAAAAAAAAAATACTATATCTATTTGCTTTGTCCTATGTTTGTAAAGTTTTAAATTATTAATTAGCTTTAAGTCATGTATTCACAGTGTAAAGTATTAAAGTAGTGATAGATTAAGAAAATCAACTACAGTATTGGTACCGGTAGTGTAAAGAATTTATGTTGATTACGGCACGTAGACAATTTAAACATGAAGAAAATTTGTTCCCGTCATTGAGTTGAGATAAAAATCCATGCACATAGTTTGATGACGTCAATTCAAACATGAATAAAAAATGTCCCTTCATTGCTATAAAATCCTTGCGCAAAGATTGATGACGTCATAAAAATAATCTCAGCGCATCCTTTTTTTTTCTTACTTTGTGACGAAAAACTATAAAAAGATGTACTGGCAAAGACAATGTGAATCAAAAGTTGTGTTTTTTTCGCGTTTTTTGACCAAACTGACCACTGCGGTCATTTTAATTTTTATTAAACCTTGACAGTGTTCACCGCCGTAACGCAAAGAATATTTGTAGCAAATTTTACGTTTTTATGTCCAGTATTTAAAAAGATTATGCGGTATGTACATACCCAGCCACATACATACATACATATTCCTTTTGAGATTTATATATATACAAGCCGTTATGTGCCCGGTCCTCCGAACCGGCTAAAAGTTATGTTTACATACACTCTAACTACTTAGGCAGTTATAATGAGATTGCCCGCATGACCTACGACACAAATTTAAACGTGAGGTAATTTTTTATTTGCCCGCTACAACATGAATTACCCGTTAAAATCATTACTCATCACCCATTATAACAATTACAAAATTGCCCTCTATAAATTACGACGCAAATTAAAACGTGAATATATTTTGTTCTATTTATTGATTAAGAACATTCGACAGTACTTTTATTTTTTTTTTATGATTGTTTGATATATTTTTTTTACGACAAACATTAAGTCGCAGACCTATGTTGTGTTGTTTTTGTTTATTTGCCATTTATTTATTTATTGTTGCTTTGGAAGCAAACTTAGAATTTAATTTTCTATTCAACACGTAAAACAATAACAAATGAAACCCATATGAAATAATGTTTATAAAACGTATACGACACGAATTAAAACTTTAAAAAGTTAGTTCCAGCAATTTGAACATTGCCCGGCAAATTAAACATTGCCCGGTAATATAAACATTGCCCGTTAATTTAAACATTGCCCGATAATTTAAACATTGCCCGGTAATTTAAACATTGCCCGGTATTATAAACATTGCCCGGTAATTTAAACATTGCCCGGTAATTTAAACATTGCCCGGTAATTTAAACAATGGCCGTTACCTAGGCAATAAGCCTAAAAGTGCCCAGTTCTCGGAACTGGATAAAATAACCCATGGAGTTATAAACAATAGTCTTAAGCGGGAATAAAGTATTTTCCGGTAACTTAAACCATTTAAATATTGCATTCTACAAATTACGACGCAAATTAAAACAAAACTTCTTAAACGCATAAATACGCAAAATTTGATGACGCCATATAATTATAAGCTTAAATATAGACTGTAACCAGGACCACTGCGTTTAAATAAGCTTAATAAGGCGTCGGTATTACTTCCCGAAACAGAAAAAAAAAATACTATATCTATTTGCTTTGTCCTATGTTTGTAAAGTTTTAAATTATTAATTAGCTTTAAGTCATGTATTCACAGTGTAAAGTATTAAAGTAGTGATAGATTAAGAAAATCAACTACAGTATTGGTACCGGTAGTGTAAAGAATTTATGTTGTTTACGGCACGTAGACAATTTAAACATGAAGTAAATTTGTTCCCGTCATTGAGTTGAGATAAAAATCCATGCACATAGTTTGATGACGTCAATTTAAACATGAATGAAAAATGTCCCTTCATTGCTATAAAATCCATGCGCAAAGATTGATGACGTCATAAAAATAATCTCAGCGCATCCTTTTTTTTTTCTAACTTTGTGACGAAAAACTATAAAAAGATGTTATGGCAAAGACAATGTGAATCAAAAGTTGTGTTTTTTTCGCGTTTTTTGACCAAACTGACCACTGCGGTCATTTTAATTTTTTTTAAACCTTGACAGTGTTCACCGCCGTAACGCAAAGAATATTTGTAGCAAATTTCACGTTTTTATGTCCAGTATTTAAAAAGATTATGCGGTATGTACATACCCAGCCACATACATACATACATATTCCTTTTGAGATTTATATATATACAAGACGTTTTGTGCCCGGTCCTTCGAACCGGCTAAAAGTTATGTTTACATACACTCTAACTACTCAGGCAGTTATAATGAGATTGCCCGCATGACCTACGACACGAATTTAAACGTGAGGTAATTTTATATTTGCCCGCTACAACATGAATTACCCGTTAAAATCATTACTCATCACCCATTATAACAATTACAAAATTGCCCGCTATAAATTACGACGCAAATTAAAACATGAATATATTTTGTTCTATTCATTGATTAAGAACATTCGACAGTACTTTTATTTTTTTTTAATGATTGTTTGATATATTTTTTTTACGACAAACATTAAGTCGCATACCTTTGTTGTGTTGTTTTTGTTTATTTGCTATTTATTTATTTATTGTTGCTTTGGAAGCAAACTTAGAATTAAATTTTCTATTCAACATGTAAAACAATAACAAATGAAACCCATATGAAATAATGTTTATAAAACGTATACGACACGAATTAAAACTTTAAAAAGTTAGTTCCAGCTATTTGAACATTGCCCGGCAAATTAAACATTGCCCGGTAATATAAACATTGCCCGTTAATTTAAACATTGCCCGGTAATTTAAACATTGCCCGGTAATTTAAACATTGCCCGATATTATAAACATTGCCCGGTAATTTAAACATTGCCCGGTAATTTAAACAATGGCCGTTACCAAGGCGATAAGCCTAAAGGTGCCCAGTTCTCGGAACTGGTTAAAATAACCCATGGAGTTATAAGCAATAGTCTTAAGCGGGGATAAAGTATTTTCCTGTAACTTAAACCATTTAAATATTGCATTCTACAAATCACGACGCAAATTAAAACAAAACTTCTTAAACGCATAAATACGCAAAATTTGATGACGCCATATAATTATAAGCTTAAATATAGAGTGTAACCAGGACCACTGCGTTTAAATAAGCTTAATAAGGCGTCGGTATTACTTTCCGAAACAGAAAAAAAATACTATATCTATTTTCTTTGTCCTATGTTTGTAAAGTTTTAAATTATTAATTAGCTTTAAGTCATGTATTCACAGTGTAAAGTATTAAAGTAGTGATAGATTAAGAAAATCAACTACAGTATTGGTACCGGTAGTGTAAAGAATTTATGTTGATTACGGCACGTAGACAATTTAAACATGAAGAAAATTTGTTCCCGTCATTGAGTTGAGATAAAAATCCATGCACATAGTTTGATGACGTCAATTTAAACATGAATAAAAAATGTCCCTTCATTGCTATAAAATCCTTGCGCAAAGATTGATGACGTCATAAAAATAATCTCAGCGCATCCTTTTTTTTTCTTACTTTGTGACGAAAAACTATAAAAAGATGTACTGGCAAAGACAATGTGAATCAAAAGTTGTGTTTTTTTCGCGTTTTTTGACCAAACTGACCACTGCGGTCATTTTAATTTTTATTAAACCTTGACAGTGTTCACCGCCGTAACGCAAAGAATATTTGTAGCAAATTTTACGTTTTTATGTCCAGTATTTAAAAAGATTATGCGGTATGTACATACCCAGCCACATACATACATACATATTCCTTTTGAGATTTATATATATACAAGCCGTTATGTGCCCGGTCCTCCGAACCGGCTAAAAGTTATGTTTACATACACTCTAACTACTTAGGCAGTTATAATGAGATTGCCCGCATGACCTACGACACGAATTTAAACGTGAGGTAATTTTTTATTTGCCCGCTACAACATGAATTACCCGTTAAAATCATTACTCATCACCCATTATAACAATTACAAAATTGCCCTCTATAAATTACGACGCAAATTAAAACGTGAATATATTTTGTTCTATTTATTGATTAAGAACATTCGACAGTACTTTTATTTTTTTTTTATGATTGTTTGATATATTTTTTTTACGACAAACATTAAGTCGCAGACCTATGTTGTGTTGTTTTTGTTTATTTGCTATTTATTTATTTATTGTTGCTTTGGAAGCAAACTTAGAATTTAATTTTCTATTCAACACGTAAAACAATAACAAATGAAACCCATATGAAATAATGTTTATAAAACGTATACGACACGAATTAAAACTTTAAAAAGTTAGTTCCAGCAATTTGAACATTGCCCGGCAAATTAAACATTGCCCGGTAATATAAACATTGCCCGTTAATTTAAACATTGCCCGATAATTTAAACATTGCCCGGTAATTTAAACATTGCCCGGTATTATAAACATTGCCCGGTAATTTAAACATTGCCCGGTAATTTAAACATTGCCCGGTAATTTAAACAATGGCCGTTACCTAGGCGATAAGCCTAAAAGTGCCCAGTTCTCGGAACTGGATAAAATAACCCATGGAGTTATAAACAATAGTCTTAAGCGGGAATAAAGTATTTTCCGGTAACTTAAACCATTTAAATATTGCATTCTACAAATTACGACGCAAATTAAAACAAAACTTCTTAAACGCATAAATACGCAAAATTTGATGACGCCATATAATTATAAGCTTAAATATAGACTGTAACCAGGACCACTGCGTTTAAATAAGCTTAATAAGGCGTCGGTATTACTTCCCGAAACAAAAAAAAAAATACTATATCTATTTGCTTTGTCCTATGTTTGTAAAGTTTTAAATTATTAATTAGCTTTAAGTCATGTATTCACAGTGTAAAGTATTAAAGTAGTGATAGATTAAGAAAACCAACTACAGTATTGGTACCGGTAGTGTAAAGAATTTATGTTGTTTACGGCACGTAGACAATTTAAACATGAAGAAAATTTGTTCCCGTCATTGAGTTGAGATAAAAATCCATGCACATAGTTTGATGACGTCAATTTAAACATGAATGAAAAATGTCCCTTCATTGCTATAAAATCCATGCGCAAAGATTGATGACGTCATAAAAATAATCTCAGCGCATCCTTTTTTTTTTCTAACTTTGTGACGAAAAACTATAAAAAGATGTTATGGCAAAGACAATGTGAATCAAAAGTTGTGTTTTTTTCGCGTTTTTTGACCAAACTGACCACTGCGGTCATTTTAATTTTTTTTAAACCTTGACAGTGTTCACCGCCGTAACGCAAAGAATATTTGTAGCAAATTTCACGTTTTTATGTCCAGTATTTAAAAAGATTATGCGGTATGTACATACCCAGCCACATACATACATACATATTCCTTTTGAGATTTATATATATACAAGACGTTTTGTGCCCGGTCCTTCGAACCGGCTAAAAGTTATGTTTACATACACTCTAACTACTCAGGCAGTTATAATGAGATTGCCCGCATGACCTACGACACGAATTTAAACGTGAGGTAATTTTATATTTGCCCGCTACAACATGAATTACCCGTTAAAATCATTACTCATCACCCATTATAACAATTACAAAATTGCCCGCTATAAATTACGACGCAAATTAAAACATGAATATATTTTGTTCTATTCATTGATTAAGAACATTCGACAGTACTTTTATTTTTTTTTAATGATTGTTTGATATATTTTTTTTACGACAAACATTAAGTCGCAGACCTTTGTTGTGTTGTTTTTGTTTATTTGCTATTTATTTATTTATTGTTGCTTTGGAAGCAAACTTAGAATTAAATTTTCTATTCAACATGTAAAACAATAACAAATGAAACCCATATGAAATAATGTTTATAAAACGTATACGACACGAATTAAAACTTTAAAAAGTTAGTTCCAGCTATTTGAACATTGCCCGGCAAATTAAACATTGCCCGGTAATATAAACATTGCCCGTTAATTTAAACATTGCCCGGTAATTTAAACATTGCCCGGTAATTTAAACATTGCCCGATATTATAAACATTGCCCGGTAATTTAAACATTGCCCGGTAATTTAAACAATGGCCGTTACCAAGGCGATAAGCCTAAAGGTGCCCAGTTCTCGGAACTGGTTAAAATAACCCATGGAGTTATAAGCAATAGTCTTAAGCGGGGATAAAGTATTTTCATGTAACTTAAACCATTTAAATATTGCATTCTACAAATCACGACGCAAATTAAAACAAAACTTCTTAAACGCATAAATACGCAAAATTTGATGACGCCATATAATTATAAGCTTAAATATAGAGTGTAACCAGGACCACTGCGTTTAAATAAGCTTAATAAGGCGTCGGTATTACTTTCCGAAACAGAAAAAAAATACTATATCTATTTGCTTTGTCCTATGTTTGTAAAGTTTTAAATTATTAATTAGCTTTAAGTCGTGTATTCACAGTGTAAAGTATTAAAGTAGTGATAGATTAAGAAAATCAACTACAGTATTGGTAGTGTAAAGAATTTATGTTGTTTACGGCATGTAGACAATTTAAACATGAAGAAAATTTGTTCCCGTCATTGAGTTGAGATAAAAAACCATGCACATAGTTTAATGACGTCAATTTAAACATGAATGAAAAATGTCCCTTCATTGCTATAAAATCCATGCGCAAAGATTGATGACGTCATTAAATTATCTCAGCGCATACTTTTTTTTCTAACTTTGTGACGAAAAACTATAAAAAGTTGTACTGGCAAAGACAATGTGAATCAAAAGTTGTGTTTTATTCGCGTTTTTTGACCAAACTGTCCACTGCGGTCATTTTATTTTTTTTTAAACCTTGACAGTGTTCACCGCCGTAACGCAAAGAATATTTGTAGCAAATTTCACGTTTTTATGTCCAGTATTTAAAAAGATTATGCGGTATGTACATACCCAGCCACATACATACATACATATTCCTTTTAAGATTTATATATATACAAGCCGATATGTGCCCGATTCTTCGAACGGGCTTTTTTTTTATTAGAATATGCTTGACATTTTATAGTTTTTTAGTTTTGTTTTTGCAACATACATAAAGTAGTATGTTTTTTTTTGTGGTCAGTATTTTGTTAATTTATTTTTGTTTTGCACACTTTATTATACACCAATTCAATATACAACTAAAAAGGAAAAACAAATAATTGTTTTTTATTTCTTGCTCAAAGTATGACCACTTTGATCGAATTTTGTGAGATAATTGGGTAATTAAACTCTTTCTGTAAAACAGAACTCACATGTCTTTTAAAAAGTACTGTTAATTCGAAAATGATTGTTTGATATATTTTTTTGCTACAACATTAGTCGTAGATCAATATTTATTTATTTTTGCTTTTTTTTTTGTTTTTGTTGGTGATATTTGCTATATATTTATTGTTGCTTTGGAAGCAAACTTAGAATTAAATTTTAAATTCAACAGGAAAAACAATAACAACTGAAACCGATATGAATCATAGTTTATACAACGTATACGACATGAATTAAAACTTTTAAAAGTTGGTCCGGCAAATTTAAACATTGCCCGGCAATATAAAAATTTCTCGCCTCATAGTTTCTAAGACGTATACGATACAAATTAAAACTTTAAAACGTTGAGCTCGGCAATTTAAACATTGCCTGGCGATTGAAAAATTTCCCGCTTCAAAGTTTATAAGACGTATACACAGAATAGGTATAGAACAGAATGCAGAATCCCTATATACGAAGTCACTAAAAGTTACCATTTTCCGCAATGCAGCGGTCGCTAGAGACGCTACTATAGTAAAATGAGAAAGGTTATCTACGTCTGCCATAAATGTATAAAATATATATAGGGCCTACATTATCTTTCATTATAGGCTTACTTTTATATAAATTTGACTTAATTACCCATTTTGTTTTGAACATTATATGATTAGGCCAATATGATGTGAAAATATTTATTACGCGGTACTGATTTGAAAAAAAAATGGCTTAGACGTAGCTCGGTACCGGTAACTAAATTGCTGCGGCTACCGGTACATAAATATATATACTTTTTAAACCAAAATAAACTTTTAAAATTATGAAGGGAAATAGGCATATAATTCATAATGAGTTAATATGAGGTTGTTTATGCTGTTGTTTATCCTTTATGGAGTCAGGAAAGCCATGCAGTTTGACATGCTCTTTTTTACGATAATCAGTCGTTTTCGCATCATTGTTGTAGTTTATTACACAACCGTTTATGCACATTTTGCCTGAAATATTAGCTTTGGGTGTTCGAACTTGTAGATTTGAAGATTGCGCATTCTGTTTTATACCTATTCTGTGGACATATACAACACGAATAAAAACGTGAAGGAATTTTTTATTTGCCAGATACAACGTAAGATACCCATTAAAACCATTAATCATTACCCATTATAACAATTTAAAAATATCCCGCTATAAATTACGACGCAAATTAAAACGTGAATATATTTTGTTCTATTCATTCATAAAGTACATTAGCAAAGGTTGAAGCGAAGTTAATTAAAATGAATACGCAAAATTCGATGACGCCATAAAAAAAAAAGACAGCCAGCTATCCCTGCGCAAACTTTGATGACGTCATATAAAAATAATCTCTACGCGTCCTTTTGTCTTATTTTTTTAGCGCGATTGATCGAAAAACTATAAAAAGTTGGAACGGCAAATTCAACATGAACCCAAAATATGTCGTTTTATTCGCGTTTTTTGACCAAACTGACCACTGCGGTCATTTTAATTTTTTTAAAACCTTGACAGTGTTCACCGCCGTAACGCAAAGAATATTTGTAGCAAATTTCACGTTTTTATGTCCAGTATTTAAAAAGATTATGCGGTATGTACATAGCCAGCCACATACATACATACATATTCCTTTTGAGATTTATATATATACAAGCCGGTATGTGCCCGGTCCTCCGATCCGGCTAAAAGTTATGTTTACATACACTCTAACTACCCAGGCAGTTATAATGAGATTGCCAGCATGACCTACGACACGAATTTAAACGTAAAATAATTTTTTATTTGCCCGCTACAACATGAATTACCCGTTAAAATCATTACTCATCACCCATTATAACAATTACAAAATTGCCCGCTATAAATTACGACGCAAATTAAGACATGAATATATTTTGTTCTATTCATTGATTAAGAACATTCGACATTACTTTTATTTTTTTTTAATGATTGTTTGATATATTTTGTTAAGACAAACATTAAGTCGCAGACCTATGTTGTGTTGTTTGTTATTTGCTATTTATTTATTTATTGTTGCTTTGGAAGAAAACTTAGAATTAAATTTTCTATTCAACATGTAAAACAATAACAAATGAAACCCAAATGAAATAATGTTTATAAAACGTATACGACACGAATTAAAACTTTAAAAAGTTAGTTTCGGCAATTTGAACATTGCCCGGCAAATTAAACATTGCCAGGTAATTTAAACATTGCCCGGTAATTTAAACATTGCCCGGTAATTTAAACATTGCCCGGTATTATAAACATTGCCCGGTAATTTAAACATTGCCCGGTAATTTAAACATTGCCCGGTAATTTAAACATTGCCCGGTAATTTAAACATTGCCCGGTAATTTAAACATTGCCCGGTATTATAAACATTGCCCGGTAATTTAAACATTGCCCGGTAATTTAAACAATGGCCGTTACCAAGGCGATAAGCCTAAAGGTGCCCAGTTCTCGGAACTGGATTAAAAATGCTAAATCTATTTGCTTTGTCCTATGTTTGTAAAGTTTTAAATTATTAATTAGCTTTAAGTCATGTATTCACAGTGTGCAGCATTAAAGTAGTGATAGATTAAGAAAATCAACTACAGTATTGGTAGTGTAAAGAATTTATGTTGTTTATGGCACGTAGGCAATTTAAACATCAAGAAAATTTGTTCCCATCATTGAGATAAAAATCCATGCACATAGTTTGATGACGTCAATTTAAACATGGATGAAAAATGTCCCTTCATCGCTAAAAAATCCATGCGCAAACTTTGATGACGTCATAAAAATAATCTCAGCGCATCGTTTTTTTTTCTAACTTTGTGACGAAAAACTATAAAAAGTTGTACTGGCAAAGTCAATGTGAATCAAAAGGTGTGTTTTATTCGCGTTTTTTGACCAAACTGACCACTGCGGTCATTTAATTTTTTTGAAAACCTTGACAGTGTTCACCGCCGTAACGCAAAGAATATTTGTAGCAAATTTCACGTTTTTATGTCCAGTATTTAAAAAGATTATGCGGTATGTACATACCCAGCCAGCCAGCCAGCCAGCCACATACATATTCCTTTTGAGATTTATATATATAACAAGCCGTTATGTGCCCGGTCCTCCGAACCGGCTAAAAGCTATGTTTACATACACTCTAACTACTCAAGCAGTTATAATGAGACTGCCCGCATGACCTACGACATGAATTTAAACGTGAGGTAATGTCTAATTTGCCCGCTACAACATAAAATTACCCGTTAAAATCATTACCCATTACCCATTATAACAATTAAAAAATTGCCCGTTATAAATTACGACGCAAATTAAAACGTAAATATATTTTGTTCTATTCATTGATAAAGAACATTCGACAGTATTTTTATTAAAAAAGAAAATGATTGTTTGATATGTTTTTTTACGACACGACAAACATTAAGTCGCAGACCTATGTTGTTTTGTTTTTGTTATTTGCTATTTATTTATTATTGTTGCTTTGGAAGCAAACTTAGAATTAAATTTTCTATTCAACATGTAAAACAATAACAAATGAAACCCATATGAAATAATGTTTATAAAACGTATACGACACGAATTAAAACTTTAAAAAGTTAGTTCCGGCAATTTGAACATTGCCCGGCAAATTAAACATTGCCCGGTAATATAAACATTGCCCGGTAATTTAGACATTGTCCGGTAATTTAAACATTGCCCGGTAATTTAAACATTGCCCGGTATTATAAACATTACCCGGTAATTTAAACCTTGCCCGGTAATTTAAACAATGGTTGTTACCAAGGCGATAAGCCTAAAGTTATAATGAGATTTCCCGCTTCACAGTTAATATATACGGCAATTAATAAAACCCCACCCGTTAAAAAGTTTATCGATGTATACGTCACAAATTTAAATGTGAATGACATTTTGTACGCCCGCTACAACCGAAACGAACTGCAACGTGAAATATTGCCCGCTAGAAACGAATTGAAACGTGAAATATTGCCCTCTAGAAAAGAATTGAAACGTGAAATATTTCCCGCTAGAAAGATTTTAATGCGTATACGCCCGCTTCAAACGAATTGAAAAAGCTAAAAGTTATGTTTACATACACTCTTACTACTCAAGCAGTTATAATGAGAATGCACGCAACAACTACAAAAGTTTATATTTCGTATACGACACGAATTAAAACGTGAATATATTTTGTTCTATTCATTCATAAAATACATTAGCAAACATTGAAGCAAAGTTAATTTTAAATGAATACGCAAAATTTGATGACGTCATAACGAAAAGCCGGCTAGCTATCTCTGCGCAAACTTTGATGACGTCATCCTGAAAAAAATCTCAACGCCATCCTTTTTTTAATTTTTTTAGCGCGATCGATCGAAAAACTATAAAAAGTTGGAACGGCAATTTTAACATGAACCCAAAATATGTCGTTTTATTCGCGTTTTTTGACCAAACTGACCACTGCGGTCATTTTATTTTTTTTAAAACCTTGACAGTGTTCACCGCCGTAACGCAAAGAATTTTTGTAGCAAATTTCACGTTTTTATGTCCAGTATTTAAAAAGATTATGCGGTATGTACATACCCAGCCAGCCAGCCAGCCAGCCACATACATACATACATATTCCTTTTGAGATTTATATATATATATGATATGATATGATATGATATGATATGATATGATTTAAAAATAAAACCGGAAGCACGTGACCTCTTCCATTTGAAAAGGTTACGCCTCATTAAGACTTGCCAATGTTACGTCAATGGTTATTAACCATTAGCAACAACCGTAAACGAATCTCGAGACGTAAATACCGAGCTTGGAAAACAGCAAAAACCTCCAACAAAGCCTCAGACTGGGAGCGCTTCAGGGAGATTAAGAAAAATACCAGAAGAACTAACAGACAGTGCTATCAGAAGTACATTAACAAAATAATCGAGGATAATTTCAACAACAGCCTGAGGAGGCTTATAAAAAGCAAACGTAGCGACCCGACGGGCACTGGACCCTTAAAGCATAACGGCTTGTCACACAGTGATAGCAAGACGAAAGCCGACATTTTAAATTATCAATTCTGCGATGCTTTTACGAGAGAGGACGTAAGCACAACACCTAACATGGACGACTCCCCATACCCAGACATGCCGGCTATAAAGGTCAATACCAACGGCGTCCATAAGCTGCTCTCTAACCTTAACCCCACAAAAGCTGCGGGCCCAGACGATATACCCTGCCGACTACTCAAAGAATTAGCATCAGAACTGGCACCTGCATTGACCCTCTTATTCAACAAATCACTGGCCTCCGAGGAATTACCAGGTATCTGGAAACACGCCCGAGTGCAACCAGTATTCAAAAAAGGGGACAGAAGCCTACCAGGCAACTATAAACCAATCTCATTGACTTGTGTGTGTTGTAAGCTTCTTGAACACATTGTCACGTCGGAAATCTCTAGCCACCTGAACATGTATAACATTATCACAGATGCTCAACACGGATTCAGGAAAAAGAGATCCTGCGAGTCTCAGCTCATCCTCCCCGTTGACGACTTGGCAGCGACCGTCGACAAGGCTGGGCAAACCGATACCATCCTGCTAGATTTTTCAAAGGCCTTTGACAAGGTCCCTCACAAGGGCCCCCTTCTCAAGTTGGATTACTACGGTATAAGAGGGCAGACCAAGAGATGAATTGAGAACTTCCTCGTGGGCCGCACCCAACAGGTTGTCGTAGAGGGTGAAACTTCCACAATAGGACCGGTCATATCTGGAGTCCCTCAGGGCTCGGTTCTTGGGCCTTTGCTGTTCTTGATATTCATCAACGACTTGGAGAGTGGACTTCACTCCAGGGTACGACTCTTTGCAGATGACACCATCCTGTACGCTCAAATCGATAGACCTGATGATGCTGTCCACTTACAGGAAGACCTCCTAAAGCTAAAGGACTGGGCATCGAAATGGCAAATGGAGTTCAACGTCGATAAATGCCTCCTCCTCTCTGTTTCAAGAAAAAGAACTAGGATACCCACTAGCTATACTTTAAATGGCCAATCTCTTGCAAGGGTGTCAGAAGCTAAATACTTGGGTTTGAACATCACAGAAAATCTCCACTGGGGCATACATGTTCAATCCATTGTTGCCAAGTCTAACAGAGTCTGCGCCTTCATCTATAGAAAACTAAAGGGGTGTTCCTCGAAAATTCAGACCCACTGTTATAAAAGCTTAGCTCGCCCCATCCTAGAATACGCCTCGCCAGTTTGGAACCCCCACCAGCAAAACTTGATTGACAAACTGGAGATGACCCAGCAACGCGCAGCACGTCGAATACTAGAGGACTACAGCACCAAATCAAGCGCCTCTGCCTTAGTAGCAAAACTCCACCTAGATACACTACAACAACGAAGATCAATTGACAAAGTGTCCATGATTTATAAAATCATCAACGACCACGTGGACCTTTCGACCCAAACAAACAGAATGCAGAAAGTGTCCCGCTCTACCCGAGGCCATCAGCTCAAGCTGCATGTCCCACATGCACGCACCGACGTCTACAAACATTCTTTTATTTTCGTCAGCCATTAGGCTGTGGAACACCATGGACCAGGCCTCCATCACTGCCCCTACAGTTCCAGCCTTCAAATCGTCACTAAAGTGCTGGTCCAAAAACCTAAAGTGACACTCTTTTATCTGTATATAACTGTTGTTTGCTATGTTATGTTTGCTATTTTATTTTATGTGTATTTAAATTAAGGACTTTTTCCTCGGTTCTACGAGGTCACCACAGTATTACGAAGAAGATGAAGTAACCCATTTCCAATCAAGCTTGTTTTTAAGACGTAATGCCTTTAATTAACATTTCAAAATTTGAATGTAATAATTAAGACTTAAAGAAATTAAAACGAGCGTAGTTAGAAATTGATAATTTAAGTAATAATTATTTCTTAGCCCACTTTGGAAATGAAGAAAATTTATGATTTCTTTTCGCGATTGAATGATGTTCCGACTGGGACTTTGCTGGTAAGTAAGAAAACCAGACTGACTGAAGAAATAACGGCAGAAGCCAATGTCACAGAAGAAACCCTAATGGAACTATCGGAACCAAAGCCGTCAGATATAGTTCTTGGTTCCTCTGTTACTTTTGAACAACTGCAGCCTGCAGATGTTGACTGGCCTACCTGCTGGACTTTTGATCAAAGAAATTAATTCCTTGTGAAATATGATTGGCTATCTATCCATAATAAAAACTTGGTTGTATCGCTTGCCAAAAAGTTGGCAATCTCTGAGTCGAGGCAAAGATGGGAATGAAGGTATCGAACGAATGGGCCGACATTAAAATAACGTACTTCGGTACTAATCGACAACCACAGCTTTTAAAGTCTTTAAGAAAGAAATTATTCGATCCTTAAGAAACTGCGTCACACAAAGCTGCGCTTAAGATCCTAACAGAAGCCGAGGCAGCACCTATTGAGAACGTGATGTTAAAGGCATTAACTCGTGAGAAAATTGTAACTGCAAAGATTTTTCGTACAGCATATAACGTAGCCAAAGAAAACCAAAGGTTTAATCATTTCGAATCTGAAATAGATTTGCAAGAACTAAATGGAGTTGAGATGGGCCGTATTCTCCATTTAACCAATGTTTGCATAAATATAGTGAATCACATTAGTTGTGAAATGAGACAAAAAAATTGTTCCAAGAAATTGTACGGTCGAACAATACAATTTCATTGATCATCGACGAATCAACTACGCTTTGCCAAAAATCGACTTTAATTGTGTATATTCGAAATGTTTGTCTTGCAGACAGCGGAATGATCTCAACAGTACATTTGTACTTGGATTTGGTAGAACTCGAAAGTGTAGCCGCAAATGGAGTTTTTGCTTCTTTACTACACTACCTTCATTTCTATGGGTTATCAGAAGACTTTCTATGAAGGAACTTAGTTTCTCTTGCATATGATGGAGCAGCTGTTATTTTGGGAAGCAAAAGTGGCGTCAAGGCATTGCTAAAAGAAAAGTTTCCATTGGTTCTGGTTTGGCATTGTGCAAATCACCGACTTGAACTCTCCGTTGGTGATGTCGTAAAACAAGTTTCAGGGATCAACAGATTTAAGGCATTAATTGATAAACTGTATGTAGTTTATGATCCTTGACCCAAAAAATCGCAGATAATTCCAAATATGTGCTCGTTTGTTAGAGGCTGAGTTGTTAAAAATTGGAAGAATGTTAAGCACGCGTTGGGTGGCATCCAGCTTCCGTTCTGTTTCAGCTGTTTGGGAAGATTATGAAGTTTCGGTACCACATTTTGAAGAAGCAAAACTTAACTGAACCAGAGACAAAAAAAGATTAATGCATGTATGAAGGTTTGCAGCGAAAGATGACTTCTACTGCGATGCGCTCCAAGAATTGTCAGAGTTAAGTTTAGATTTGCAAGAGCGCAACATAGACATCTACAGAGCAGATCCAAAAATCAAGGCTGTTATACAGATTTTTGAAGTAAGGCAAATTATTCCAGGCCCTTAATATAAAATTGCGGCCATTGCTGTAGATAGTAACCTTTTCGAAGAAGTTTCACTTCACACCAAAAACTGTACCAGTGATCCATCAATTGACGTAAAAGCTTTTTACAAAAAAACTACAAGAATCTACTGAACAAAGGTTGTTTTCTAGTGAAGATGCTGAGTTGGCATATTGGGCTCGAGTGCTCGATACAAAGCAATGGCCGGACAACATTGGTACTCACTTAACATTTGGCAAAACAGAAATGAGAAACTTGTAAACAACATTGCAATTAAACGAAAGAATAACGATTCGCGGATTTCGTGAATATCTCATCGAAATTAACTACTTCATTTGCAAATTGCTCTCCGTACAATCCCAATTTCTTCAAGTGAAGCCGAAAGAGGATTTTCGCAAATGAATCTTATCATCACTCCTATAAGAAGTGCATTGTTGACAACAACTGTATCCTCACTGTTATTTATCAGATTAGTGGGACCATCACTCGCACGTTTTGACCCCACAAGATACGTTGATTCATGGTTGCTTAGAGGCAGACATTCAGCCACAGATACCAACAGCAATTACCGCAGTCGGGAGTATACGTCAGATGAGAACTTGATCAAACTTTTGAATTAATTATGAATAACTTATTCAACATTCATAATTCATTTTCATTTTTAACAGGGTTCTTTCCTATAGAACACAAGAGAACTTAACACAATGTTTTAAAAGTAAATCAAGAATAACTTGAATAAGTTTTTAGTTAAATTTTATAAATCATAACAAATGTATACGGTATACAAATAAAGTAATAATAAAACAATTTAAGTTGGTTAATTATAAAATTAAATTGTTTTAGACATTTAGTATCTTTGCAGTTGTGATTTAGCTTGCAACGATGTGCTATCTGATAGTTAAAAGTTAGGCAATTCATCACTGAGTACCGTCACCTATTTTGTTACAAAAAAGCACTGTATATTGTCACGTGCGAAACAGCTACTGACGTATGATAATATATTTTTAGGAATGTATAATTACTACATTTTTTTATTCACATCCCTCTTGGATCCCACAAGGTTGTACAAGAATTAGTAATTGCAATATATTTTTCTAGCTTTTTATATTTGATTGGCTCGTAGGATGTTAAAGTAAATGTTTAAAAAAAGTTAGATATTACTGTACCTTAATAATTAAGAAATACACAATCCTGTTTGAAAATAGTCATCACAATTTATTCCGAACAAGAATGAAGGTATGAATGGAACAGAAAAACCGAATACAGGTATCAATGGTGGACGATAAACTTAACCAGTTGAGATTCTTCTAGACCATAGGTTCTCAACCTTTTTCGGCTCACCGCCCCCATTTAAATTTTTTTCCGCTCACCGCCCCCAACTTAATTTTAGCGGAAACATTTGTTAATTAAAGGGAGATAATTAACCCTTTTCATTTGAGGTAATATTTCAATTTTTTTTTCTTTTATAAAAAACTAAATGACTTGCATTTATAACTTTGAAATGATATGATAGAACTGTTAAAAAAATTATATGAACATTTTATAAATATTGTATGACTAAAGAATTTATATGAATATTTTGAAGCATTACAATAACTACCTAGTTTGTAAGATTACTACGTATCTATACCGCACAGCTTTTCTGGTTACCTCTTTACAAAGGATTCAAACGCATTAAAGGACATTTCGGTAATACAAACAGATCAAAAGAGTAATATTAGCAGATGTTAAGGCGACAGTCCGGTGAATCAACCATTAGACGAGACGGCCGCATACCATATTTGCCTAATACTAACCCCTACTTCATGGAAAATTTATTGCGATTCTTATTTGTTCAATAATATGTATGCCTACTGTTGGGGGATATCAGATATTTAGCAGCACTTGCGTTTACATCATATTTCATCCAAAAACTAATCGATTCAAATAGCTGAGGTGTTGAAATTATAGCAGGTACGTTTTTACCGCCCATTTGCCCTTCATCGCCCCCGGGAATGTTATCGCCCCCCTAAGGCTTCTCATCGCCCCCTGGGGGGCGATATCGCCCCCGTTGAGAACCTATGTTCTAGACCATAGGTTTTCAACCTTTTTCGGCTCACCGCCCCCTTTAACAATTTGTTTCCGCTCACCGCCCCCACCCCTCCCAAACTTTCTTTTAGTGCCATTCCCCCCCCCCTCCTTTTCCGCCCATGTGGACTATAGTTTCCGCAATTATTTAGGGCGGACTAGACTTTTTGTGTGGTTAATTGTCTTAAAATAAGAAAAAACTGAAAAGAAAACGTAAGAATTAATAGATCAAAAAATTGCCTCAACAAAAGGTTTAAATAAATCAATATTAATGTGAATCGTTTGCCTAATGTGTTGCAAGCAATGTGTCTATTTTTTTTAAATTTTGGTTGCAAAAGCCTTCGGTCTAATAATCAATAATATTTCTTATATTACAAAACAGAACCTGTTTCGGCATCACTATTGAATCAAACGTGGAAACATTTTTTTTATTAAAGGGAGATAATTAGCCCGTTTTATTTGAGCTAATATTTTTTTTTCTTTTATAAAAAATAAATGGCTTACAATTTATAACTTTGAAATGATCAAACTGTAAAAAGTATTTGGAAATTATATAAATATTATATAACTAAAGAATTTATATGTATATTTTCAATCATTACAATAACTACCCAGTTTGTATGATTACCAATTATCTATACCTCTTAACAATAGTGTCATTACTACATTCACAGTATGAAACACATTACCTCTCGGTAAAACTGAGACCAAAATATCATTAATATTAGCAGATGTTAGGGCGCAGTGATCCATCAGCAGGGTTGACAGTCCGGTAAACCAACCACAGGACCAGCCGGCCGCACACCATATTTGCCAAACACTGACCCCTACTTCATCGAAAAGTACTGCGATTACTATTTCTTATTAATTTAATAATATGTAGGCATACTGTTGGGGGGGTATCAGATATTTAGCAGCACATTTCATCCAAAAACTAATCGATTCAAATAGCTGAGGTGTTCAAATTATATCAGGTACGTTTGTACCGCCCACTTGCCCTTCACCGCCCCCCCCCCCAATCGCCCCCGGGAATGTCAGCGCCCCCCTAAAGCTTCTCACCGCCCCCTGGGGGGCGATATCGCCCCCGTTGAGAACCTATGTTCTAGACCATATCAGGCTGTAATAACATATATATAATAGATTGGTCAAACACGGTCCTTCTACAACAGCGCCCATACTAAAACTGATCTAACGATCTCTAGCCCCGTGCGATGTATGACGCATTTTAATGCAGTGACGTAGTGTCTAGACAGATATGCACGTTTTTATTCTTATTATGGACAAACATTTTGGGTTAAAGATTTCTTTCGAACTTAATTAGATATAAATAGAGTACCAATATAACTAAGGAAATAACACTACTTTCCTTTACGTAACAATATATATATATATATATATATATATATATATATATATATATATATATATATATATATATACTAAAAACTACTAAAGAAATATGTTTTGCATTTGTCTTTCAGAACTATTGCGAACTATTTAATGGGGAGATTTGTTCTGTATGTGGTGAGATTAGGAGCCTTAGGAAAAAAATACGACGATCTTGATCTATTGAAGACTTATGATAAGTTTAGTTCAACATTGATAAACCTAGTTCACTGTTTGCTAATGCTGCATGATTCTTTTTGACAGTATAACGTATAATTAGACAAGCATGTTCACCGTGTCTGTACCCATGAGCCTGAACGTTGGCGAAGTGAGACAAACAACCGATACGCCCCTGTTTGATAATTGCACCGGTGAGCTAAACGCATGGTGGAACAGCCTCTTTTGCATTTCCGAAATTTCATTGCACATGCATAGAGCCACCGAGAGATTTGGTTGGGAGGAAGCAAAATACGCAACATCTTTTCTCGCCAAGCCTGGTGCCTGAATGACTAGGCCTATAGTAGGGCGAGACTGGGGGTATACGATCAAAGCACCACGTTAATTATTTAAGCGAATTCCCCAGGTGGGGAGAGAGTTTAGTGCGTGTGACTGAGGGAGACTGTACCCTATGTTACACGGTACACCATGTTAGCCTATATAAGTTCATGGCGTGCGCAACCTTGGAAACGTCTTTTGAGAGCGTCCTACAAAATCTCTTTAGACACAAACGGTTCCATACTGAAAAGTTCAAACTACTGATTATAATTAATGACTAATTAAGACTGAATGTTCTGGGATCGAATCCTAGGTGAAGGCTGAGCTTGCCAGGGACTTGTGGGTTTCCCCGAGACTACCCATCTCTGACGGGCACCTGGCATTAGTTGGTGTAAAATAGAGGCAGCTGGTCATTGTGCTGTCCACACAATCCCCTAGTTATCCGCGCCTTCAGAAAATGATGAACTCTGTTTTACCGGCCCAATGGATCAATGTAGTCCGACGCACACTTTACTAAGACATGTGTTATATATTTAAAGGGTACGTTGATTTACCAGCAGATACTTATGCTACAATTTCTCTCCAGGTTTTTTATGGACTTTCATCCCAGACAGCAAGGTTCAGAACGTGTATTCGGTATATTACTAACGGTTTCAAATTAATCGCTGGTCTGATGTTCGTAAAGGATAACTTCGATCCGGAGTCAAAAGTTATGGTAAGTTATTGAAAGTGGGGAAATAATAATATACTTTCTTTATACTTTTTTATATACTATACCTAAATAGGTCAATGACACAAACTCACGTGACTTCAAATTGACCAATGGGGATCCGTATGCGTAGATACACTCTCTTTATATATATATACTAGCTAATTTAGCCGGCGTTGCCCGGGGTAAAAATTACAGACTCAGCTTGAAATACAATTATTTTAAGAATATGATGAAATAATTATTGATTTAGTTGCAATGGACCCAGGCAAATAGTTCCAAATTTATGTTGTTTACTTTCAAGCCTAAAAATTAAGCTAACTACAATTGGAAGGCTAATTGGAATGGAAAATCATTTTACAGGCCTATTTAATTTATTTCCAGACAACACAGAGGAATAAAGCTTGAAACATATAAACAAATAACAATAATGACATTAAACATTTAGACAACAATAAAAAGGTTTAAAAACATACATGATGTAACATAAATTTTTTAACAAAGTAAAAACTTTCCAACAAATGCAAGTTTTATTAAAATTTGTATGAAAAAACATCAAGTAAAATGTCTATAGAAATTAAAATAAAATAATAAGATTATACTAAACTTATAGCAGTTTAAAATGTAAAATAACATAATGAGTGTTGGGTAGCATTATTATAACACATAAAAAAAAAAGAATCTTCTACTTCTAATACAAATGTACACAAAATTAAATAAAAGATTAAAATCCCAAAAGATAAATTTAAAAATGCATATTTTAAGTATATTATATGGTTTTAAATGAATTAAATTGTCAGTAGGGTTAGTAAAGCATTAAATTTAAACATCCAAATGAATTATTGTCCTTCACAAATTTGACATTTAACTCACAGCTTTAGAATAAACTAAATTTTTAGTTTTACCCCCAGAAGCAAAGATAAAAAGATTGGATGGATCTAGATTACACCTTAATATAATGTGAGATCCAATTTTTAAAGCTAATATATGGGGTGGCATTCCCAGTGCCTTCAAATTCTGCTGTTCCATTTTAATTCTGTTTCGTCAAAGTTACTCTTCCTTTTGATCTGGCATTTCATTGGTACACATTAAGGACACTCCTTGACTTTTTATTCTCGTTGCTCTGGAGTCTCACTTTTGTCTAGGTCTCTTTGATTCAGGGGTAGTGGTAAACATCCTAATGATTAAAATATAAAAAAACATAAGAATCACTTTAAGAAAAAAAACATAAAAACATATAGGCCTACAATTAAAAAATAATTCTACCCAACACTCATTTTACATTCTTAACTGATGAGGTGTTTTTTAAAGTCCCTGGCGACGGCCATTGAAAAATTAAATCGGCCTAATAAGCTACATATATTATTGCATTGTTGGGCAGCTTCAGTCGCTTCATCACCAACAAAATAAATGAAGAAACGTGGGCGACTTATTTAGCATTGGTAGAAGTGAACCGGCATTGTAATATATTTGACCCTGTACTTTAAAGGCTGTCATGAAATTGGCAGATTCTACATTTGCCCAAAGGGAGTCATTTGGAAGCAAGAATTATACTAATATGTTTTAAAAATGTCTAGATTCAGGTGTTTCCCCAGACAGGTAAGAATATAGAGGTTCTAGTGGTTGGCCAATAATGGGCCAAAATACCCCCCCCCCCCCGCCACGAACAGCAAGCAAATTCCTGGCAATTCATTTCTCACATATTTGCCTGACAGTATTGACAAACAATATCCATTGATCCTATGTGTACATCAGGTTGTAATGATAATTAATTTTACAATCATAACTAAATGCTTCTAATTTAATGTCATTAGAGCTTGCCTCGACCTCAACTGTGCCATCCTAATTCTGCTATGCCTAAGTTTCTCTTCCATTTGTTCTGGAGTTTCATTTGCATGCCTCTAAGTTACAGATTTTCTTTGCCTTTTCTGGTCCATTTGTTCCCGGAGTATAATTTCTTTTAGGTCTCTTTGAATCGGGGGTAGTGGTAGACATTCTAATGAAATAAATAAAAAATTATAAGAATCATTTTAAGAATAAATGTATAACCATGTATAGTTAAAAAAAATGACAATTTGAAAAATTATAAGTTGAAATAGCACAGACCAGCCCTAACTAACCTGGAAGTAAAGGAAAAAAAATGAGATAATAATGAATACTAAAAAATTTACTGTGGGTGTAGTAGAAGCCGAGGAAATTCAGTCAAAACCATTCAAAAGAAGATACTAATCAAATGTAAAACATATATATTTTATTACTTACCGAGTGGTATTAGTATTAGCCAAATCAAATTGAAAGAAATAGCAGCTGTGAGGGTATAAAGTTGGTAGCAGCGGTGTAGGTATACAGTTGGCACCTAAAACCTGGAAGTAGCCTAAAGGGAAAAAAAGTGAAATAATAATAAATAGGCCTACAAAAATATGTACTGTGAGACTGAAAACAATTGAAATATTAACACGTAAAGTCAACTAAAAAGAAAAATATTAGCCGCCGAGGAAAAAAGTGAAAATAATTAAAATCAAGATATTAACACGTAAAATCAAATAAAAATAAAACAATAAGTTGAAATAGTTTAGATCTAGACCTACCCATAATAATGAATACTAAAAAATTTACGCCAAGGAAATGTAGCCAAAACCATTCAAAAGAAGATATATAGGCCTATATTTTTTACTTACCGAGAGTTATTAGCCAAATCAAATTGCAAGAAATAGCAGCTGTGAGGGTATAAAGTTGGTAGCAGCGGTGTAGGTATACAGTTGGCACCTAAACCCTGGAAGTAGCCTAAAGGGAAAAAAAGTGAAATAATAATAAATAGGCCTACAAAAATATGTACTGTGAGACTGTGAAAACAATTGAAATATTAACACGTAAAGTCAACTAAAAAGAAAAATATTAGCCGCCGAGGAAAAAAGTGAAAACAATTAAAATCAAGATATTAACACGTAAAATCAAATAAAAATAAAACAATTATAAGTTGAAATAGTTTAGATCTAGACCTACCCATAATAATGAATACTAAAAAATTTACTCCGAGGAAATGTAGCCAAAACCATTCAAAAGAAGATATATAGGCCTATATTTTTTACTTACCGAGAGTTATTAGCCAAATCAAATTGAAAGAAATAGCAGCGGTGAGGGTATAAAGTTGGTAGCAGCGGTGTAGGTAGGGGCCTATACAGTTGGCACCTAAAAACTGGAAGTAGCCTAAAGGGAAAAAAAGTGAAATAATAAATAGGCCTAAAAAAATATGTAGGCTACTGTGAGACTGTGTGAAAACAATTGAAATATTAACACGTAAAGTCAACTAAAAAGAAAAATAAAACAAAGTGAATTATAAAGCAAGCCACTAAAGACTAAATTTCACTAAATGTATAGGCCTAGTATAGAATAGGCCTGCCGGCCGCCTGCCCAATAAAAGAGCCCACATTCACACATTGATTTTGATGATAGGCAAATATAGCGTAGGCATAGGCATGTAATTTTTTAGGCTATAAGCTATAACTTGCTATAAGTGAATATTAGTAGCCCATAAGTGAGATAATAATGAATTGGCCTGCCCAATTATATAAATATAAGATAGGCCTGCCTTATATAGGCCTAATAGCCCAGATTTAAAATCTATTTTCGATACCGGTATCCTAAGACTATACTTTGAATTCAAAATGTACTGTGGTCGTACTGGTAGACGCCGAGTAAAACAATTAAAACAAAAATAATCTTAGATCTAATATGTAAAATATAATAATAATAATTTTTTTACTTACTGAAAGGTATTAAAAGCTGGTCAACGTTGGTCAACGTGCTCTACAATGTGACGAAGCCGGAAATTGGCATGATTTAATTAATGGCTTGCCAGATAATAGTAAGGCATCCGTAATAGTAAATATCAAGCCAAAGTGAATTGAATGCATTTAATTTACAAAGTTATTACAACAAAACTTAAAAAACAATATTAATTTATTGTCCGATATTATTGAACAACATAAATTAAAAAATGAATATTTTGTAATCATTATATTATATAGATTTTGACGAATATTATTCAGGACTATCATTAGACACTATATAGGCCTAGATAGGTCAGTGACACACGTGTTTTCAAATTGACCAATGGGGATCCTCGCGGGGCTTAACACGGTCTTTTTATATATATACAAGCTACATTGCCCGGCGTTGCCCGGGTGAAAAAAAAAAAGGACTGTCTGGGGTGCAGATAACAAATTTATAAACTACACTTACTGAATACTTTTAGGAAAGTAAATAAATATTGTAATATTTTTATTTAACAAAATCTATATTGCCTATAGATTTACAATGTCTTTTGTTTTTAAAAGTTTGAAAAATTAAATTGTCGAAAAAAAAAGTCTAACTGGAGAATCGAACCCTGGTCGCCCGTATAGCAGTCCACTACGTTTACCACTGAGCTATCGAAGACAGATGTCTGATGTGAAAAATTATTAGACGGTATATTGGGCTAGGCCTAGATAGGTCAGTGACACACGTGTTTTCAAATTGACCAATCGGGATCCTCGCGGGGCTTAACACTGTCTTTTTATATATATAGATATATATATATATAGGCCCCTATATATTATATATATATATATATATATATATATATATATATATATATATATCGATTATCAGTAGCGTAGACAGGGGGGGGGAGAAGAAAGGGGGAGCGACAGCTCCCTCTACGACCATTTTCGAAAAAAGGGCCTTTTTAAGAAACAATATTTCATTAATAATTTTTTTGTCACGAAAATTTATGCTGTTTTAAATTTTATTCTTTAAATTTAATTTCAACAAAATATTTGTGTAAAATATAATTAATAAACATAATTTAGATTTATTACCTTTTATAGCCAGTACATTGCTCTACATCAAAATAAGAATCCTAATTCACCCCCCCCCCCTCTCTCCTTTTTCCATCCGCCCCCCAAAAAAGTTGTCAACGGAAGCTTATCAACATTTTTAATCTTAGCAACATCACTGAAAGCTTTTTTTTTGGTGCGTCGACTCATTCGGCTCTTATTATTCAATTAACAATATTCAAAGATTAAACAAACAGAACATCAAGCACAGTTATCTAGAAACATACATTTTTGTCTAAGAATGAATTTAACACATGGTAAGTAATATTTTAATTACATTACTTTTAAGCTCTGGTCGTACCAAGAATTACGATATTTAAAATTATAATTATATGTTGCGACTTATAGGCTATAGGCCTATTATTACATACGTTGGTCTAGGTCAGTGTAGGTATGTTAAAATCCGATCTTTTTACTCCCTTTATTTTAAGTTGCAATGTCTGCAATTCCCGTCAATCGTGGTGCAAAACTTTGCTTCGATTTTTCGACCACTTCCCGTGGTCCGATCGAGCTGAAATTTGGACGGCAGATTTGTGGCGCCTAACAATACATCCTATCAAATTTCAGTTAAAACGACTTAATAATACTACACTTATGACAATATTCATTTCTTAAAAGGAAAGTATAAGAAATATTTTGATTTCGCGTTAAAAATGCCTGTGTAACTTTTTATACTTTTTTCGGCGCAAAGCTAGAAAAAAACGTAATTATGCGCTACGATTATTTTTAGAACAATTTATACGGAGTAACGAAATATTTTTGAGATTTGCAACACAGATATTTTTTCTGTACGTTTCATTTGCAGTAGTCAATCAATTATTTAATTACATGATGGTAAACTTAGTTTGCAAATAAAGGGAGTATAATAAAAACTTCGTTTTTATGGTTTTCTTGTTTATTCATTTATTTATTTTTTGGTTATAAAAACTGTTCCGTTGCTCGGCAAACATTGTGGATGGTAGGTATGCTTCGCTCGTAGTATTTTTGTTTAACAAAAATCTATCACGCTTTATGATTTCAGTAAACTTGACTTATTTTTAATAATACACACGTTTAAGTTTAATTTGTAGACATTGGTTTGCTTTTTATTATATTTACTAGTGGTTATGCCCGTCAAAATGACGGAAAAACGAATGTGATTTGTTGAGAGAGAAAGAAAAAAGACTATGACAATAAAAACTTAAGTGAGATCGTTTCTTTCGGTATTTAGTTTTTGTTCTTATTAATTGTTTCTGGTCGCCCAGACCCTGGCATATGCATAAGAAATGTTGCTGGCAAACTTCTGGTGTTGGACTATTGTAATTCGCTTTTGGCTGGTCTCTCGGCCTCCTCCCTTCAAGGACTCCAACGTATCCAGAACTGCGCAGCCCGACTAGTTCTCAAGAAGAAGAAGTCAAATAATATCAATCATCTGCTCCGATCTCTGCACTGGCTACCCATCAACAACCGGATCTCATATAAGCTGGCTTCTCTGTTATAGGTGCTTGAATATCTGCGCCCCGGATTATCTTCGCTCTTGTATGGAGCTCTACACCCAGTCCCGCCCACTTCGTTCGGCTTCTGACGCGCTTACTCTGCGGATCCCTCGTGTGAGGCTAGTGTCCGCTGGCGAACGTTCATTTTCCTACGCTGGACCGTCCGCTTGGAATCACCTCCCACTACAGCTTCGCCAGAGCCCTAGCTATGACGCCTTCAGGAGCCAGCTGAAGACTCACATATTTCGTCAGCAGAATTAGCGTATTACTACATATTTCGTTGTCTGTCTGTATTCTGTAACTGTCGTCTGCGCATAGAACTGTCACCAACGGGATATGCGCTATATAAGCACCGTTATTATTAGTATTATTTATTATTATTAAAAAGTAGGAAACAGCTGTTATTAATAATATTAAATTAAAACTATTATACTATTGTTAGACTGGAGCTCTATCACTTCAGTACTTTTGGCGGTTGTCTAGGAATGGCTCAACGAACCCCCTTCTAAAAATAAAATTTCTCCTTGTTCACAAACAAATTCACTCTCCGTGGCGATTTTTCAATAATCAATCAAATTTCATTATTGAAGTGCTTGTAAAAATGGCGTGGCATTCCCACTGTAGTGTCGAGTTGCGTCACCTTGATTTTTCCGATAAATATCTGGACAACAATGCAGCTTGAATAATGATAAAACGCTATTACCTTGAGTATTTGAAAAAATATAATTCCAGATGTTTTGACCTCTTGTAATGCTGATAATTATTAACCGGACTGAGATCCCATGCTAGACTGGAGATCTTCCGTTTGGCGGTTATCTAGGAATGATTCTTATTTGGCCCAACGGTAAACTATGTCTCTCTGACGATAGAAAATAATTGTGCAGCAATTTTTCAATTTGGTCGATCTAGATTAGTATTCAAATTATCTTCAAGCAACTGCATTATGTAGCCAACTTTTATTCAACAAGTAAAACTGTAAAAAATTCATGGAGTACAGATAGAGCAATATTAATGTGACCTATCAAGACGGAAGGTAAGCTATCGTCTGTCGGCAGGCTAGGCTCGAGACTATTTTATAGGCCTACTCCCCGGCAAAAAGTCCAAGCGCGGGAATATGACATCACGCCCCCCCCCTTGCCTCTATCCAATGGAAAGCTTGCATTTAATAGACAGCTCAATTCTATGAATAATTATTACTAACCTTCGCGGGCAAAACTAAGCTATCTATTGGCTGTAATATCAGAAAATGTCTAGGAATAATCCAGTTACAGCTGGTTTATGAATGAATCGTCGTTTAAATGATCTTAACTCTGTCTTTTGTTTTAAGACGAATGAAAAATAAACCAATGCATAAGTTAATGTAGGAGAAAATAAACAGTCGCGTCCTAACAATGAAAGTATTTTAAGTAGGAACATTATGTTGAGGGCAAAGATTAATAGATGGGTGGTTCAAATAATTAGTGTTATACACTGTCACGTAACACTATCGAAAAGAAAAAGAAACCCACAAATACCAAAAATAAAAAGGTAAATAAAGAAAAACGTAGAAAATAATATTTCAATATATGGAATCCTTCCATCCTCAAGGGATGATGGCGAAACAACATATATAATTACCGTGAGTTTGTTTGTCTGTTTATATATTTATTTATATATATGTTTGTTCGCTATAGGCTCCTAAGCCTTTTGACTAATCGGGACAAAAGTTAAATGTATAAATCGGAAACGTAATCCAAAAGATAATTTTATTTTATGACTTATAATCATGAATGAGTTAATTCATAAATAAAAAAAGTATATCCATCTATAATTTTTTGTACAAATAAATATAACCGTACATAGCAAACGGCCGTTGCAACTCATTGACTATTTTGAACGCGAGATTCACTATGTTGAACGCGAGGGTCTTTTCGGGATTTCCCAATTCTGCTGTTGTTTTTTTAATGTGGCGAGACCTTTTTTAAAAGTTACGCACCGCAATTTGGCTTGGAGAAATTCAATGGTTCACTTAAAAATAAATAAAAGCGTATGACGTAATGTCTATCATATTATTTCTTTTTTTAAATTATAGATGTTTGCATTATTTTTCTAATAAAAGTAACCAAATGTTTTAACTATTTAATGGATTTACGTCGCTATTGAGAATTTCCTTTAATAGGCGACTGTATGCACTCTATAAATAAAAGGATACGAATTATAAAAAAAACAAGTTAGGCCTATAAATGATTACTTTTAAATACCGGTTACCGTAAGCTTGACAGCAACAATATAAAATAAAAACTATATACCGAAAGAAACATTCTCAATACTGTTTTATTGATACAATAAGCAAGAACAAAAATTAAATACCGAAAAAATATTTTCAATTTAGTTTTTATTGCATTGAAATATTATTTTCTAATTTTTTCTTATATTATTTACCTTTTTTTAATGTTTTGTATTTGTGTTGTTTTTTTTCTTTTAGATAAAATATTATTGTTAATTTAATATTATTAATAACAAGTCAAGCCAACAAATTTGTTCGCTACATTTTAATATCGAATTTAAAAGTCTCTTAAAAAAAAATGGACGAGCCTGTAACGGGGAAGGATTCCGCAGCCCAGCGATCGTTCACTGCGGTTCCCTTAAGGATCATTATCGTGGTGACTCGCTAGTATACCTGCACTGTCACCCGTAGCACAAATCCTATAGACCTACTATAGGTACATGCATCCAGGCACCGGGTGGTTCTCGAGACGGGATTGCAGCGTCCATTGCTTCCTCCCCACCGAGACCAGTGGTCTCTCGGCAGTGTAATGGACCGCAGATCAGCTGCGAGGGCTGTGCCCCATGCGTTCGCCCGCCAGTGTATTCTTAATGGGAATGTATCGGCAGTTTACACACTACGCCAGTCCATGAGGCCACAATTCTAATGCATATGCCAGGGTCAGGTCGACCAGAAACAATTAAAAATAACAAATACTAAATACCGAAAAAACATTCTCAACACTGTTTTATTAATACAATAAGCAATAACAAAAAATAAATACCGAAAAAGATCATTATCACATTAGTTTTTATGGTATTGAAATATTATTTTGTACGCTTTTTGTATTATTTACCTTTTTATTGTTTGGTATTTTTTTTTCTTTTAAATAGTATAATGTTGTTAATCTAATGGGCTATTTATTATTCATAACAAGTCAAGTCAACACAACTGTTTGCTACGTTTTAATACCAGAAGCTTGACAGTAACAACTATTATGCTATGCCAGGGTCAGGGCGACCAGAAACAAGTAAAAAGAACAAAAACAAAATACCGAAAAAAAAGTTCTTTGTCTTTATTGTAATATCCAAAATGAACTATGTTTTTTTAAAAAAAGATTTCACCACTTTCTAATGATGTCCTTCGTATTATTTTTTTAGTATAATCAATGCAAATTTGTCTTTTCCAAACTATAACTTAGTTTGCCCGGGGGCGGAGAGCGGGAACAGAAAATGGGTAACAAAAGGGATATTTAGAACCGAAAATAGATGTTGAGAAAAAAAAGGATACTAACGTCCCTAATGTGAAGTAGAAGACTGACGATAATAATAACAACGGATTATTTAATCACTCAAATAGAGTGCCCATAAACTTTTTAATATTAACGCCTACACATAAATGTGCAGTCCTTTAAAATCATTTGTTTCGCATTTTCGGTTTATTTTTCGGTTTCGGCCAAAGTTGTAGTTAAACTTTTGGTTTCGGCTTCGGTTTCGGCCGAAAGTCAATGTATAATATTCGGTATGTTTTCGTTTTTGGCCGAAACTAAACATTTGGTTTCGGTCGGTCTCTAGTTTTTAGCATAGCCACCACCATGGCTCCAAATGTCGGCACTTTTAGATCACAAGAATGCTCCTCCCGTAACTGAAATGGCCCAAGGATATTGAGGAATAACTGCTTTCTTTATATTGACACTTGCTTTCGTAGTAGACATGAAAATAGAGACAATGTGAACGTTTTTTCGACTGGTGTTCGCAACATGCTGGTGTTCGCGCTGAGGTGATTTACTCTAAGTTTGATATTTCATTAAAATAGTTATGTTAAGAAAAAGTCAAACTCTTTTATGGACTTTGCCATGTAATTAATAACTCTTTTATTGACTTATTAATTACTTGGCAAAATATACTCTGTTTGTTTTTTTATTAGGGTCTAGACATGATCGCTGAGCTTAAAAATGCATTTAATGAGTTTTTACAAAAATCGGACTGGATGGACGAGAAAACGAAACATAATGCAGAGGAAAAGGTAACAAGACTTTCCACATAGAAAATATGTGTATGCAACTTTTAAAAGTAATCATAATTGACAGAAAAACATTATAATGTTTGTTTTGTATTAACGTTTTAAAAGTATTTTCAGCCATTCAAATACAATGAATTGTTACAAAGTCATCATTTAAAAATGATGATACATTTGTCAAATTTTTTCATCATTTCAAAAAGATGATAGTTTGTCCAATTTTGTTATCATTTCAAAATGATGATAATTTGTTGCATTTGGTTATCTTCTCGACATGATAATAATTTGTCAAATTTTGTCATCTTGTCAAAATGATGGTAATTTGTCTTATTATGTCATCTTTGAAAATGATGGTAATTGGTCAGATTTTGTCATCTTTTCAAAATGATGTTAATTTGTCTTATTATGTCATCTTGTCAAAATGATGTTAATTTGTCCCATTTTGTCATCTTGTCAAAACGATGTTAATTTGTCCAATTATGTCATCTTTTCAAAATGTTGATAATTTGTCCCATATTGTCATCTTGTCAAAATGATGATAATTTGTTCGATTTTGTCATCGTGTCAAAATGATGGTAATTTGTCCAATTTCGTCATTTTTTCAAAATGATGATAATTTTTCCCATTTCGTCATCTTGTCAAAATTATGGTAATTTGTACAATTTTTTCATCATGTCAAAATGATGGTATTTTGTCCAATTTCGTCATCTTGTTAAAATTATGGTAATTTGTCCGATTTTGTCATTTGAAGACGGTTTTTCTCTTAAACAATATTGAATTTCAAAAACATGTTTAGTAATAGTGGCAGTATTTTTGTAAGGGACGTTTTACATTTGTTTTACAACAACTTTAAATAAAGACATACATTTATTTATTACAGTGTGAAAATGCGGGATAGTGTGGTCAGAACGATGCTTTCGTGACTGCAATATTCACACGTTGGGTTCCCTACCTCACTTGGTTCGTTGGTCTAGAGATCAATGGCAATGTTTCAGACCAGGCAATACTCCGTTGATAATGCTCGATATTTTTATTTGCGCACTAATCACCCAGCAGGTTTCGTCTACTCTTCTCACAATCACTCAAAATGACAAACGAATTAAGAAAACAGACAATCAGCGTTAAGTGTATAGACTTTACGTTTAATCTGTAATCACATGTAGAAATCAACATATAAACAATCAGACACATCTATCAGAACAACCACTGTATTTGGACGAGTCCAAACATTGGTAAAATATCAAAATAGGGAAAATGAATTATTCGGTAATAACGAGTACACATATATTACAGCACATTATTAAAATAATCCGAAATCAGTCACACGTTATAGCTTTCCGTGTGTGTGTGTATCGAAAGTCAAGTCTACACAATATATATATGAAAACACTGGCAGTCAGGGTCGGTCCTTCGTATGTCGTCACCAAACCCAGTCATCTGTCAATTAGTGTCTCAGAGGCGTTTCCGACTGACCAAGGCTATTATCTCCCTTTGTCTTGTCTCCTAGTTGGTCTACAAACGTCTAGGTCAAACATTGCACCATCTTTCAATCTTAGTATATCTCCATGCTTCTAACGAGTCCTTTGTCCGCAGACATACTTAATGGTCTATCTGTACGGTATCACTACATCCTACCTCCCGCCTAGACAAAGGCGCTCAATAGAGCTATGCAGACGCGGTCAAACTCAAAGGAACAGATAACACCAAGTAAGGAGTGGCTGCTTGTACCTGCGCGAGGTCCGTATACGAAAAAAGGAACAAAGGGGAGCGGTTTTGTGAAATAATACAGTTCTATTAGAATTAAACATTAACATTATTTTATTCTGACAGAATAAATTCATGTTTTCGAAAATTGGCTACCCGGATGAAGTGCACAATGATACATATCTTGATCATTATTATTTCAATGTAAGTTATAGTCTAATAAATTAGTCTGATATTACATTTGCTATCTACATTCATAGTAAAATAATGTCAGCAATATATGTAAAGCAAAGATATATAATACCAATCTATTTGTCTAGCTAGCAATCTATGTGTGTAGCAAATTAATAGCTAGCTATCTGTATGTGCAGGGAAATGTAACCTAGCAATCTATATGTGTTGTGAAATATAAACTGATTAATCAGAGCCTTTACAAGCTTATGTAGCGCCCCAGGGCAAAAGTTTCAGCGCCACCCCCTTGCTTACTGTAACTGCTTGTTTAGTGCTATATTTGCTCTATTTAGACTACATTTGCCGCCCCCCCCCCCTGGAAGTGTCGCCCCCGGGCATAATTATGACCCCCTCTGTCCTAAATGAGGGCACTGTTAAGCAATCTATATGTATAGCGAAATATAAGCTACCAATCTATGTGTTGTGAAATGGAGGCTAGCAATCTAAAGGTATATTGAAATAAGAATAGAACGTCTATTATTGATCCTATTGACCACGGAACAGCTCGATTTGTGCATTATTGCAATAAAACACATATAACTGCTAAATAATTGCAATAAATAAGGGAAAACAACAAAATTATTGCTATAAAACGCAAATCACAGCTCTAATTGTTGATTCTAAATTAAGCGAAATTCGATAAGAGAGTAAGATTACCAAGTTTATCTATCATTACTTATAAGGTTGAAGGACAAGGCCCATTTCTTCGTTTATGTGTTAATAATGTTTTATAATATTGTGAATTCTATTCTTGTCATTCCATGTGTATGTTGTTGTTTTTTTTTACCACAGATTACCTTCAATAATGAAACATACCTTGAGAATATGCTGAATTATGACAACTATTATTTCTACACGTCTTTCCGAGAAATCAGGCTACCTATAAATAAAGAAGCGTAAGTGAAATTCAGTACTCGATTCATCGAATTATAATTACCTTATCGACCATCAGAGTTAGATCAGCGTAACAATTCATGAATGCCTTTTCGCTAATGTGTAATAAATATTATGTTATCAACTTAGAATATAGCATTATACATTTGCGTGTTAACGTTAGAGATGGGAATAGATCCCACTTTTAGAAGTTCAAGTTCGGGTTCCATACGGTTTGGCAAGCTGTGTTTGAGTTCGGTGTGACAGTTCGGGTTCGGTTAGCATTACTAATTGATATATCACTCGCTGACCTATTTGACTCATTTTGCCTACGACTATTTAACATCACCTTATCCAAGGAGATAACTTGCATTGCCCCTTCCCTATCAGTTTAAGCATTTATTATAGAAATCATTTATTGATTTTATCATTATGTCAGTTTAGAATTGTATTATTATTATAAGTAAATACTATAAACTAGAAGAAAGCAATGAGTCAGGTTTGATATGTTTAATACATTATATAGAAGCTCACAAGAACAGCTGACCGTTATTCGATACTAATTCATATTCCAGCGCAACCGGAACTTTCGAGACAAACACAATAACTAAATACAGAGAGACACAATCATAACAACTAAGTAACAAAACATTCTCACTACAAGAACTAAAGTAGACATTGAACAGTAATAGATTTTCCATGTCCTTTAATCATATTATGCAACCTTATTTCTGAAGAGTATTTAAAGTATCCCGTCGGACCAAATTGATCCATAGCGCCGGTGAAGACGTGTCAATGGCATACTAAGTGATTGTATGGCCAGCACAATGCCCATCAGCATTTACTTTATCAGATATTTATCAGAACTGAGGGAGACTCAGAGACACCCTTCGCGAACAAATTATCCCATATCTTTCTGAGGTCTTATTTTTTCTTGGTTTTACTTATGTTATAGAAAGTCATAGTGTAATACACAAATGAAAGTTTGTAAAGAAATTTATTTTTTAAAGAAATATTTAGATTTTTTAAAATGTTCTTAAGAATGGACGCCAGCAGAAAATGAAACTTAACCTTGCATGTTTGCAACATAAACAGGGCCTTTTATCTCATTGAAAAATACTTTTTTTTTACAATTTAAGTTAAAATGTTTAATTTATAGCTTTTCAAAACAATAAGATAAGAAAATAGCGTAATAAAACATTGGTATTTGAATGACATCCGGGCACCGAATGGGTTAACTGAACAAACCAGGAAAACTAATAACATCATTAAAAACACATAATTAAAAATTCAAGACTAGACTCTGATCACAGATAAGCGTAGGACGCAATAATCTTCTTTACAGAAGGAGCGTGTGTCATATATTATATAAGATTATATAAATAATATATATAATTTTTGTAAGTATGCAATTTTAGTAAAAATCACGACATACTTCGTTCGAGCGCTAAAAAAAAAAAGCAGACACATGAAGAAAATATTTAGACAGATCAGTATATATATTCTTTACATTCAATTAAAACATTGCAAACTATTAACTTAATTGTATGTCTTAAATCACATTTTACGAAGTGTCCTTAAAAAAGTACGCCAGCAGCATATGGGTTATTACCATCACTAGGATTCAAACCAAGGACATTTGATACGCCAGCCGAATGCTCTGCCGCCCTGGGCCTGGAATTATAATGTAATACGTATTAATATAATGTGCTTTTAAAAAGGTTATAAGAATATCTTTTATATTCCCAGTTGGGCTATGTCAGCATCATTAGTTAACGCTTACTACAACCGGGCGCTAAACGAAATTGGTAAGAACATTAATTTTATAGTATCTTAAAGTCAGTCTCTTTTCCAATGCTTTTATTGAATATCAATAATATTATGATTTAATCAACATTGCTTTATATTTTTTCAGGATTTCCAGCTGCAATTTTACAGCCACCATTTTATAGCAAGTCATTTCCCATGTAAGTCACACAGCAGCTTACGATTGAACGAATGAATACATCTGTTTAGTTTACTTGTGAACAATTGAACATTTCTAGAACAGTTATTCCCAAACTTCTTAATGCCTCGACGCCTTAATACAGCTTGTCACGTTTTGTGGCGACCCACAACCATATAATTATTTTCGTCTTTACCTTAAAACTGTAATTTGCTACTATTATGAGTTGTAATGTAAATATATAATATGCAGGATGTATTTTTCATTGTTACAAATATAGCCTAGTGATTAATCATAAAAACAGTATATTATATATAGTGAGATGTAGATTTCTAACACGAACGTTAGCGCTATGGTTGAAATTGGGTCTTTCTCATCGAGTCAGTTTTTGCAAGAGCACAAGCAAGATCTTTCTCCACAAAAAGTCTACTTCTGATAACTAGGAAGCTGGAAAACCATGTTTAAAAAGAAATTTTTGTTGGAAACGAAAGATGAGGGCGCAACACAGTCTCAGTCAAAAATGTATATCGAAAATATATGTTTTTCGATGATCTTAGTCGATCCCCGTGAAATGGTCGTTCGACCAACAAAGAAATAGCGGCCCATTAGGTTGGGAACCGCTATTCTAGAAGGACCCAACGGGGTAGGATATTTGTATTAGAGACTGGAATCAAACCCACTTTTTGAAGTTTGGATTGTTCGGTTCAGCTACTGCACAGTTTGAGTTCCAATTGTTCGGTTCGGGTTTCCCATCTCCCATCTCTAAATTTGTATAAAGCTTTGAGTAACATTATCAATTGAAGAATGTGACTATCTTCGGGTATATATCATGACATCTAATTGACCGTTCAACTTAAAATTAAGTCAACCAATAAAACAACTATAAAATTTAAAAGCGAACATTAAAAACCTGAAAGCATAACTATTTTCTCTTTACTACAATTCTAAGTATGTGAAGTAAGAAAATAAAGCATATTATAAAGAAGCAAGGAAGTAATTGAGTTACTAAAATATTAATGCGAGTATCATTTAAATTTATGTAAACTATGTAAGCGAACATCACAAGTTAAAAAGCTTTTATGTAAGTAACGCATAAAAAAAGTAAAATAAGTAAAGTATCCCGTGGGGCCAAATTGATCCATTGGCCATTGTATTGGCCACGGCGTGCTAGGGGAATGTGTGACCGCCAGTCGAGCGCCTAAGAAAGTAACACATTTGGATAGACAAACATACAATGAACTAATTCACTAATAAACAATTAGGAAAGCTAAAAATCGATTAATTAGGAATTAAAGTGAGGACAAAGTGAGGAATTAAAGTAATCATTATCATCATCATCATTATTGGCCCCATAGTCTCGGAAGACGATTAGATTTGCGCTCTTTTGATTTCGCCTACCTTGCAGCATTGGATTTGTCTGTGGAGACATCCTTTGTAGCATCTCCGCACTTGAAATGGGACCTGTTGGATTTGGTCGGGGGCTGCCTATGTTCTTTATTTTTCTTCACTGCTTTTTGAGCTTCCGCGATAAGGCTAATAATAATAATAGTAATGTGTTTACCTTTAAGCTTATTATTGCCCTGCTAACAAACATATTGTAAGCTCAGAGCGCAAAGAACATTAAGCAACAACAACATGCATAGTGCAAAATTGTACGCAAGAAAACGGCTGAAATTGACAAGTCTCATTGAGGCGTGACATTTTCAAATGGAAGAGATTATGAACTTTCGGTGATATTTCCTGCCATTTCTGTAAACAAAAAATATGCTTTTGCGAGTGTTTAACAATTGATTTCAACCCCGACGGCCAGATCTGCTCTTTTATAAATGTATAAATTTACAAAGGCTACAATATTAGTTATGAGGAATGCGTTTTTAACATCAAATGTTAGTATGCGATAATTAATACTCAAAGAGTTAGTCGCGTTAAGTTAAAATTAGCTTTGTTTCCAATAAAAAAAATAGTCAAAAGTTGCGTTCTTGGTTATTACAAAAATACAACGCTTAGATTCATAAAAACAAAAACAAAAAATCTTTTGCATCAGGCATTAAGTATGGGAATATAAATAGGAGATTCTTCACGCCTGACATTCATAATCCATCGTTTTCTTTTGGCTACATCTTTTGAGAGTGAAATAAAATCTCATTCTCTACATATTTTTGTACAACCAGTAACGCAGCACACATACATGTTATTTTTTTTTAATCAAATGAACGAATGTGACCGGAAATGTTTTTCACTTCGAACTTTTATGCATGTATAATCGTTAAGGCTTGTCAATTCTGTAGCCTAGATAACTGTTCATATTTCTTTTTAAAAGCTGTAGCGGTTTGGATAATTATATTTAACGTGGACACTTAGTTGTCATGTAAACTTTATACGTTGGGATTAGATTTGCATGTGAACCTAATGTGTCTGTCTGTATGATTAAGTGAAATAACTGTATTATGTTACACTGTGTTGCAGCAGGCTTGTATGTGTATTATTTCCTTTTTATTAGAGTGCTTTATATAAATAGATAGGAGATAAATCATTATGTTTATATCATATGTTGGCTACATTTTTGTCTTACGGTGATGAGCCAGAGTACTGTGCTAGAGATTAACGTATTGATGATCAAATTTATATTTAATGTCTATGGAATTCCATGGCTCGCGCGAAGTGATAATGTAGAGGTAGAGGTTTGACTATACTTAACACATATACTACACAACTATCATATAAGTGACCAGAAAACACGAGCGAAAACACTATATTCTAAATTTACTAACATGAATACTGCATATACTGTTGTATATATGTCATAGATAATTATAGGTATATAATCCAGCAACATAAACAGCGAAGATAGAGACTAAGGGACGAAGCCTTGAAAAAGGCCCGGAGGGGCCCAGGGGGCAGTTCCGTTTCAATCAACTTTCTAAGTTAGACTGCCCTAAACCTAAAGTTAAAACTCTAAATAAAGCATTAACAGTCACGTGATGGAGAATGGGAGAGGTGTAGCAAGATTGACATCGATAACTATCGTGCATTGAGGAGGGGGGTGTAAATGTACACGTTTTCTTAGTCTGATTGACAAGAGTAGAGCAAGTTTGGATTCATTTAGGGAGAGGGTGGGGTTCTATCACGCCTTAAATCATAGGTCAAGGATGGGGGTGTAGGGTGGTAGTGGACGACATCTATAGCCATTGTGTTTCTTGCCAGAGTTTGCTTTCTCTATGGTCGTCTTGTTGTGAATCACAAGACGCTCTGAATCCGTTTTCCTGACTAGAGGAGGAGTCAGTATTTACCTATGAAATTCCAATGATCTGGACACTGATACTGTGTGTAGTGGGGTGGGGGGAGGAAAACAAGGTAAAGGGAGGGGGTGTGGAGAGGTTAAATTTTGGAGCGCTGGCCAGGGAAATATTGCATAATGGCAAGTTGGCGAACATGTGCTGACCTTGGCTTAGTCCACACAAGCAACGCATTTAAGTTACAACATGAGTGTAAACATTAAACAATACATAGAATGATCAAAGAGCATACAAAATATATATGTATGAAAGGAATCACTGTAAATTTGGCAACGGTATTTTCGTCAACGGTATTTTCGGTAAGGTAATTTTGGCAAAGGTAAATTTGGAATAAGTAAATTCGGCAAAACTAGCAAAGAGGTAAAATTGGCAACGGTAAAATTGGCAATCATATAATATCCACTGTTTTTATTAAAAGTATTGGTAGGACTACACTCTATTCTATGTATCGGCAATCTATGGAATGCGTGACATCCTTGGCACGCAAAACGGTTTTAAATGGCACATGAAAGACCACCAAAATGGTAACAGAGCAGGAAAACATTAAGGTACACTTTGGCACATAATTTAATTTAACGTCCTCTAATGATCAAAAACGAACATTTTAAATATGAGCCAAATGTACCCCTTCCCCGGCCCCAGGCGTTTCTCCCCCACCCCCACCCCCAGCCAACCCCCCCCCCAAAGTTACGTATGTGTGTAAGGTAGCCCAACTGACGATCACTTGGAGTTCTGTTTAGATCTTTACGCATCAATGCATACCCTTATCTGCAATACGTCCCTATAAACTTTCTCCTTTTATAGCACATTGGCTAGATTACGTAACTCTGACTACTTGACCTACAACATGATACTGGTAGTGTTTGCAAGAGAAGACGTAGAATGCCCCCCTTCCCTTCCGCCCCCGACTCCCCATCAAAGTTATGCCAATTCAAGTATTAGTGACCTCAGGCTACAGCAGAAAAAAAAAGTGTGTGTGTGGGGGGGGGGGTATGGGTTGAAAGCGGCTCCCACTGATACTTTTAATCAGTTTGTTTTTCTTTCACAACACTGTTGTTGCTAGTTAAAACTTATTGTTTCTATCAATACATTTGTATTTGATTTTATTATAAACATTTTCACACAATATTTTAAAAAACATTATCTTGTATAGTTACATTATTTTGCTCACGTGACTTGTATTTAAATAATATAAAATGTATGCCTATTAGTATCTTTTTATATTTTTTATTCGTATATAATCAACATGTTTCTTATCAATTAAATGAACAAGACATTGCTATAGTTTCAAGTCGGACATGTGGAAATAGTATGGCGGGAAAGTAGACTTACTCCAAGAAAGAGAAAGAGTAGCGATTGGTAATAGTAGTATATTTATTAGTGCAGTGTTTAGGATTTCCGGGATGTAACTTTGCGAATTTAGTGGCCTAGCCGAGATTTCAATGTAAGAGTCATTAGTGCAAGTCGGGGAGGGGGGGATATCAGATACTGTAGTTCCATAAAAATCATTGAAAATGTGTTTATAAGATGCAGATTCAACATTGGAAATTTACATTTAAATATTGATATCAAATTGATATGAAACATGTTGATTATATAAGAATAAAAATGATAAGAAGATACTACTAGACATATACATTTATATTATTTAAATACAAGTAGGGCCTATCGTAAGCAAAATAATGTAAATATAAATATAAAAGACACATTTTATTAAATATTGTGTGAATATTTTTATAATAAAATCAAATACAAATGTATTGACAGAAATAATAACTTTTAACTAGCAACAACAAAAAACATCAACTAGCGACGAAAAAAAAAGTATCCTTGACCAAGACCACCGTAAGTATTTACGATGGTCTTGCCTTGACCCCATAACTATTTTTTCTAGCTGTAGCCTGGAGTCACTAATACGTCGTAAGGGGAGTCGGGTAAGTACTTACGATGGTCTTGGTCGGGGGCGGGATGGGAGGAGGGGCATTCTACGTTGGCCTTGTTTACACAACCGGTATCATACTATGTAGGGGTGGAGGTCAGGTAGACAGAGTTACATAATATCGTAGGGGAGACGTATGCTTTGATGCGTAAAGTCAGTTTAGATACCTTACACACATAGGCCTACCTTCACATTTGCCGAGGCGTAAATTTTGTTGGTCTTTCATGTGCCATTTAAAAACGCTATGCGTGCCGATTAAGGCACGCATTCCTTGTTTGCCTATCCATGGACTTGAGTGTAGTCTAACTATTACTTTTAATAAAAACAATGAATATTATATGATTGCCAATTTTACCGTTGCCAATTTTACCGCTTTGCGTGATTTGCCGAATTTACCTATTCCGAAATTACCCTTGCCAAAATCACTTTGCCTAAATTATCGGTTCTGAATTTACCATTGCCAAATTTACCGAGCACCGTATGAAAGATGCATAAATGTAGACGTAATTGCAATGACTACAGCAACTATATAGTATTAAGTAATATACTTTTTGGCATGCATATATATATATATAATGAGTAAATATGATTCAATGTAAAGCTAAATATATCTTAGTGTTAAATACAGAAGTGATAAATACAGAGAGATAGGCGCATTATCGTTTTATCATTTATTCCAATCAGACATTCATTAGTGGCATATAATGTCAGTGGTTTGTACAAACAGATGACGGCTTAAAGTATATCAATCTTATAAGAATAGATTATATTTAAAACCGTTCTTAGTTGCGTGTGACGTTAATCGTGTTAGGGACCCAGAACGTCACAAAATATAATAATTGTCTCTTAATTCCATTCAGGTCTCTCAATTTTGGAGGTATAGGCATGATTATTGGGCACGAAATGACACACGGTTTTGATAACAATGGTGAGTTGCATTAAATTGATGGTGTGTTACTAAACTCTAAAACACTAGAGGAATAAAGGGCTAAGAGTAAAGTATTAATAATACATAAGTAAATCATAAGGCATCAACATATATAACTTAGAAATACAACACAAAATCAACCTATTAAAATGCTCGAATATACCTAAGAACAAAAACACTTTTTTGGTTCCTTATCTGAGAAAACATGTGTATAAGTACTCTTTATTTTCGAGTGGAATCCGGACATGGAATGGGTTGCCTGAACAAACCAGGAAAACCAGTAACTTAAAATCATTTAAAACATTGATCAAAGTGCAAGACTCGGACCACGGATGAGCGTAGGACGCAATAATCTTCTTTATAGAAGAATCGTCCGTAATATGTAACATAAGTGCTAACTTACTTGGTCAATCGTTATAATATATTTTACAACGTTACCTCTTGGTGCCAGGGAAGGTGTGGTGGTTGTATATCATAAGTGACACTTTCAGACCTTATAATAATCCTATCATTCACACACTTACACAGCCCAACTTTCATTCACACACTTTTACAGCCCAACTTTCAACTAATCTAGTAAGAACGACTGCAGCTGTATAATATATCCAAGTTTTTTTTAAATTGTTGAATCCAATATGAACAACATATACATTAACCATATTATCAACAAAAGTACAAATCAATGGTGAAGTAAACTCGAGTGGTCACAACATCACGGTAGAGAACCCATTCTATCCTACCTCGCGACCGCTCTGGCCAATCGGACATGGGGTAGCGTTCAAAACATAAACAACGTGAACACTGACATATATTGTTACTGTATACAACAAATATTGTGATTGTATAGAACATATTATATTGGTAATCCATACAACAGATATTGTTAATGTATACAGCACATATTGTTAATGTATACAACACATATTGTTAATGTATACATCACATACTGTTAATTTATACAACACATATTGTTAATGTATAAAACATATATTGTTAACGTATACAACATATATTGTCAATGTATACATCAGATATTGTTAATGTATACGACACATATTGTTAATGTATACAACAGATATTGTGATTGTATACAAACAGATATTGTTAATATATACACCAGATATTGTGATTTTATAAAACATATATACAACACATATTGTTAATGTATACAACTTATATTGTTAACGTATACAACATATATTGTCAATGTATACATCAGATATTGTAAATGTATACAACAGATATTGTGATTGTATACAAACAGATATTGTTAATATATACAACAGATATTGTGATTGTATACAAACAGATATTGTTAATATATACAAAAAATATTGTGATTGTATAGAACATATTATATTGGTAATGCATACAACAGATATTGTTAATGTATACAGCACATATTGTTAATGTATACAACACATATTGTTAATGTATACATCACATACTGTTAATTTATACAACACATATTGTTAATGTATAAAACATATATTGTTAACGTATACAACATATATTGTCAATGTATACATCATATATTGTTAATGTATACGACACATATTGTTAATGTATACAACAGATATTGTGATTGTATACAAACATATATTGTTAATATATATATACCAGATATTGCGATTTTATAAAACAGATATTGTTAATATATACAACAGATTTTGTGATTGTGTACAACATATATTGTGATTGTATAAAACAAATATTGTTAATGTATATAGCTTATATTGTTATTGTTTACAACCAAAGTCAAGGATGGATTACTGCATTAGTTGACCGTTGGGTTCGCTCCATAACCAATAGCAGAGACCTCAAGGGTTCAAAACACTGCAGAAGATGCTGTTCGCGGGTAATGAGGCTGGATCAAATATTTCTAGTTCTACAAGGTCTCCACTGGCTCCCTTAGATGAAGCGACTAAATCACAAAAATTATGTCCATTATCTACGCATGCATGAATGGCACTGCGCCTTCCCACTGTTACAGTTCAGTTTATTCACTGAAACATGATTTTTACAGTGAGCTGATTTGATTTAGTTTTTCCCTAAATAAATATAAACAGTAGTGAAGTGTGCAAAAGAAGAATGTAAGAAAAGCATGATTTGAGTGAGTGGTCAAGAGTTGACAAGGGAGAGAATGATAGTGTGAATAATCAGTACATGTTGGATCCTTCAGATAGAAGGTGGCATTTCTATAATAAGTTATATTGGACTGAGTGTTTAAGTGATTCAAGTCCAAAGTGAGACTTAGAATATTATTGTATAATTAAAGTCTGTTTAAAGAGCTAGATACAATCAGTGTACTAGTGAGAAGAAATGTATGGAGATTATTAAAGTAACATATAAGTGAATATTTGAAAGACTATTGAGAACTGTGTGTAATGATCTTATTCGTCCAATGATGTTTTGTATACTGTGAATATATGTAATAAACTTTCATCTGAACCTGATTCAACGTGTGCTCAAGTCTGTGCTACTTAGTATTTAATAATAATAATAATAATATCACAAACAATACAGTAGCATAGAAAATGATGGCAGCCTTATTGAACCTACAGAACGAAGAGAAATTGGTCCTTTGAACCAGAAATAAAGAGCCTTTTCAATAAAGAAGTCTAGTTGTACCTCTTAATCCAGAAGTAGGTTATTCAAGTTCATGTGCATTGTTTGAGGAAATAAAACTACAGTTGGCAGCAACTATTACAATATTTTCTTTGTGTAGTTTCACAACAAAGAGTTCTACACCTTGTTGAAGCTGTCGAGGCGAGAAATAGGCCTACATCTTGAAAAGTTCAACTCCTTTTGCTACAGAATATCGGTCCGTTTTGTTAAAACGTTGACGTTTATTAGTTCAACTCCGTTGGCTTCAGAATATCAGTCCGTTTTGTTAAAACGTTGACGTTTACCAGTGTTTACCAAAACACAAGGCGAGAAAGTATCGGTCCTCTAACGAGTGACGTCCATCAGCTTGAAGTACTTTTCTTCTGATGAAGAATTACTCATAAGTAATTATAATTAGGCTACCGCAAATATGTTAATGTGTTGTTTTCCAGGACGCATCGTCCAGGCCTAATATTACTAATACAAAGCGTTCTGTTGGCTGACCGGAGAGCAAGTATTTTACCTCTTCATCATAATAAAGGCAGACAGCTGTTTACTGTTGTAGACTACCTGGTGTTTACTACAACACTGAAGACTCAAGGCAGGAAACTATTGTGAGTAATAATATTTTAAAGATAAATAACACTTGAACTTTTAAATTAAAAGTGTTTTAATAAATTAAATAGTAATTCTGGAAAGTGGACCAAAGTTCAAGAAAGAAAACAGAAGGAAAATATAGGTATAATTGGTTTTTGATACCTTCTGCTGTATGACTATATGTTTATGTTATATATCTATATATTAAATTATCACGGGTGGTGGAGTGGTGAAATTGAATTTAATCTGTGTATTTTTAACATAATACGTTTTTTTTTAATACACAGTGAAAATTTCAATTGTTCTTTAGGGATTTTGTTATCATATTGTGAAGAGCTTGGAATTTCTTTTCTGGAATTCTTCGAGTAGGCTTAAATTTGGCTCTCACTATATTATATCAACAATTTTTGTTAGCTGTAATTCGAACTGTTTATTGTTGTCGTAAATATTGTTGTCAATATTGTCTAGTAAAGTCATTTGAACTGTTTGTAGTTGTCGTTAGTATTGTCTAGTAATTGTTTGTATTCTCTTGTAAAATATCTTCTATCTTTAATTTATTTTCTATTATTTTATTCAGATGCAAAGTTTTCGTATTGTTTTGTAGTGTAAAACTATTATTTGTTTGTATTATATATTGTTTACCAAAATGAATTGTTTACATATTGTCCTGTAAAGTCAAGACATTAGTTGTTTTGTTTATGTGCATTGTTTATGTTTTATGTGTTGTTGTGACACACATATTTTAAACATGTCTATTTCACATTTTTGATATACTAATATTGTTACATTGTTATCTGAGCATAAGTTTTGCTTTAATTTGAGTAACAAAAGGTAATTATATATATATATATATATATATATATATATATATATATATATACTTGCAAACTATTTTATTTGACCAAGAATTCATGGTTGAATATTTATTTTCATACTACTAAACAAATTGTAATAGATTGTCATACTGTTTTGATAGTAAAAATATTGTAATTTTGAAATAGCATAGGAAACAGTGATTTTGACATGGATGAAGATGAGAAAATGTATATTAGGGCTGAAGCCATAGCGGATAGAAAAAAAATTACTGATAGTGAAAAGAGGGACAAGTTTATAGAGAGTAAAGTTAAAGAATTTAGAGATGAGGAGAGAGAACTTCGATTAGAAAGAAGAAATAAAGAAAAAGAAGAGAGAGAGGAAAAACTTAGGCTAGAGGAAAATAAACTTAGATTAAAAAAAGAAGAGAGAGAGGAAAAACTTAGGCTAGAGGAAAATAAACTTAGATTAAAAAAAGAAGAGAGAGAGGAAAAACTTAGGCTAGAGGAAAATAAACTTAGATTAGAAAAAGAAGAGGAAGAAAATAAACTTAGATTAGAAAAAGAAGAGAAAGAAAATAAACTTAGATTAGAAAAAGAAGAGAGAGAGGAAAAACTTAGATTAGAAAAAAAAGAGAAAGAACTAGAATTAGAGAAATGGAAACTGCAACAATATTATGATATAGAAATGGCTAAAATAGCAAGCCAAAAACAGGAAAATCCTGATGCAGTTAAAAATACTCATTCAAAGAAATTTTTTAAGTCTATAGTTCCTATCTTTGAAGAAAGTCATGAGCATATTGACCGGTTTCTAAAAAATTTTGAAACCCAATGCAAGATGTTAGATATACCAGAAAATGATTGGGCTGGTCATTTAATGCAGAGTCTAAATAAAAAGAGCCGAGAGGCTATAGCACATTTATCTACTGAAGATAGCATGTCCTATAAAACTATAAAAAAACATCTGTTGACTTATTTTGTGAAAACACCTGATTTTTATCGTCAGAAATTTCATAGTACTTTGTTATGGACTGTCACTATGATGACTATTATTACGACTCAATAAATCGGATTCAATGAATATAGTTGTATCTTTATTAGAAGTCTCTAGATTCTGCTAAGCTCTAGCCCAAGCTAGAGGTTCATTGACTGACAGGTCTATGCAGCAATGTAGTTATATTCGGGATAATTATTATCAACACCTTTCTCAACAATGATAGATCAAACAACTCCAGTTGTTGAATAAACAATTTTATTTAAATTGTAGACTCAATATAAACTTTAAATAAATTCAACTGATGGCAACATAAGAGTTTCAATAAAATGACATGAAATATACAACTATCAATATAGCGACTTCTCTCTACAAACTTTCAAACTGAACTAACTTTAAGGAGGTAGGGACTTTACAAAGAAAACTATTATCGAAGGTTCTACAGGGTCTTAATACGCATTTCAATCTCCTGCTCTATAGAATACTGCGATCCAGAATTATAACCTTCATATTTCACGGGGTTGGACGAATTATTTTATTTAAACTGCCCTCAGGGCACAAAGGTCAAACCTTGGACTCTAATACGCACTTGTTAAGAGGTCAATGCCTTAGTACGTCATTCCTCTATGACCGATATTCGTAACACCCCCTCCTTCAACAGTTTTATAATTATTTCTTTTACATTTTAACGATACTAAAAATGTTAATTTTAAGGAGTAAATTATAAAAGAAAATATTCCGGGGAAAACAACATACATACAGTTCAATTAACTATTCCACTAATTCAATCGAACTGATAACAATAACATATAATATATGCAATATAAGTTAATCTTATCAAATGGCTTAACTATAGTCATTCACTCATTCAATATTAATTCAAAACAATGGACAATTAAATTATGTCTATCTATATCTTGTATACTAGAAAAATACCTAATCATTCTTAATAGAATTTAATAATTTCTATTACATTAACATTCCACGGTAATAAACTCTCGCATCCATTTAATTATAAACTAATATCTTTTACAATTGTAATTAAACAACAAGAAAAAATCACTTAATGTCTATTTAGACACGACTTTTTTTTCATAAGGGAAAAAACTCGCTGATGAAAAAAATACTAGGCCTGACTCAATTAATCTTTACAACAACAACAATTATCCCTCGGCAGTATTTTTTTCAAGCTTGTAGGCCTGAACAACACATTAGACAACAATGTCTGTGACGGGACAAAAGATTTCTAGGTCACCCTCTTTCTTTCTCTCCCTCTCTATTCCTTTTCATTTTACTCTCTCATTCCCTAAATGTTTACATCGCTATGCAGATTTTTACCCAATCACCGCTTAGGTCAGAAATTGCTACGCGATCAGAAAGTAATCGTACTAATGAGCATTATTTAACAACTATAATCTAAAAATTACATTCATTTTTATTATTTTAAGAAAATGAAACATGGTATGTTCACGAATTAAAATAGTTTATAGACAAATTCATTAAAAATATTTCAATTTCTCATTTTACCATGACCTTTCTACACCATAAGGTTCTGTTTAGAGTAGTGTACATCGTAGCAGTTTTAAAATTGGAAACATTCAAACATGGATTTTACTTAAACAAATTGGTTAATTTACTTAATTAACTATCAATTAAAGCAAGTTATCATCTTCATACAATCTTAATACTAAACAGTAAGTAACTATTCACTATGGATTACATTAAAGACATTTCAAATCAAATATTATTGACGTACACAAGATTAAAGAGCGTACTATAAATTTTTTTCTGACAGAAATCAATTTAACAATTTTTTTTTTTACAAAACAAACTGCTGGTCTGAATGGTTCCATATCCAAGCTTTTCAGTTAGTAAGGTTGGAATACATTGCTCTTTTCCATGTTCCACAAAGGTTTTATTCATTATTCATAGATTCCTTTGGTTGTCAATAAAATTCATTCAATCTATTTTAACTAATACAGAAAAAAATATAGATTAGTTTTACAATCTTGACATGAAATCCTTAATTACTAATACATTTGTTGAACATTGGTATGTCAACATTATAAATTCTCAACCACGAAACCAGAATGGTTTATAGTGTCAAGTCAGTGGCACATCCTATTTTTATACAAAACAAGGATAAGTTTTAGATTAGTTTCACTTCTGATCTGCTTTTCATGTATCAGTATCCTAAAAGTGAAAAATCATATATAAATACATTTCTTGGAATTCTTGTTAGTCATAGTTCTGCCTTGCTGCAACTATTTTTACCCTACATTATCATACATTCAATAATAATAGAACAAATGAATAAATTCACATAGAAGAAATTTGCATCCTGAGTCAGTGAGCAAATATTTCAACAACAGTACATGATAAAATAAATTTCCATAGTACAATAATAAAACATTCCTCAATACTTTAGTGATAGAAAAATTCTCTTTTCTCAAAACCATTTACATCTTTTTCAATCAAATTATCCCCTCTGTCAAATGTTTCAATTATCCTTTCCAGAGTTTCTCAAACATATCTTATAATCAGTCCACATTTATAATGTCCTCTGATTTAGAAACCAATTTTGCGGATAAAACTGATCTTTTTCTCTTATAGCAATTATTTTAAATACTCAATCTAACAAGTTTGTTTAGAAATATCACAATATAATGATATCTGCTTTAACAATACTTTTACTCAGTCCTTTTTCTTCACAAGTAAAGGATTTAGTTTTAAAATAGTAAGTTTGGTAACTAACTATCAGTGAATTTGTCATTTAATTCATCCTGAACTCCAGGCATGAATTTTACAAATAAGAGTAACAATGTTAACAACATCAAGCTTGTTCCAATTGTTTTCAGAAGGTAAGGCTTTATCACTTTCAAATAATATAATTTCTTTGCCTTGCTTTCATCACACAACAATGGCATCTGCATGTGAGCAGTGTACAATTTTTTTCTAACAAAAACAGTTATGTCAGACAAAAAATTTATGTACTTATCTAGGTACTTGATCAGCCCAAGGAGATCCATTTCGGTCTGCCATGCCTCTTGAAGTAGTTTGAGTGGTCCTCGGACAGTGGGTCCAAAGATTGGTCCATAGGCTCCTTGACTTTCTGGATAGGATTCAGTTGACACCTCATGCTTCAGGCATAAGTTCGTTAGGACTGGATTAAAGAGTTTCGGGGCAAAGTTGGTCCCTCGATCTGTCGGTATGGATTGTGGTAACCCATAGCTTTTGATAGTTTCGGTTCAGCTCTCAGCACTCGTTTCTTCAGTGATGCTCCTCAAATCTTCATCTGTACCGGCAATTGCAGGTTTGCATTGTTGTTTGCTGTGGTCTATTTGTTCATAGACATCATTAGTAGGAGTTTCTTTCTCGTCGACAGCTTTCTCATGTAGCTGTAGCAACACTGGGTCTACTTTCTGCTCAGCAATCATCTCTCTTCGTGATGACTTCTTTGATTGTTCATTTCCTTTCGGACAATCTTCAATCTTGGATAAAAAAGTAGTATCAAGTTCCACTTCTTCTTCCTCTTTTTTCTCTCGTGGGAGAATTTCTTCTTCTTTTTCTTTTCTTGTGAGAGACGTTCTTCTTTCTTTTTCTGTGGTGTCATACCATTTATGACATCACCTACAGGATAAAGTTCTTTTTCTTTTCCTGTCTCCACAATAGGAATAGGGTCTGGATTCTCCTTCACAATCAGTTCAGATCTCACCCTCCCTTTCGCCAAATCATTTACTAGGATAACAGATATGCCCTCAACAGGAAGTTTTGATATTACTTCAACTGTCACATATCCTGTTACCAATTCAGATGAGAGGTATATCCTATGTAGAGGTATTTCTTCTTTCCATTCAAAACCTCGCAATAGGACAATCTGTCCTGTCAATGTATTATCATTCAGTGGTAATACATCTTTAAGCAGCAGGGTTAATGATGCCCCTGTGTCTCGTAATATGTTTACGGACTTCAGTGGTCCTTCCTTTTGTAAGGCCACACAACCTTCACTAATGAACGGTTTAAAACTGCACAGGGTCTCTGTGTCAATTTCATTCTTCCCTTGACCATGACTTTCGGGTTTTTTTTTATCTTTCGACGAATTCAGACTCTTGTTCGAGTCAAAAATACTTTGGTCTACTTTTTCGTCTCTGTGGACTTGGACAATTAATCCAATAGTAGCCATTCTGTATTTATAATCAGGATATTCATCCTTATTTTCTTCAGTTGTAGATTTCTCTACCTTCTGACTTTTGCTCTCAGGCAAATCCACCCTCAGTTTTTCTGGTTTACAAGAATCTTTCTTCGAATTCAGTTCGTTTGTATCTTCGCTTCCTTGTACATTTTGTTTTGGTGCATGACTGTCACACATTACCACCTTGCTAGGTCTTTTGTCGTTTCTTATGCTCCAACAGTCTTCAATGCTATGTTCTACTCTCTTACAAAAAGTACATTGGACGTTTTTGTTGACAGGTTTTTTATTAACATCATTTTGTTTCAAAAAGTTCTCCTTTTCATGATGTTTCTGTTGTGTGTGTTCTACTGGTCGTTTTGACCTATTAAAATTCTTGGCATCAGCGATTTTATGACACAGTGTATATTGCTCCGCTAAATCAGCAGCTTTATGCGGGTCAGTGATGTCACGCTCGGATAGATACATTCTCACATCCGGCCTAACCTTGTTAATAAAATCTTCTAAAAGAATGATATCTTTCATTTCTTTAATGTGGAGACATTTCTGGATTTTATCTACTGATCCATTAACTTTTCTTCTTCTCGAAGGAAGTCCAAGTGTGTTTGGTAAGGGGACATTGTCAACTGACGGAACCTTTTCCGATAACTTTCCGGTATCTGGTTATAGGCTTTAAGTACAGTGTCTTTTATGACTTCATGATCATTTAAATTTTCCTCTTTTAATAATAGCACACAATCTCTTGCCCTTCCCTGAGTAAAAGCTGTTCTAACCAATATTCCCCATTTATCTTCTGGGAACTTAAAATCTCTGCAAGAAATCTCAAAGGTCTGGAAGAAATGAGCTATTTCACTTTCTTTATTAATGTAGGTAGGGACTAGTTTTTTTCCATCTGGTCATCTCTACATCATTATGAGATTCTTTTTTAGTAGCTCCTATCTTTGCTAGTTCTATTCTTTCCTGACTTTTTGACTTTTCTTATCTTGCATCTCAAGACGTTTTTCTTCTATCTCTATCCGTTTCATTTCTAGTTGAAATTGGAACTGTTCGGACATTAAAGATTTTTACGTCTGACCTTCAACTTGATATCCCTCCGCGCTTGATTCTACTTTCATTTTGCCACTAGCAATCAAGTTCTCTTTTATTTGCTGTGTCAACACAGTCCTCGATGGTGTAGTATCAGTAACTTCTATCTTCAAGATCTCAGCGATCTCTTTTAACTTCTTTATTGATAAATATTTCAGAACCTCTTCGTCTGGATTTTCAATAAATTCCATTCTTTAGTTAAAAGATTTTTAAGAGTAGTAAATTTTTCCAACTTACGTTTTTCCAATCGGAAGAATAAATTCAGCGTTATTAGACTTGCTCAGTAGGTCACGGCCTTACACACACAACACAACTTGAATATATGCTTCACTATACAACTATTTGGACGCAAGCCCTCAAATTGTTATGGACTGTCTCTATGATGACTATTATTACGACTCGTTAAATCGGATTCAATGAATATAGTTGTATCTTTATTAGAAGTCTCTAGATTCTGCTAATCTGTAGCCCAAGCTAGGGGTTCCTTGACTGACAGGTCTATGCAGCAATGTAGTTATATTCGGGATAATTATCTTCAACACCTTTCTCAACAATGATAGATCAAACAACTCCAGTTGTTGAATAAACAATTTTATTTAAATTGTAGACTCAATATAAACGTTAACTAAAGTCATCAACTGATGGCAACATAAGAGTTTCAATAAAATGACATGAAATATACAACTATCAATATAGCGACTTCTCTCTACAAACTTTCAAACTGAACTAACTTTAAGGAGGTAGGGACTTTACAAAGAAAACTATTATCGAAGGTTCTACAGGGTCTTAATACGCATTTCAATCTCCTGCTCTATAGAATACTGCGATCCAGAATTATAACCTTCATATTTCACGGGGTTGGACGAATTATTTTATTTAAACTGCCCTCAGAGCACAAAGGTCAAACCTTGGACTCTAATACGCACTTGTTAAGAGGTCAATGCCTTAGTACGTCATTCCTCTATGACCGATATTCGTAACAACTTTTTGAACTGACAAGAGCAATCCTACTGCTTTCATTGATGATGTGAAAAGTTTTTTGTTAATATGGCTCGAGTTGTCTGACATAGACATTAATAATCCTAATGCCATTATTGACATGATAGTTATTGACAAAGTTTTAGAAATGTCATCAGTAGAGCTGTTTGCTGACATTAAAGAAAAGAAGGTAAAGACCATAAAAGAGTTAATTGAAGTCATAACAGTTTTTAAAGATAGTCACCCCAATATTACTCTTAGCAAGACCAAAAATATCAATAATTTAAATTTTATGCAACATAGGAGGGAAAGCTATTCTCCGCCACATGGCAGATTCCATAGTTGGTCGCCTCGGATGGGAAAATATGGAAATAGTAACCATTTCAATAATAATGGCAATTTCAGAAATAGTCAATATTTTAACAATAACAGAAACACTAGCTTTTACAGAAAATCGCAAGTAAGATGTTTTTATTGCCAGGGATTGGGACATTATAAGAATGAATGTTATCATATCCAAGAAATCAACAATATTTCAGCCAAAATAGATCACAAGATGGGCAAAATTTCATACAAAAACCAAATGATAGTCAACAAACGTTTCCAAAGTCTTTTGAAAATAGAAATCCTAATCATAATAATTTTCAAAGAGGTATAAATGACAAAAAGAAAGTGAATGCAAATAAGCAAATACATCCGCACAATTTAAACACAATTGATTTGACCATGCCAAGCAATAGCTTGAATCAGAGCTTCATGCAATCTAATCCTCAAACAAGTAACAGTTTAAATCAAAGTTTTGTCCAAGCAAATCCTCAAACAAGTTTTATACCAACGCATTCCGTAAATGCACTCTTAGATAATAATGGACATTTGTTTTTATTCCCATCCATAGTAGGTGGTAGAGAAGTGGTCTGTTTGAGAGACTCGGGTTGTTCGTCCATAATATGCAATAAGGACATAGTCCTACCCAATGAATACATACAAGAAACTCAAATTGTGAGATTAGGCAATGGGAAAACAAAATATTGTAAAATGGATGTGATAAGCATAGATACACCATGGGTTTGTGGGGATGTCAAGGCATTAGTCATAGAAATCCTGTATAGCACCCCTAATAATTTGAAATATTGCAGGAATAATAACTGATAATAGTGTTGAAATATTCACAAAATGGTATAACACAAAAACCAACATAAAACAGCTTCCTCAAATTGTTAAAAACAACATAATCACAGAGATACCAATAGAAGCATTGAATAATGATCTTGACATGGAATCTATTCCTGAAAATACTGCAGAAAAATTGTTTAATGCAGAAACTATTTTTAGCTTACTTCAAGTAAATACCAATACAAGGGAAAAAACTGAAAAAATTGAAAAGTTGGAATCAATTTCAAAATGGAATGGTAGTAATTTAGATTCTTATACTCAAAGTTTCAAAACAATTTGTGGAAAAGTTGACATTCCTGAGAAGAAAAAATGTAAATTGTTTACATCAAAATTGATTGGCAATAAGAATTTATACAAATGTTTATGCAATACTTCAACAACCTTGATAATCAGATTACACAAGTTGAGCAGATATATAAAAGTTTAGACAAGACTAAGAAAATAACTAAAGCATTGGAAGAAACTATTAAACCAGAAGTACAAATTGTATTTAATTCTAATACTGCAGAAATTGAAAATAAAAGCAAAGAACAAACTAAAATGCCAGAAGACAAAATTAATGATGAAAATATTGTAGTAGGTGAAATGAAATGTAACCACAAAACTTTGAAACAAGAACAAAGTAATGATAAATACTGCAAAACTAAAATTGAACAAATAGGTAAAAATTGTAAAATAGAAACTAAAAAAGCAACTTTTAGTTTGAAAAATGAAATATTAGGCAGAACTTCTATAAACAAAACTAATTCTGAAATTGGACAACAAATAGTAATACCAAAAGTATTAATTAAAACAGTGTTAGAAACAACACATACCAGTCCGTTGTCTGGACATATGGCACTTGTCAAAACTTTAACTAGAACCTAGAAAAATTTTTGGTGGCTAGGAATGAAACAAGACATAAAGAAATACATAGCTTCATGTGATACTTGTAATAGAAAAAGCAAAATATCTTCTAAACATATGGCACCTGTGCAAAAAACAAAAAAAATTGACAAACCTTTTTATAAACTAGCTATAGACATAATAGGTTCTTTACCAAAAACAAGGACTACAAAATCTCAGTATGCCTTAACAATTATTGACATGGCTACTATATGGGTGGAAGTAATTCCCTTACCTGAAATAACATCTGACAGAATATGCAATGCAATGTTACCAATTTTCTGCCGTTTTGGATTTCCATCTGTGGTACTAACTGACAATGGTCCACAATTCAAATCGTGCATGACAGAGGCTTTCGCCAAATTGTTTGATATCACACAAAATTTCAGTGCTCTATATCATCCGCAATCTAACGGAATGTTTGAAAGAGTCAATCAGACAATCAAACTAATGTTAGAAAAAGTTACAATAAAAAAGAAGTTTGATTGGGACATTTACCAATGTTGCTTTTCGCATACAGAGAAATAATACATGAAACAACAGGCTATTCTCCTTTCGAACTGATGTTCGGAAGAAAGGCTAAAAGTCCTATAGATAAATTCAAAGACAATATTTTAAATAACAAAGTTGAAAAACAGTATCCTTTTGATTTTGTGAACAAAATTCAAAATCAATTAAAATATGCAACCAAATTTGCAATTAGTAAGGCAGAAGAAAAGGCAGAAAAAGCTAGAGATAGAATAAATGAAAAAAGATATTTGAGAAAATTTCTAAAAGGTGATAAAGTTCTTTTAAGACTTCCGTGTGGAAAAGGAAATAAACTAGAGTGGTATGGACCACATGAAATTATGAAACAAATAAATGAAACTACTTATAAGGTACAAGTGGATAATACAGAAAAACATTTCCATATTAATAATCTAAGATTATACTCAGTACAAACTAATCTCATAAAACAAGAAGATGAAATTGAAGTAGTAGAAATAGACACTATAGCTGATGAAGAAAATTCTGACATAATTCACAATTGTACTTTATTGTGAATACATAACAATGAGTTATCAACTGAAGTTACAAATCTAGATCACATTCAGTCAAACCAAATAAAACAGAAGTTGAAAGAAATAATTGAGGAACATAAAGAAATTTTTTCAGAAAAACCTGGCTTAACAAATTGCATTGAACACGACATAAGAATAAAAAGTGAAAATAATGGTAATTTTCAATCAAAAGAATACAAAATTCCACAAATGTATAAAGATAAAGTGGAAGAAGAATTAGACTTGTTGTTACAAGATAACATCCTTAGAAAGTCAGAACCATCTTCTCAATTTTCATCGCTAATGGTGATTGTAAAAAAGAAAAATGGGCAAATCAGAATATGTTGTGACTATAGAAAGCTTAATAGTATCACAGAAATTGATCAGGAAGGGTTACCTGACATTGAACATATAGTAAATTCTAAGATTTTCACTACTCTTGATTTAACAAGAGGTTTCTGGCAAATACCTCTTAAAGGGTCTGCTAAAAAGTACTGTGCATTTAAAACAAGTAAAGGGTTACTAAAATGGAATGTGATGCCTTTCGGCTTGATAAACAGCACCGCCACATTCACTAAAATGATGAGAAAAATTGTCCCAGCTGATTCTAACATACTTCATTATGTGGATGACATTTGCATCTTTTCTGATGACTGGTCAACACATTTCAAATTGTTAGAAATGACATTTCAAGTATTGAAGAAAAACAATTTGACTATAGCACCTTCTAAAGTAAGAATAGGCCAGAGTCAAATAGAATTCTTAGGTCACAAATTTAGTAATGGCTACATACAACCAACTGATTTGTTTCAAAATAAGATATTAAGTCTAAAAATACCACAAACAAAAAAAACAAGATCTATAATTGGATTGCTTAACTACTACAGCAAGTTTATCCCAGGCTATGCAAAAATAGTGAGACCACTGATTAATCTAACAAAGAAATCTTCACCTTCCAAAGTGGAATGGACTGCAGGATGCCAAGATGCATTTGAAAATTTTTTTTAATCATTTTCTGAAAAACCTATGTTGGAAACACTAACTAAGGATGACCAAATATTGCTTGCAACGGACGCCTCAACTTCGGGTTTGGGAGCATGTTTGATGAAATTAGTAAGTATAAAAGACTACCATAAAGAAGGAAAAACTAGTATAATAAACAAACCAGTTTTTTACATAAGCAGAAGTTTAACTCCCGCTGAGTCAAAATGTTCCACAATAGAACTTGAAGCATTGTCAATCTATTGAAGTATTTAAAATTTCAGAGATTTCTTTTAGGAAGAAAGTTTATTATCTTAACTGACCATAAACCATTGATAAACTTTAACACACAAAATATAAACAACAAGAGAATTAATAAGTTTGATATGAAACTAGCTGATTTTCAGTTTGAGACTAAGTCAATAAAAGGATGTATGAATTACTTACCTGACCTATTATCCAGAATTAGCATTGACATAAAAGTTTAACAACTTTAACAAGTAGATGACAGATGTCAATTTTTTGTAATTGTAATTGTAAAATAACCAGTGAAAGATTTGTAAAATGACAATTTGTTTTTATAAACAAAGATATTATATTTTGTATTCATGTGTACATAATTATGCTTTTTAGAATTTTTCATTTACCAGTGAAAAAAAAAAAGAGAACCTGGAAAAAAAAAAAGAGAACAAAAAAACTCTGTTTGGGTTTTTGTTGAGAAGAAAAGTTGAATTATCTTTCCCAGAAAAAACAAATTTAAAAAAAATTATATAAAGGGAAATAATTTGAAAAAAATGCAAAATGTTATGAACCATGTTTCAATTACAATGCATGAAATATAAGTACTGGTATTATTGATGATATTAAATTAACCATGACATGATATTGATATGCATTTTTCATAATTTTATTTTTTATGTGTTTTTGTATGTTGTTTAATTAGTAATTACTGTGACCGTTATTTTGTAAATACTATGTATAAACTCTCAGGGAGATCACATTATATAATAACAATCAATAAACAAACTGCCGGCTTGTAGTAAAATGAGAACTCAATATTTAATGCAATTTATGTACAAGATGAATTCAAATACACAACAGTTTCTATAGCCTAGTCTAAACACGTCTTGCCACTACCAAATTCTAAGGTCGTCTACCGTTATATCCAAATCTACGCTACGTTCAATCTAACTCCTACGTCATTGTTTCTATCGTAAAACGTCACTCGTTTATTCCATACATTAACACCGGGTTAGAGATTATACAAATTATGTCCTACTAAAACAACTATATATATTTTAAATCCTCACATTCCCCCATCGACCCTTTAAATTTGTCATACAAATTTCTAAAAAAAAAAAATTTTTATCTCCGTCAAATACATTCATAAAATATATATTTCTTTAATCCTATGTCTTTAATCATATAATTATATAAATAATCATAATTATCTTATCATGCATATTAAAAACATGTTATGCAACACAAATAACATTTATCAAAACCAACGATTTCATTAATAAATATTAACCAATATTAACCAATAACTATTAACACTAATATCTATGTCCATAATGTTTCAAAGCATATCCTGTCCTGTATTAATGAAATACACCAACCAAATCATCAAATCCGAAAACACAACAGTTCATGCTGGTCCATGTAATATCATTGCAACCTTCCTCTTCTGAACGTCCAAAAACACATTCATTGAATATTTCATAAGTCCATTGTAGATTATCCATCCTGTAGAGCTTCAACACCTTGACAAAATAGTTCCAATAATGTCACAACAATAATTACAATGCATTGTTCATAGACACATCTCTAGAATTTACAATTGAATACTTCCACGAGCTGTCTGTCTATAAGCAATATAGTGTTGACATTGGTTATAAACCCAAAATAATGTACCATGTTATTCTTAAAGTGTTGATTTGTTGATTCCTCCATATGTTGATGCCATGACCTTCATTCCGCATTGGCAATGTAAATGTACCTCAATAATGCGACGACATGACCTTGATTCTATGTTGATAATGTCAATGTACCTTGATATAGCGATGACATGACCTCGATTCCATGTTGATAATGTCAATATACGTTGATATAGCGATGACATGACCTCGATTCTATGTTGATAATGTCAATATACCTTGATATAGCGATGACATGACCTCAATTCTATGTTAGCACCATAAATGTACTCATCATGTGATGTCTTCATGTTTGCGTTTGATATGGTGTCCATAAAAACCGTTCACGATAATGTGAGGACGTGATAGAACATCTCTCACTTACAAATGGTACGTTGTGCTTCAATCACCGTGCTTCAGTTGTAGAACCATTTCTCGTCCAGAACCTTTGGAAAAAATCAATATTTCATTAACACCGTATCTATACTTCATATTTACATGAAAAATAATTTTAACCGCGTTCCAACTGGTGATTACGTATCAAACAGCACACATTAAACACCACATCTAGACAACAAATCAGCCAATATATTATCCACCCCAGGTATATTTTCTACAGTAAAACTGTATGCCTGCAGGATAAGTGACCATCTTGCTATCCTACTATTGTTTAGCTTGTTCTGATTTATATAGGACAAGGGCTTATGGTCAGTCATAAGAACAAACCTTGTACCCATCAAGTACCTTGCCAATTTAGTAATACACCAAACCACACTACCCAGCTAACATGCTATATTGGTACAATATTGGCATTTGACTGGTGTACAATATTGGCATTAAACTGGCTAATAGTTGGAGCAATATTGGGAGTGAAACTTGGGGAAATATTGGTTTGGGATTGGTACAATATTGGCTAAACATTGTAACATTATTGGGACAATGTTGGACATATATGGGATTACTATAGGGTAAATATTGGTACAATATTGGAACATCATTGGTACAAGCTAAATCCCATATTGTGCCAATCCCAATCCATAGCATTGCCAATAATTACCCAATGTTGTACCAATCTGATTCTAATGTATTCACAATATTTCCCCAATGTTTTATCAATACTTACCCAATATTGTATCCATATTTACCCATTATTATGCCAATATATAGCTAATATGTACCCAATCTAATTAATTATATGATCAACAGACATACAGTTATAAGCACAAAAATACAAAGCAGATATTTCATGATATGCATAATTTTTATTTTCTTTCTCCATTTATTAGCTAAATATTTGTAAAAAGTAGTTGATTGTATGGTATTAAAAAAATGTTCCTGTCAAAATACAGTAACATGCATATATATGAAATATGCACAACAAAAAAAAGCATTGTTTAAAATGATAGTAACATAATATACTTTAACTTAAAAATTATACTTACACATTTTTAGAATAAAAACTATACATTTAACAACAAATTTCTATTGTTTAACAAAATGACTACCATATAATAATATAATATTTTAAGTCACTTGAATTTTATGACTCTCAAATTCTTATGGTAAGCAATATAATCAACCATAGTTAAATACAATTTAAGATAAGTTTATCTTTAAAATTAGCAAATATTTACCAGTAATTTAATAAACAAACACTTAACTACTACACCAAAACAATGAAACATAAAAAAAAAAAAAACTAAATCAAATAGTGATTAAATGAGACATTTGTTTGCCCTGGGAAAACTGTGTAAACAAACTATACCGGTAACTATTCATAAGTTCCATAAAAAAAGTCTACACTTTTTGTATGCACACAGATAAAATAAATGCCAGAGATAGAAACTATAGTGAAACTATAATTATACATTTCTTAAAATCATACTAAAGCTAAAACATATTAACATAAACTTGATCTGATAAATTTTTATAAATTGTACTTAAACATATAATATTAACATAAACTTGATCTGATTTATTTCTTAAAATTGTACTTAAACATATTTACAGAAACTTCATCTAATACTAATACCCAAAGAATTGTTTTTAATTCTAATCTTGAATTTGCAAATTAACTTAACCAATAATTTTCTAAAAACCCACATTATTTCAAGTTAAATATTATTGCATTTGATAGTACAATCTACAATTCAAATATCAGTTATATTAAAAAAAAAGAGCATTACACTTAAACTTAAATATGAAATATTCAAATTTTGAAAAGATAATTATATATTGAGCAGACTATATACACATTTTTATTTTGTTTTGTTGAAGCAAAAACATAACTAAGGTCAAAATACACTAACAAAATTTTAATTATTAAATTGCTTAGTAAAATAATGAAAGAGGACCACTTCTTTGAGGATAGAAATAGAATTCACAAAATAATTTGTACAAATTTATGAAGCTATAAAAGAATAATAATGAACTGATGTTGATAAATCATAAAGCAGAAATAAAATAATTAAAAGTAACAAAAAGGAAATTAAATTATATATATATCATATTTTCAATATACCGGTACCCTAAAAGATGTACATAATATATATATATATATTATAATATATAGACTATAGACAAGCTAAATCCCTAGCATTGCACGGGGGAAAATTAAATAGGCATGCATAAGCTACAGACAAAAATTTCATAAACTACAATGAATTGCTGAAACTGAAAGCTATAGATCTAATAATTTAAAAAATGTACTTATTATTTACTGAAAATGTTTAGGAAAGTAATTTAAAATGAATATTGTAATAGGGTTAAAAAATAGGCAAGTCTTTTTATTTAGCAAAATGCTAAACTGCCCAGCTTTGCCAGTGGAAAAAATACAGTTACGTAGCCTATACAGATAAAATTTTTATCAACTACAATGAATAGAAAGCAATAATAGTTTTAAAATTATAACTTATTTACTGAAAATATTCAAATTAATTTAAAATAAATATTGTAATCAGGTTACAAAAAAAAGTACCGGGTATGTATTTTTATTTAACAAAAAGTTAGGACTATCTCTGTGGATCAAAGTCATAGTGGATGAGAATCAAACACCCGTCTCCCGCATGCATCTAAAATATAATTATTAGATTTAGTATGCTAAAATAGGAAAGATTTAAATTCCTAAAATTCTTTACAACCTTAAAAAAAAAAGTAATAATAATAGAAATAAAAAAATAAAATGAAAGCTATCAGTATCAGTGAAGTATCAAACACAGGTCGCCCCCATGGCTGTCAGATAGAGAAGCCACAACATGTCAGAAGCAAGATCACAAAGTAAAATGTGAGACAATAAGGTTAGGTTTCTTAAAATTAACCAACATGAGTCAGATAAAACACACACAGGCTCCTTTGTCTATATGTAGATGGTACCAAATGCAAATTTCATGTTTACATAAACAGCATACTTTTAAAATGAGAACTATAATAAGCAAGGTCCTAAACTTAATAATCAAAATAAAACAGCATTAACAATATGATAAAATACCGGTATGGACAATCTGTGACTATATGCACCCTCATTTCAGGAAACTTAGTTTCTTTCATGTTCATTGACTAATCAAAAGATACTAAAAAATGTTGGTTGAAAATCATAACAAGATATACAATTTAATGTTTTGTTGCAAGAAGAGTCTGGGCAGTTCATTTGTTCCTTTTGTCTTCTACCGGATCTGTACGCAGATGTTGCGAGCCTATCACCAGTAAATAGCTCTACGTCTAAGTCTCTTACTGTTGTATAGCCTATCTATCTACTTGATAGCATCTGAAATATTTTTTAAAAAATTAAAAAGTTAATATTTACAATAAAAATTTATTTCTATTATTATCCTGCATGAAACAGTTATTTATTATAAGTAACAGGCACTCATTGTAGAAAATTGTGTACATGTCCCTAACTATCTGCAAAACAGCAGCACAAATAAAGACTTAACCAACAATTTTACATCTTTTTAAAACCCTAATTATAATGCAAAACTAGACTCAAAACCAAAAATAAGCATAGGAAGCTGTAAAATAAAATATTATCTGAATCATAAAAAGTTTTTTAAGATGACATCCATATACAGACAGTTTGTTTAATAATAAAAATGATGATCATGGAATTTAATTTCTGGAGAAGTAAATTGTGTAATTGCCATGTTGCTATTTTTGTAAATTTCAGTTTTTGTTTTTACGTGCAATATATATTTAATGCTTAGTGTAGGAGCAAAAACCGTTTTCAATATTCAAAATAGAGAGCATTTTTTTGTTGTTTTTTTTCGTCCATGGTTGACAAGATAAAGTACCTCAAAATGATAATGTTTTGTTTAATTGTGATTTAGCATTAAGAGTATGGGATAAACATTTTATATAAGAATAAGCACGATTCTTACCGTCTTCTGCTTAATATCAGAATTTTTAAGAATAGAATTTAGCTCTTCCACGTCCTCTACTTGAGTATAAGAAGGTTCCGTGGCCCATGCAAAATATCCAAGAGTGTTATAGGCATGGGTGCAAGTGCTGGAACCCCATTTGGCCTGCAAGCAAGAGTTGACAATGCCAAAAAGCCTGCAAAGTTTCGGCCTAAAATCATATACTTAGCGTTCGTGTTCGCATTCATATATATATATACCGGTATATATATATATATATATATATATATATATATATATATATATATATATATATATATATATATAAAAGCTTATAATAAAGATATTATTTGTAACTGCCAAAAAGCCTGCAAAGTTTCGGCCTAAAATCATATACGTAGCGTTCGTGTTCGCATTCATATATATATATACCGGTGTATATGTATATATATATATATAAGCTTATAATAAAGATATTATTTGTAACTGATTTAAAACTAATTATGATTAAGCCTATTCAAATTATGACACCTACTATTTCTAATGTAGTATATTATAATTGTGCAGATGTTTGTTGTTTTTTTTCACTCTTTTTATTTTAGTCATTGTTTTAATTCTATGCTTAGGCCAATGTCAATGACCAATAAATCTCATGAAATTGTTTATCTTAACTCTCAGGCCTGAGATACCTTAATTAATTAAAGTTATCTTGTTATATAAACCTCTGTTATATGCCTTGACCAATCATTTAATATTGTCATTTATAACGGACTAAGAGTAACAGCACAATACAAACTTCAGGTCTTAGACATTTTAAATAATTGTAATATATAGGCTAGAATATAGGCCTATATAGTTCAGTGAATTCATTTTACATTAGTAGTTTGGTTCTTTTCAACTTTTCTTCTTGTTTTGTTTTAAAAATATATTCTTACATTTCCGATTTTGTCGGGAAAAAAACAACAAGATCGCATAGCCTACGATCGCCGAATTCGGACATTTGCGAGAGAGAAAAAAAAGATATCAGGTCAAGGTCGTCTAACAATGTAGCGCATACGGCAAACTCAGTGTTCTACAAAAACAAGTTTATAGTGACGATTTTACATCATTGATAGCAATAATTGAAACCCTGACGTTGCGCCGAGATAGTCTATTTATAAATAGATTACCGGTAGTTGCTTTCGTTTTAGTAGGCTGATAAAGAAAATTTTTATTGTAGTGTAGGCCTAAAATTTTAATCTCTCCATTCTCACTGTCATTAGACTACTAATGACAATGACACAATGTCAGTAATGATTAGTAAATTAAAACGTCGAGACTTTAAAAGAAAGCCGCAAAGTAACCCGTGACGTATAGATTGACCTAAATACAAATGCGCGTCCGGCCGGGCCCAAAAAAGCTACGGGATTGCGATAAAAAAAGTTTTTACAACTCTGGAGGCACGGGTAGGCCTATCAAAATGACCGGGCCACGACAACAAAAACTGGGGAAACCCTGACCTAAAAATAAATATAGAATCACGCAATCACGCATGCGCGGAAACTTTGGTATTTGCCGTTGTTCTTTTTATTTCGCCTTTTAAGTTTTCATGAAAGAAAAAAATCGATCATTTATAGTTTGTTACGGCCAAAAAAGTCCGATTTCGGTGCAACGAGATCTACTCGAAATTACGAATTTAGCTTGACGGCGATTGGCCGGCGGGCAAGTTTTCAAAATTGAAATTGGCCGGCATGCCGGCCATAGCCGGCACTCTTGCACCCATGGTTATAGGGATATCCTGATGCAAAGTATCCAACAGGTGTCAGCCTATGTTCTGCTGCTCAAGATAGATGAGGTTTTGGTGCTAGGGGTGAAGAAGAAATGCATTTAATAATCATTAATAGAAAGTAAATTATAATTATAGTAAATTTGAAATGTGACTGTAACAGCAATATTACATATACAAAATTTAATTATTTTTTTTTACAGTAAAATTACATGATTTAAAAGGTTAAATTTTCTTGTTGGCCGACACAAACAGTGTGGCTCTGTTTCTGATAATGAACTTAGGACATCACTTTTATACAATGCCTTCATTTCTAATGTCCTTATTTTTTCATTTGAAGTTATAAAACAGACATACATATATAAGCAGGCATACACAAGTAAAAAACATGTAGGCCTATCAGAAATTTAACAGGTTTCTTATGACTTATGAGACATTGATATAGGGGTACACAAACAGCAAATGAAGTAAATTTCATCCTTTTCTCATTGTATGGGAAGATATTGTGTGGCTATCAATAATAGTGGCTTTATCCTCTAAACACTAATTTTCATTAGAGCGGTCTTAAAATAATAGATAGTATAAATCCCCCCAGTCTGAGAATCAAGCAAATGAACTCGGTACAGCAGTGAAATGCTTTATCACTCTATCATCGGAGTCTATCAACACTATGTCACTTGGCATAGATGATAGAGTTAAGTAACACTAATTATTTTATTAAGAAAAAGATTTACCAGAACTATGCATGATTTTTGTGTAGGCCCTATGTGCAAATCTGCCAATCACTGCCTGACTTTTTATGCATTCGTACCCATGCATTTCGCTTGTTGGGCCAAACAAACTGTTTGCTTTCACTGTAGAAAAAAGCCATTCTTCTGGGACCACCGTCCCCATCTTGAACTCTTGGATCCATCCTCAACTGTCTCCAGTAAATAATACATCCTAGAACAGATCTTGGTCAGTATGTATTTTATAAAAAAAACATATTATAATTATATTACAACCACACATTTTCAATTCTATTGAGTAATGATACTAAGTTTAGGCCTACATAAAATCCATACAGGTTTGAAGGTCTTTAAAAGAGCAAATTAAATAAAAGCTATCCAATATCTCAATTTTTAAGTTCATTTTCTAGACTATCAGAGGGAGGCCAATTATTTATTAGTAAGTAGGCTACTAGTATTTTCATGTAGGCCTATGCTTTTTTTGTCTGAACTAGAATCAGAGAAAGCGTCACAATTTGATAGAATATCATCTAGATCTAATTCTAGATGTCTATCGAATCTTGGTTTAATGAGTCCAACATTTCTTAAGACAAACTTAGAAACTAGGCTAGAGCGCAAGAAGAGTCTAGAGCCACTAGCACTATCTAGAGTATTAGAGGTTGAATTTCAAAATTTGTGCATATTTCAGAATCGGGTGAATTCATTCAATTGAATCTCCTGATTATTACTATTACAGTCATCCCGATTTAGTATTAGGACTACTGTTGTAGGTTTGAACATGGGTCTGATGGGTTGAGGTATGGTCCCACTTCTAACCTAAATAATAAATTATAAATAGTCTAGATCTAGTAATAGTAAATTATTTGATTCAGTTTATATAGTCTAGAGTCTAGGCCTATATTTAATAAATGAAATCAACAAATATTTAAAAGAATATTCAAATATACAATATAAGTAGGCTTATTAACACCAATATATTAAATATTATATACTTATAGAAATTTGATTAAAGTCTCTCAAAACTGGTTTCACAGCTAGAGGTGTCTATCCAAAAAGGCGCAAATTTAAGTAAAGACTAAAGAAAGTCACGCACTGAATAATTGACAGAAGGCAGCAAAAACAATATTTTGGAAAAACATAAAAATCAATGTTTGCCTTTTGTAAATATTTAAATACGTTAAGTATTTTTTTTAAAGTCTATATCTTTTTTAACAATAAAATTATGCTACACATTATGTAGACCCCATTTTTGTCAACTAAATTATCAGGGGAGAGAATATTGGCTTTTCATTGTATATAGCTTGGATAAGGGACTTAACTGTGACAAAATTGGCAGTACACGGTTTCCACCTTGTCTACACATTGGACAAGGGACTTAACTACGTCTTAATTGGCAATACAAGGGTTTTAGCTTGGGTAAATATTGTTAGGTATAAAGCCAGTATTACAATATTGAGCCAATAGTGTTCCAATATGATGCCAATATTTCGTGTTAGCTGGGTAAGAGCTTCCCGTTCCACTGTTGCATACCTAACCTCAGCCTCACTTATTTTTCTGCTAATATACTGAATCGGGTGTAAGACGTTGTCATGATATTGTCCCAAAAATCCTCCCAAACCAACCAAACTTGCATCAGTTAAAACCACAAATCTTTTTTAATGTCTGGTATTCTTAATATAGGTTGTCCAGAAAAAGCAACCTTTATCCTATTTAATGCCATTTCACACTCCTGAGACCAAATTATTTTAATTGGGCTTTTCTTTTTAATAAGTTCAGTCAACGGAGATCCCATCTCTGAAAAATTAGGAATAAATTTCCTATAAAAATTACATATACCTAGAAGACTCCTCACTTCTTTTTTATTTCTTGGAATGTAAATTTTAAGAATTTTAGTAATATTCTCCTCCAATGGCTTAATGGTATTATTGGATATCTTGTGTCCCAAGAAAGTAATTTCTTTCATGTCTATTTCTAATTTGTTAAGTTTAATTGTCAAATTATGTTCTTCTATAATTTCAAAGATATCATTAAGACTTTTTAAATGATTTTCCCAAGTATCATTAAAAACACATATGTCATCCAAATAAAATATAGTATCTTTCCTATGTCCTAAAACCATACCCATCATCCTATTAAAGGTTGCAGGAGCATTCACCAATCCAAAACTCATCACCTTCCATTGATATAACCCCAATGGAGTAACAAAACTTGTAAATGGTTTAGCTCTATCAGTTAAACCTACTTGATAGTACCCTTTAGCCATATCCATATCCAATTTAGAAAAAATAGTTGCATTGGATAGCTGAGCCATAATATCTTCAGCATTGTTCATAGGATATGGGTCAAAAAGAGTAACACTATTCAGCTTCCTATAGTCCACACACAACCATATAGTTTTATCTTTTTTCTTAACTAATACTATTGGAGAGGCATATGCTGAATTGACCCCATGCTCACAAGCTCATCTATCTCTTTTTGCAAGTTATCCCTCAAATGAATAGGGATTGTGTATGGTTTTAGCCTCACCGGCTTATCATCTGTTACACTAATGTCATGTTGTATGACATTGGTCTTACCAGGCTAATCAGAAAATATACCCTTATGCCTGTGTATTATTTTTGCCATTTCATATGCCTGTTCATGTGTCAATTTCTCTAAATTCACATCTTTATATGTTTGCTGACCCTGTGTATTCACTGTTGCTATCTCTTCAATATCATCTTTAATTTCTTCTGATATTATACTACAGCATATATTGCTTTCTACTGATTGATCATTATACTTTTTTAAATTATTAATATGAAAAACTTTAAGTTGATCTTTAATTCTTATCTCATAATCCACATTTGTGACCTTTCTAACCACATCATATGGCCCTAGCCATTCAGTAAATAGTTTGTTATTTTGATTTTTTAATTTTAGCAAAGCTTTATCTCCTGGTTCCAAAGTTCTTAGTTTCCTATCCTGATTTACTCTATTTATATTCTTTTCCTTATTATTGTCTGAATTCTTTCCAGCCTCTTCCAAAGCAATTTCTAATTGTTGTTTCTTATTTGTAACTAACTCATAATTAGTCATTTCCCTGTTTTCACTAGTACCTACCAATGGTTCTTTGAGAATACTAAGTGGATTTCTTGGATTATTTACATATATCAATTCAAATGGTGAAAAACCTGTACAATCATGAGTAGTTTCTCTATATGCAAATAAAATTGATGGTATTGCCAAATCCCAATTCTTTGGATCCTCATTACTAACTTTTGACAACATTTCCTTCAGAGTTTTGTTAAATCTCTCACACATTCCATTACATTGAGGATGATAGGGTGTTGTAAACTTCTACTTTATTCCAAATGTTTCCATGAATTCTTTAGTCAATTTTGATGTAAATTGAGTTCCTCTATCTGATAATATCTCTTCAGGAAATCCAATTCTAGTAAATATTAAATATAATGCTTGCACTATATCTGTAGATTCAATTTTCTTTAATGGTACTGCATCTGCATACCTAGAACATATATCAATCAATGTAAGAATATATCTATGTCCTCTGTTAGACATAATAGGCATCAAACCAATGATATCTATGGCTACCTTCTGAAATGGTCTAGTTGCAGTCACTCCTTTTTGTATAGGTGCCTTGGTAAAATTACTTCCAGATCCTTTCATCTGACACACATTGCATTGTTTAACAAATCTTTTCACATCTTTTGACATTTTAGGCCAAAAGTAATGTTGTATTATTCTATTTTTGGTTTTGCCAACTCCGATATGTCCAGCCAATGGTATAGAATGAGCATTAGTCATTATTTTAGTTCTATATTTATATGGTACAACTACTTGTTCCACTTGTCTGCCATTTATGAGTATCTCTCTGACTAATAGTTGTGTATCATTTTTCACTTTGCATACACTATTTTTATTAGTAGTTCCTTTCTCTGTAGATTTGAATAGTCTATTCAATGTAGTATCCTCTCTTTGGTCTTTTTTGAATTTTCCAAATTAAAGTTTTCATTCAGTAATGATTCACTATCAACTGATGTGTCTTTTTCATTATTCACCATTGTCTGACTTTCTTCAGTATTGTCTGCTTTACATTCATTAATCACATTACATTGTGCTTGATTATTATTAAATTCCCATGTATCTATTTCCTCTCTAGTACATTCTTTAACTGATTCAACATTCCAATAATTAAATCAATTGGTGCATCATTTATAGCATGAGCCAGTACTCTACCTGTAATATATGGTGTCCTAATATCAATGTAGGCCAACCTCAATTTAATCACTCTTCCATCAAATGATGTACAATCTGCTACCTCACCAGTGTATTGATTTGACTGAACATATTTGCTGTTTATTGCAATGACGGAGGATCCCGTGTCACGAACTGCATGAACTGGTATTAATCCCACATATCCTGGAAAAAACTTTATTCCTTTGCTTCTTGATAACACAGCTCCACAATGATTCCTGTTCTAATTAAATCTGGAGTTGTGATCTCTCTTTTGTGTATATCCCTGAGATCTATTATTATTATTATTGTTTCCAGCAGAACTTGACCTTCTGAAGCAATTTCTTGCTATATGTCCTTTCTTTTTACATATAGAACATGTCAATGTGTTATCTCTCTTATCTTTACAATCCTTAGTAACATGGTTATTTCTTCCACAATTACCACACTTCATCTTGCTCCTTGATAATTAGTGTCTTCCTCTTTGAAAATTATCATTACCTCTAGCAAAGCATATTATATCCTGGTAATCCTCTCCCTTAGAAGTAGGTGCCATGGGATGAGCTAATTTATAGTTCCTAATCAGGTCAACTATTTCCTCTATAGTCTTGGGAGATCTCTCCTGAATAAATGCTTTGAGAGTCTTATCAAGTGAATATATTGCCTTATCTCTAATAATACAATTCTTCAGTTCCTCAAAAGATTTTTCTATTTTAGCACACTTTAACCATTTGTCCATAGCACTTGTCAATGAGTCAAAATAGCTTTTTGGATCTTCATCCTTTGATAAAGTCATTTCAAAAAATTTCTTTCTAAAAGCCTCCTCTCTACTTCCAAAATGTCTTAACAATTGTTCCTTGACAGATGCATAATCTGATTGTTCCATACACATTTTTGATGGAATATTTCCTGTACAGGATTTTCCAAGTAGTCCAGACCAATAACATGAAGAAAAATTTTGTCTTTCTATTTCCATTTCAATTTTTTTTAGAAATGTATCAATAGAACCATCCTTTTCATTAAATAATTGGAAAGTAAATCTGCAGATGTTATTTCTAATAGCCATATCCTGGTCAACAACAGGTCTAGTGACTCCATTGTTTACATTTGCAGTATTATTTTTAGCTTCTAATTCTAACTTTTTTAACTGAAAAATTATATCTTTCTCCTTTTCCTCTATCTCTAATCTCTTTAATTCCATCTCATCAGCTCTAGCTTTATCTTTAGCCCCTTTCTTCTCTTTTTTTTTCTTTATCAATTTGTTTTAATCTCTCTAGCTCAATCCCATCAGCTCTAGCTTTTTCTTTAGCCCCTAAATACTCTCTCCATTTTCTCTCCACCCACTCATCCAACTCTTTACCAGTATATCCCAACTCCTTACCACAATTTGAATACAGCGCATATGTCTCCATTGAGGGACACTCCATTTTCAATTAATATATATATACCTACAACAAACTAATATAATTTAAAATGTAAGCAATATTGCAATATGCATAAAATAAATATCAATATAATAATCAATACATATAAAAATAAGAACACCACAGATAGTAGATGAGACTTGAGATTCACAAAAAATTTACTATGACAAATATATAAACAATATAATAACACTGTGCATACAAAACTATACAATCTAACATATATTATGTAATATACACTTATGAAAAGTCTTTTTCAACTAACCTGACTTACAGGGGCTTTTCAATAAGTGTATACACAAAATTCCTAAAAGAAACTAATACATGCCAGTGATGTCACAAGAAAAATCTAGGCATATACTATGTTACAACATAACGTATACACCAGTTTACTTATCTTAATAAACGCGTTCCTTTTCCTCCCGTCTCCGAATCCAAGGTTCCAAATCCGAAACGATCCTCCACCACACAGGTTATTTCAGCCCAAAGTCTTCGTGTGTTCATTAATTCATAAGGATTACAAGCCTTTCACTTTGTTGAAGTTTCTTTTAGACTTCCAATTCCACTTGACTTCTGCTACTCTACTGCTACACATTTAAAATGTATCCGAGACGCCTTTCAACTTCAAGTTTTCTAGTGGCCTTTTTAACCAACTTGCTTGGTAACATACATAAACTTCCGTTTCTATCTTCATGTACACCGTTATGTACTGGTAGCGCTAAGTTCCAAGAACGTGCTAGGCTATACTGTTCAACCGTCAAATTTTCTTTTTCGTCGAAATTTCTTCACATTGAGTTTTAGTCTTCTTTTAGTCGTACGAAACGTTCATTTGCGGTATTCTTCAAGCTGTGCTTCACAATATATTGTAGTCTTTCTTTCAAATTGATTTTCAATAATTTTCACCTTGATTATCCTTCAACATTCTCCGTTGATTTTCAATATTCCACGTTGGGCTTCCGAATTCACCTTGAGCTTCCAAATTCACGTTGGGGCGCCAAATAATGTGACCTTTATTTTGTAAATACTATGTATACAACTCTCAGGGAGATCACATTATATAAAAACAATCAATAAACAAACTGCCGGCTTGTAGTAAAATGATAACTTAATATTTAATGCAAGTTATGTACAAGATGAATTCAAATACACAACAGTTTCTATAGCCTAGTCTAAACACGTCTTGCCACTACCAAATTCTAAGGTCGTCTACCGTTATATCCAAATCTACGCTACGTTCAATCTAACTCCTACGTCATTGTTTCTATCGTAAAACTTCACTCGTTTATTCCATACATTAACACCGGGTTAGAGATTATACAAATTATGTCCTACTAAAACAACTATATATATTTTAAATCCTCACAATTACTTATCACTTTACATGAAGATAATGAACAATTTTGAAGAGAGATTGAAAGAAGATCTCGTATTATGTTGATGTTGTGTAATATGTTTTCGGTGAAATTGAAAGAGATTTCGGATGTAATAAATTCATTGATGAGTTTGAAATAAAAGCTCATATTATATTATATCCTACACTGAATTCTCTAGAGCTCTCCTTAAAGCAGCTAAGGAATCCATCCCAAGAGGAGCCAGGAAAAATTATATACCAAACTGGTCTCAACACTTGGAACTCCTCCACAATGAAACCATCAAAGCAAGAAACCTAGCAGAAGAATCCCCAACGATAGAAAATAATATACAACTAAAAGCTGCAAACGCAATCTTCAGAAAGGAATATCTCTCGTCAATTAGGAAGAGCTGGCATGAAAAGACAGAAAAACTAAATGCAGACAGAGATGGACATAAGCTGTGGAAAATCGCCAAAAGTCTGAACCAAGAGGAGAACAAATCTTCGCCAATAGTCCTAGACGCAGACCAAGAAAAGCTCACAGGCGGCGAAGCTGCTCAAAAATTTATAAAACACTTTAGCAGCGTAGGAAATATTAATATCACCGAAAAAAGAGCCAGAGAAGTCAATGACCACATAGAGAAAGCTCCAAAAATGTCCACACCACACTCTCATGGAATGACAGCAAATCTCAGCATGAAAGAGTTTGATGACTCACTGAAACTCCTCAAAACCAAACAAGCTCCAGGATCAGACAAGATCTCAAATGATATGCTTATTCACTTAGGACCTCTGGCAAAGAAAAAACTACTGCAAATATTCAATGCTAGCTGGAAGTAAGGAAAAATTCCAACTGTCTGGAAAAAAGCTATCATGATCCCTATACTAAAGCATGGTAAACCAAGAAACCAAGTTGACAGCTACCGCCCAATAAGTTTAACCAGTTGCGTCTGCAAACTAATGGAAAGAATGGTCAACAATAGGCTCACGTGGCTTCTTGAATCTGAAAATATACTAGCAGATGAACAGGCAGGTTTCAGAAAATGTCGATCAACAGAAGACCAAATAGCTTATATAGCCCAAGAAATAGAAGATGGATTCCAGGAAAAGAAACCAACGACCATTGTCTGGGTCGACCTAGAAAAAGCATTCGATAAGGTCTGGAAAGAAGGTCTAATCCTAAAGCTATTAAACAACCATATATCCCACAAAATGTTAAACTGGATTACAGAATACCTAACAAATCGAAAAGCTATAGTCAACTTGCAAGGAAAAAGGAGCAACATAGCAACAATACAAAATGGAGTTCCCCAGGGAGGTGTACTGTCACCCACACTATTTCTCATTTTCATAAATGACCTAATTCAACATATTCCTAGAAAAGTAAAAAGCAGCATGTACGCAGACGATCTTGCTCTAATAAGCACAGAAGAATATATAGGCACCTCAAAATTTAGGCTACAAGATGCACTAAACAACCTCAACCTATGGTCCACAGAATGGGGAATGACCATAAACTAAAAAAAAACTACATACTCAATTTTCTCTCTATCTACTAAAGTACAAAGCCTCAAACTGACCTTGGATAAAACAATCCTTGAAAAAAATGACAATCCCACATATTTAGGAGTTACGTTTGACCCAAGACTAACCTGGAAAAGTCAAATAGAAAACTCACAGAAAAAGGGAATCCAAAGACTAGCTTTGATGAAAAAAATTGCTGGCTCAGACTGGGGTGCAAATCACTCTATCTTGAAAAAAACATATACCAGTTATATAAGGCCTACCCTAGAATATGGAGCCACAGTGTGGGGTACGGCAGCCCAATCAAACCTCCGAAAAATAGACAAAGTTCAAAACCTAGGACTTCGAATCATAACAGGAGCAATGAAAACTACCCCGATCAGAGCAATGGAGGATGCAACTAACCTAAGCTCTATGGAAACTAGACGAGAAACCAAAATCCTTACTCACTTCACCAAGTTAGAAGCATCAGGTCATCACCCTCTAAAACCCAAGCTACTCAAAACCTCCTCAACAAAAAGACTTCAAAGATCCAATTTTATACAAGAAGCCAAACATCTAAAAAGTAAATATAAAATAGAAAACATTGCAATTGAACCTACCCAATCCCATAGCCACCTCCCCCCCTGGGACCCAAGCCCTACTCTAAAAATCAGAGACGAACTAAGCAACATAGGAAAAAAATCTGACTACACGCCCGAAATACTAAAAGAAGCAGTAAACAACATCATTAGAGGACAATACCCTCAAAATGCATGGACCAGAGTCTATACTGACGGGTCAACTGGAAAAGATTTGAAAAATGGAGGAGCCGGCATTTTCATAGAGTGGCCAAATGGAGAACTCCTAGAAAAAGCCACTGTCACAGGTAGCCTCTCAGATAGCACTAGAGCAGAAAGAAAAGCAATTGAGCTTGCTGCAAATATACTAACAAGCCACACTCAATCCCCAAACAGCCGGATTGTCATCTTCTCTGACGCCAAAACAGTACTCCAGTCTCTAAAAAACCAAAATGCCCCGATCAACCAGTCACTCAGTACAGAACTTTTAAAACTGAGCAAAATAACTAAAGAACTGGTTCTCCAATGGATCCCTGGACATATACAAAATGAAGGAAATGACACTGCCGACACCTTAGCTAAAGCTGGAGGCAGACAAAACCAGACAGAACCATCTCTACACCCCGAAGAAATAAAGGCAATACTCAAAAGGAATGAATCCGAAAGATGGTCTAAGCTGCAACAAAACAACCCAAAGATTGATGCTTACTACAAACTCTCCCGCCAATTTCAAAACATCATCTTCAGACTAAGGACTGGTCAGAACAGGCTAAAGCAACATATGTTCCGCAAACTACGAATCGGAGCAAGCGAAATGTGCCCCTGCGAAACAGCTCCCGAAAATGCGGAGCATGTCCTTCAGACCTGCCCTCTGTATCTTTCCACCCGGTCAGCCTTTTGGCCCCTGGGGGCTACCCTCAACGACAAACTGTTCGGTGGACTAGAGCAACTGACAGCCACGGCGCAGTTCATTACAGCTATCGGACTTGTTGTCTGAATCCTCCCAATCATAACATTTGAGAACGAAGAAGAAGAAGAAGAAAAATATTATATAGGAATAGCATTTTATTATATTGAATAAATGTAAAGTATGATCGTGTATATAAGGCCTCACTACAAATTAACAATTTTGGACATTGTACATTATTATAAAAAAAAATATAATTATTTTTTCTTTTGGAGGGGGAAAGTATGTTACAGTTCAGTTTATTCACTGAAACATGATTTTTACAGTGAGTTGATTTGATTTAGTTTTTCCCTAAATAAATCATAACAGTAGTGAAGTGTGCAAAAGAAGAATGTAAGAAAAGCATGATTTGAGTGAGTGGTCAAGAGTTGACAAGGGAGAGAATGATAGTGTGAATAATCAGTACATGTTGGATCCTTCAGATAGAAGGTGGTTTTTCTATAATAAGTTATATTGGACTGGGTGTTTAAGTGATTCAAGCCCAAAGTGAGACTTAGAATATTATTGTATAATTAAAGTCTGTTTAAAGAGCTAGATACAATCAGTGTACTAGTGAGAAGAAATGTATGGAGATTATTAAAGTAACATATAAGTGAATATTTGAAAGACTATTGAGAACTGTGTGTAATGATCTTATTCGTCCAATGATGTTTTGTATACTGTGAATATATGTAATAAACTTTCATCTGAACCTGATTCAACGTGTGCTTAAGTCTGTGCTACTTAGTATTTAATAATAATAATAATAATATCACAAACAATACAGTAGCACCCACCTTAAATAACTCATATCAAAGCAAGCGCCATTAAAGGCACTGCACTCCTCATCACAGTCACTCCTTAGAATTCCCAGTGTGTATGGACACAAAAAAGAATTACCATGAAGTGAGCTCGTTTGGCTCTGTGTCGCCTTGTATATGAAACAGCTTGCTTCAGGCACTGAGTGATTCTGAGACAAAAAAGTCTTTCAAAGAGTCTAAAGACCTCTGATTTTAACTATTGCCATTGTGCTTTATGCACTAATACAGCAGCTGCTGCAATTTATACCAAGAGTGCACTGAGCATGGTAAATGTTATAGCACCGATACACGCGCTATATAAATAATCATTATTATTTATTTTATATATTGTTATCTCATTTCAGGACGCACGTATGACAAATTTGGTAATTTAGTCCAGTGGTGGTCACCGGAGGCAGAGAAAAAAATCAAGTCCAAGGCTCAGTGTCTCATTGACCAGTACGGAAATTTTACACTGGAACAAATTAAAGTGAAAGTAATGTTCTAGTTATCGAATTAAAATATGGGTGGCGGAAACTTTTTATAATTGTGAGCCAAACTAGGATTTCTAATTCCTTCAGCGCATCAATAGCCTAAATGTTTTCCTGAACTTTTATTGTATTAGAGACTTTAATTATTATCCTTTTCATGGGGTTTTCCGCGTTTAATTGAAAAAGGCTCTGCGTGCCAAGTCTTGGGCTCGCGTGCTGTAGGTTGCCGATTTCCTGCTTTACTTTATTCTGGCGTAACCTCCTTGGTTGGAATCGCTTCATATAGCGGATGTGCTATAACATATTGTCAGCATTCATTTAAGAAAGGAATCACGCCCGACTCTCGTCAAACGGTATAAAGTGGCCCCCAGTACATGTTGTACAAATGACATGGTGGCATTGGTGGCATCTCCGTTCGTCGGGCGTATCCAAAAGTTCTTGGTTTGAATGCTGGTGAAGGCTTTGATCTGCTCCTGGAACTGGAGGGCATCCACTAAATCCGCCCAGCTATTGTGGCTACCTGACATTAGTACATTAGTACATTAGTTAGGCTAAACTGAACGCGGCTGGGCAATATGCTGACCACGACATCCTCGAGTATGCGAAGGCAACATAAAATGGTGAACGCTGATTCAAAAGGCCATATGGATCAATCTGGTCCGTAGGGTACTTTACTTACGTTTACTTTAAATGGAGTAAGTGTATAATCAGGTTCTCCATAAATGGTGTAATTATGCTTATGTAGTTACGCTGGTAAAGTTTTGAAGGCGAAATACTTTGGAGTTTTCAATTCTCAAGTTCTGATAAAAAGAAACGGGCAATGTTTTTTTTATTTGTGCTGTAGTTCAATGATAAGTGCATACGAGTTTTTAAATATATATTTTTTTTAAATTTCATCGTATTTGTTTCATTTTGGGTGGCTGTCAAAATGTTAGGAACGCTTCTTGATACACTTGCAGTCATCATGCCGAACTGAATGACACACAGTCCAGGCCCTTCCCCATGACCTTAGCCCCCCTCCCTCCTCAAATTGTGTGGACACAATTACGGTAGATTTATTGACCCACTTCTTAATGGCTAATCGATCACAAACGTGCAGATAGACTAGTTGCCAACGGCAAAACATTCTATCAAATAATCAGCCAGACCCCCTAAAACCGTCTAGAATCAAAGCTCCTGAATGTTACAAACAAGCGGCGAGCATTAAAAATGTGTTTATACAGTAGCGTAGCCAGGGTGGAGCTGTGGGAGCCGCTCCACCTACGACCATTTTCGAAAAAAAGGGTCTTTTCTGAAAAATAATCATTTAATTAATAATTTTAACTAGCCTCGAGGCACAATTTATGCTGCTTTTCGACAATTTAATTTATTACAATAATTTTGAATCACTCAGCGTGCCAACAGCCTGAAAGTCAAGCTGATCATTTACATTATTTTTATAAGACAATTTATTTAGTGCCGTGGCGAGACCAAAAGAAAAGGAGCATAATAGAAAAAAAAATCATTAAAGCGTTTTATATTTAATAACAAATTAACCTGTTTGTTATTATCAGCTTTAAAAAAAAAATCATTCGTATAGCCACAATTGCATTACTCAACTTACACATTTAATAGTTATCAACAATTGAATTTAATTGTCAAGAAATTATTCTATTAGATCTAATAGGGCGTTTGCAATCACGTGACAAAAAGCACGTGATTTTTGTTTACTTTGTGTAGTAGTGGTGTACAAGTACATGGCCGCTGTATTAATAAAGTTTCATATAGGCTCGAGCTTATTTAAAATGATGTTTTGTGTTTTAAGTCTTATTAAGATTTAAGCTGTATTTTGTATGTTAAATAAAATAGGCTATTTTATTATTATCATAGACATAGATCATTGACGATGTGAGTGTTGGTGCCCATACATTATTATATTTTATTATTATTATTATGGTAGCGTGGTAGCTTATGGGCAGCTAAACATTTATCTTCAGTTTTATTATAATATATTAATATCCAGTCAAGCTCACAACTTGAGTTTGATCACACAGTCACAGTTCATAAACTTGTAGTGACGAAATAACAAATTATTGTTCCACTTACTTCAACTTTATTTTCAAAACATAAAACAATATATATGTTTGCTTCTAGGGGTAATTGAGTACGACACTCTCCCCACTAAATTTAGTGTTCTAAAAAATTTCTACTTTTTTTTGCGTGGAGCACAATGTAACTACACACCATTGTAACTTCTGACATTATTGTAACTTTACACATGTGTGTAATTGTTATTATTTTATCTTTGTAGGCGTTTTTTATATGTAACACGAAACTGTACAGAACAGTACACTACTCACAGTATGATTCTCAACACTGTATTCCAGCAAAAGTAACTTTATTAACTTACACAATACACGTTTCATAAAACATTATACAATCGTTTGCATTGCCATAACTCTACCAAAAACATCGACTTCCCACATATCACACTGGACACTGAACTCTCCACATATCACACTGAACACTGAACTCCCCTTGTTACACACACGCTGCACATCCTGTTCTATCACCACCTTTCTCTCCCCTTCACAGATCCCGTGCGCACACCGCTGGTCACGCACTACTGCCCTACATTTATCTGTGGTTACAAGCCCCTTCTCCTATATTATGTAGGATTTTATACTGTTACACACAATTATTAGTGTCTAAGGAATGGAGGAAACTAATTTTCACGGTTAACATTTGCATTGAACTTGAAAAAAAAAATTCCGAAATTTCCTATTTATTAAAGTAAAAATCCGCCATTTTGTCAATGTTTTTTTTTGCTGCTGTGATGTCACTAGTAATAACGTTAAGAGTTTTTTTTTTATATTATATAATACCTATATATCATTAAATATGCTCCACGCGAAAAAAAAAAAGTTGAATTTTTTTAGAAACCACGACATGACATACAAAAAGAACAAAAGGCTTTTTTTATATTAAAAAAATATGATTCCTACCGTATTTTAAAAACATCGTACTAATCTATTGATGCCGCTTGCCATTGCAGTTCATTGAAGAAGATTGACTGCTAGCCGGTGACGTCATGTCTGCTAGGTTTCGTATTTTCAAGTCTTTTGTCATGTCAAGCCTTATTGCAGGCATGGTAACGTTGGATAAATATGTTGGATATTTTTTTAGTTAACTAATATGTAGATAAAACCTACTTTTTTTATGTCTTCGTCTTTAAATATGCCTTTAAATGTTTATTACCGCAAATGTCACCGGCAAACCAGCCATCTTGTCTACCAGAAATTAATTGAATAACCTATTAGAACCTAGCGAAGGGGTGGCAGCTTTGTTTTTTTTTAATAGTTAGTATGTAATAATTAGTAAATAATAATAATGACACATGCCTAATTACAAAAAAGCAAACTAACTATCACTCTCCCTAAAACTAACTATCTTTTTCTCTTTCCTTAGAAACTAACCATCACTTTCCCTATCCTTAGAACTAACTATCACTTTCCCTATCCTTAGAACTAACCATCACTTTCCCTATCCTTAGAACTAATTATCACCTTCCCTATCCCTAGAACTAACCATCACTTTCCCTATCCCTAAAACTAACTATAACTATCCCTATGCTAAAAACTAACCAAAAGGAAAAAATAAAACTTCATGAACCTAAAAACCCCTCCTTATAGAAATGGAATATCCCAAATATAGAAAATGATCAAAAACTACAACGACGTCACAGTCACACTGCGCACCACAGTATACCTATTCTGTGCTGCGCACTTCCTTAAAAACATTGTAAACATGGCCGCGTGTAATGAAAGTGGCTGCTGTAAAATGAAAAACTTTACAAATTCAAAATTTTTTCTAGATCCTTAGAAAAGTTTGCGACCTTTGAAACCTATTGTTTCGTCATCAGGGCATGTAGACCTTCAATTTGATATATGATACAAAATAATAGCGCGTGGGGTGAATCTCGTACACTATTAAACTTCTAAGAATCAAAATGCAGGAATTGTAGGCACATATGATATATTTTAATTACACAATCTTACAATCACTTGGGGCTTATCAAAAACATTCGTCTCGCCCTAACCAAATTATTAGACAATCTTTTTACAAAAACTTAATCTTTTATGAAGATCTCCTAAAGTACATAGGGTGCACCGACCTATACAACTTTAATAAGCGATACCAAATAACCAATGTGATAAAATGCAAATGTCTTAAAATATTATTTAATCAATTAACTTATTAAAATAATTATTATTTTGAGAAAGGCAATATCTACAGATAGCCTATTCACCAACACTATCACTTGGCATCGTACTTAGCCATTAGCCTAGCCTACGAAACATTAAAAGTGTAGGCCTATAAAGTGAAATGGAAAGTGTAAATAGGTCTAGTCGGCCCTAGACTAATCACATTAATTAATTAATCTACAGTACTACTATTTACCTCCATATTTTTAGTAGGATAGCCAATATTCATATGGGAATTTGGCATGATAAGAAACTTCACCATGTGCCATATTTGTTCCTCAATTTACAAATGACGTCACTAAAAAACATAATCTCCGTCCATCGCAAACGCTGTATAGATATAAATTATTTAATATTTGATCAAAAAATAACTGAGATATACTTATACATATATTATTATAACACGAAGCGTCCAACCGAGATCATATTGCAATTAAAATGAAGAGATACATAATAATCATACAATCTGGGTAGTTATTTTAATGTTTAAAAATGTACATTCTTTAGTCATAAAAAATGTATTTAATTTTCAACTATCTTGTGTAATTTGATCATTTTAGAGTTATAAGCCATTATTTTTTTTTAAAGTAAACAAAAAAGAAACATATTAGAAATATAAATGTAAAAAAAATATGGTTAAATTTCGTCCTTCGGGTAAATTCTCCAAATTTGATGCTAGTGATACCAAACGAGTTAATTGTATTAATATAGATCTAGCTTGTGTACTTCTGAAAATGCTCATCTATCTTAATTTGCCTTAAATTAGGGAATTAGTTAAATGTTTTGAAATTGATTTCACGGAAAGATATGCCCAGTTTCAATGCAAATCCATCCCAGTTGCCCAACACTTCAAGTTTTTTTTGGACCCAGTCTTGTAAATGGAAGTTTAACTCACTAAAACGTGTCGCAATTTCAATCAGAAACATTAGCTTCAACAGTCATTTCTCCTCATTCAATATTGGATTTTGTTTTCCATTAAGATACATCTTAATTGCTTCCAGACAAGAAAATAATCTATCCAAGACTTTACCTATACCCCGTATGACTTTCTTCTAGAAGAGACTTGAGAAACTATACAATTGACTATCTTAACAAGATATTCAATCCCAGATTGCAAGTCCAATGACGGGAGTTTTGCATACTGTTACGACCACAATCCCTTTGTGGTCAGCGCCGTGTAAATGTTGTTGATAATTCTCGTTCGTCCTAGGGTAGACTTTGGTTATTATTATTTATATTTCCTTATTGTCCTGGGCACAAACTCAGGATTTGCGTTCTAACAGTTCCTTTCCTTGACGTTGTAGTTGTAAATAAATAAATATATATATATATATATTATAATATTGTAAACAATCAAATAAAATAGCAACTTGACGAGGACGCTTCAGTGTAAATGTTGTTGATAATTTTATTCAGGTGATATTTTGCAAGTATGTACAATCAATGTAGTTTTTACAGCAATAATAAAATAGTGCCAACACAAGCGTCAACCCAACAGACTCAAAAGAAATTATCTACAGAAAACTCTGCAAATCACTCGGCAAAACTGGCTGCCTAGCCGGACATAGCCTTAAATACGCGTGGAGAAAAGCGGGGAAAAGACCTATTACTAGGAGGGGTGAAAATAATGGTATCATTACAAAACCTATAATAAAAATTATAGTTTTAACTTGAACTCCCCTGTACGAGAAATAATAGACTATTCCTAGCTATTCCGAGAATTTGAGGTCGGCACAAGAGTGGATTCTTAGAATAGTCTAGGCTTAGTACCTCCCATAAAACTTGCGTTGAGAGAGAGCTATTAATATATGACAATACAAACATTCCTGAACAAAAACAGTCGACGTCCAGTGAGATTCCCTTGTAGTTCGCCATGCAGCACCCACTAATTATGCTGACATACGTTGTTTTCGCTGGCATTAAACAATATTATTGAAGGTCTTTCGCGTGCCACTGAAAATCGTTCTGCGGGCCAAGTCTGGCACGCGTGCCTTAGGTTGCCGACCCCTGCTGTAGAGCGCTCGCATTAATTCTATAATACTTTTCGATACTAGATGCTCATTACGAAAATTAGCAGTAGATGCAATCAATTTTGCAGAAATTCCCATCACTATTAGCTGCTAGAAAAAGAATCGTGAATGGTTAAATAAAAACTGCACTATTATACAGTGTGTGTATCCTGAGGCACGGGGTTTTGTTATAATTCTTGATACGTAAGAATTCTTAGTTATTCTATTTATCTAGAAAAAATGTTAAAAGTGGGGCCTTTTCCCTAAAATTTCACTCCCCTAGCGTCAAAACTGGCTATGCCACTGTGTGTATAATATTGTACGGCTGATAGATTCATGAAGGAAATAACGTCATCAATTTTAGAGAAAATTATGGTGTAGTTTCTTGCAAGGTGCACTGGCTATATATAACACTTAGGATAAAATTCGAAGTTCTGACTGTTCTCTGTAAAAAACTTTATGGTCAATCTACACAGTACATCGGTCCATGGTTGAGCTACAAACATCAGAGAAAACGGGGTCGCCGTTCAAACAAAATTCATGTACAGCACAAGGATCCCTGTCGCCCTGCAGGAGTTTTGGGCCTAGTTGACGTAATAATCTTCTATCTAGAAGGAACGTCTGTAAACTTATAAGAAGGTACCAAAATAAAAAAATAAAAAAATTAAAACATTGGCATCTCGAACATACAGCATCGTAGCACCTCTGTGTTGGAATTAACTTTCTAACACACTTAAACAAGCGGATAATATTGACATTTTCTTTAAACCATATAAAAAACAAAACACTTATTCGATTTATTTAAATAGGCTAACTTAAGGTCAATGTAAAGCGCATTCGAAGATTAATGGTTATGAATAGTGCCAGATAAAGTATATAATTTTTAAATTTGTTTTTATAGCGTCTGTCATGTCTTTTTTCTCCGTTTTGAAACAGGCTTACAGAAATTGGGTCAGGTCACGTGAAAGTGAAGAAAAAGACTTACCTTGACTTGATTTCACACCCAATCAGCTTTTCTTTGTCAATTTTGCACAGGTAGAACTAGACTACTTTATTTAAACTATGATATAGTGGACAGGTAAGACTAGACTAGTTTATTTAAACTATTAATATGGTGGACAGGTCAGAGGGCATTCATTCGTTTAGGTATAGCTGGCTTGTCTAGAAGGATCGGTATTTATATCTACATCTATGTCTTTATCTCTATATATCTATATCTTTTTGTCTATTTATCTATCTATCTAACTATCTACATTACTAAGTCGATTTTACATTCTATATCCATCTTTCTAAATCGATCTATCTATATCTGTTTATCTATCTATCTATATTATATATGTATATATATATATATATATTTATATAATCTATCTATGTATTTCATTCTATCTATCTCTATATCTATCTATCTATATTTATTTATATCTATCTATATTTATATATGTCTATATCTATCTATCTATCTTTATCAATTCCATCTCTAACTCTATATATCTATATCTATCTTTCTATATCTATCTATCTATTAATATATATCTATCCCTATATCTAACTATCTATCTATCTATCTATCTATCTATCTATATATATATCGTTCTATCAATTTCTTCTATACTTAAATTGTCGGGTTGTTGTTTTTATTACATTGATATACACTCAGTAATTTTCATCTGTGACAGCGTAAACTTTTGTAAACACACACACACACACACACACACACACAAACACAAACACATATTAAATAAATTGTGCTCGGTAAATTTGGCAATGGTAAATTCGGAACCGGTATTTTAGGCAAGGTGATTTTGGCAAAGGTAATTTCGGAAAAGGTAAATTTGGCAAAACACGCAAAGCAGTAAAATTGGCAACGGTAAAATTGGCAATCATATAATATCCACTGTTTTGATTAAAAGTATTGGTTAGAATAAACTCTAGTCCATGGATAGGCAACCTATGCAATGCGTGCTATACTTGGCACACAGAGCGTTTTTAAATGGCACATGAAAGTCCACCAAAATGGTAAAAAAGAGCATGATAACATTAAGGAGCACTTTGGCACGTTATTTAATTTAACGTCATCTAATGATCAAAGACAAACATTTTAAATAGGCGCCAAATGTACCCCTTCTCAGTCCCGGCGTTTCCCCCCCCCCTTAAGTTACGCCTCGGCAAAGGTAAATGTGGGCCTATGTGTGTAAGGTATCCAAACTGACTTTAAGCATCAAAGCATACGTTTGTCTCCCCTACGATATTACGTAACTTTGACTACCTGACCTCCACCCCTACATAGTATGATCTGTTTGTGTAAACAAGAGCAAACGTAGAGTGCCCCCTCCCCTCCCGCACCCGACCCGACTCTCCTTTCAGGCACGACCATACTAAGTCCTTTACGTCGGGAAACATTGCAAACACATTACAACCCTCCTTCTTTATATATCTATAAAAAACGAACACATTCCATATTCCCCTCTCCCGAGACCGGTTACGTCAGGGAGAGTTAAAGAATTACTTTGCTGACCTATAAGGCATATTCTCTCAACACGGGTTGTTGAGTGTGTGTGTGGGGGGGAGGGGACACATGGCCACCATAAAACATTTTATCACATTCCATTTGCCGTCAATCAGTAGACTACCTTTTGTCTTTGTAGTTTTAAAAACCTTGTACCAGTTTTAAACCTTGTACCTTCTATGTTATAACGATACAATTATACATTACTTAAACATATAGCCCTACAACAATACATATAGTTGGCTATATTTGACATAGAAACCTCGATAGCTTACAAGATATGTGTAGCTAAATGTACGTTATAGCTTAAGTAAATTGGTTTAAACATTGAAAGTACTTTTATACAATTTAAATGTTTTATTTACAACTCTCATTTGTAATATAATTATAAATTATTTTTTTCAAAATTGTAATAATAAAATGAAATCCAATATCATTATCAATGTTTTAATAGAAATACTGATTTGTTTAACTAATAACAACAATGTTCTAGGATTAAAAAAATAATTTTAACGAATACCTCCCCCCTCCCCCCCCAACCTCTTTTAGTTTTCACTGCTTAGCCTGGTGCTACCAAGCTGGTCACTAACACTTTAATCGGTGGGGAGACGAGGGTGGGGAGACGGGGTGGGGAGACGGGGTGGGGAGACGGGGTTGGGGAGACGGGGTGGTAAGACGGGAGAAAGAGTGGCTAGCGTTTACTTTTGTTAAAACCGCGAGTCTCAATCTGGTGTTTAAGAAACAAGAGGGGGATGGCAAATAATCTAAATTATAAACATTGCTTGCCTTGTTTCCTTGTGCTATAGACATTGGGGGGGGGGTAGGGGTTACATTTGGTTTCTATTTAAATGTTCCTTTGTATGCATTAGTTAAATAACGTAAATAGTAAAAAAAAAATTACGGTGTATTTATTCATTGTTTTTCTTAAATTTAATTTTTAGTCAAACGAACTAATCAACTTTTTTTTGTTACATAATTTGTATGCTTTATATATACATTTTTAGTGTCATTTTAGCACCTTTCGCAAATTCAACGCCTGGGGCCCATCTCCTCCATCTTTCTCTGGTTACGCTATTGCAAACATGTCACAAATCAGGCACTTTCTATAGGCCTAATGCTTACTTTATTTCGTGCCATTAGTTTCATTTAGTAGACTAGAGCAGGGGTCGGCAAACTTTAGATAATAGTGTGCCAAAGTAGCATTTCTAAATCTTTCAGGGTGCCAACGGCCTTAATGTCATCCTGCTCTTTTCATGCAGACGATACTTAAACTTTCTTTTTGTTGGTCTTTTACGTGAAATTTAAATCGTTCTGCGTGCCAAGTGTAGCACGCATTCCGTAGGTAGCCCATCCTCAGACTAGAGTGTAGTTCTACAAATATGGTCAATAAAAACAGTGGATATGTTAAGTTTGCCAAATTTACCGTTGCCAAAATTACCGCTTTGATATTTTTTCCGAAATTACCGTTTTAGATTTTACCGTTGCCAAAATGACCTTGCCGAAAATACCGTTGACGAATTTACCCTTGCCGAATTTACAGTGATTCAAATAAATATATAGGCCCTAAAAATAAATTAAATGCACAGTTAAAGTAAATATAGCAAACTTAGACTCACTGTTCAGACTAATTTCGAGGTTTGTAATTAACAAGTAGAGATAATAGTTTATAATAATAATATCTGCATGTTTCAAATAAAGTTTCTCTATTGGCATATACAGATTTGGTGCGGACTTATGACAGATGATTATGCGTCGGTTGCAGTCATAAGACATGCACACTCCCCAAATAAATTCAGGTACTACATTCTCTCACTCTTTCTCATATTCTTTATCACTCTCCTGTTGAGCATAAGGCATCAAAAAAATATAATTTCTTTAAATAATAAGTTAAAATTCGATTTTTATTAATATATCCTTTTTTTGTAATCAAATAACGTTAACTCGCTTCTCATCTGTCGAAATAAAAAAACGTTAACTAGCTTCTCATTCGTTGTAAACAAAGAACGTTAACTCGCTTTTCATACCTTGTAATCAATGAACGTTAACTCGCTTCTCATCTGTTGCAATCAAAGAACGTTAACTAGATTCTCATTCGTTGTAAACAAAGAACGTTAACTCGCTTCTCATCCGTTGTAAACAAAGAACGTTAACTCGCTTCTTATCCGCTGTAGTTAATTAAAGTTATCTAGCTTCTAATCCGTTGTAAACAAAGAACGTTAACTCGCTTATCATCCGTTGTAATTAAAGAACGTTAACTCGCTTCTCATCAGTTGTAATCAAAGAACGTTAACTCGCTTCTCATCCGCTGTAATCAAACAACGATAACTTGCTTCTTATCCGCTGCAATCAAAGAACGTTAACTCGCTTCTCATCCGTTGTAATCAAAGAACGTTAACTCGCTTCTCATCCGCTGTAATCAAAGAACGTTAACTCGCTTCTCGTCCGCTGTAATCAAAGAACGTTAACTCGCTTCTCATCTGCGGTAATCAATGAACTTTAACTTGCTACTCATCCGTTGTAATCAAAGAACATTAACTCGCTTCTCATCCGCTGTAAGCAAAGAAGGTTAACTCGCTTCTCATCAGTTTTAATCATTGTTTATTTCAGGGTCAGCGGCTCGGTTCAAAATTCTAAAGACTTTGCCGAAGCTTTCAATTGTCCAGTAGGATCCAACATGAATCCAATAAAAAAATGCAGCTTTTGGTAGAACATGAGATTTGAAGACACAGTGGAGATAGGCTGACAAACACACACATTAACATACATACACACATACACAGAATGGCTAACTCAATCACACGCATAGAGAATGGCCAACTTACACACACACATAGAGAATGGATAATTTACACACCCACACAAAGAGAATGGCTAAATTTTACGCCTACACAGAAAGAATGGCTAACTTACACACACACACATAGAGTAGGGCTAACTTACACACTCACACATAGAGAATTGATAATTTACACACCCACACAAAGAGGATGGCTAAATTTCATACTTACACAGAGAGACTGGCTAACTTACACACACTCATAGAGTATGGCTAACTTAAACGCACACACACAGAATGGCATAGGCCTACTTACACACACATAGAGAATGGCTAACCTACACACACACATAGAATGGCAGACCTACACACACATATACAGAATGGTTAACTTACACATACACATAGAGAGAATGGCTTACTTACACACATAGAATGACAGACTTACACACACAGATAGAGAATGGCTTACTTACACACATAGAGAATGCAAGACTTACACACAAACATAGAGAATAACTAACATACATACACACACATAGAATGGCAGACAACCACACATATACAGAGTATATTTATGTAAAATAATATATTTTTTTGTTTCTTTCAGTCTTTTAATATTTTGAATTAATAAACATCAACCATAAATGTTTTTAAAGAGTTTTTTTTAAAGCAATAAAGCAATACTTTTTAAAAATAATATACAAGTATGTCAAGAAAACCAAATGTTTAAAATGTACTATAGTTAATATGTGGGTTTAATTATGAACTTAATTCTATTATGATCTCGTGGGTTTTCTAAAAATTAGTTGTACAGATTTCTATGTAACTACGTATATTTATTTCGTATTTACTGAATCATAAAAGCAAATGGTCTAAGACTAAATTAAATATAACACATCAACTTTAGACGGACTTAAATGTCATCTATTATAGCCAGCAAGGTGATGATTAATTTGATCAGTCAGAGACTTTTCTTTACTACTGTTGTGTGCCTTACAATCGTTAGGGTAAAGTAAAGCAGGCTGGGCATTGTGCTGGCCACACAACTAGAGACAGACAAAGCGATTAGACTAGCTGAAATGGCAGGTAGGAACAGGCAATTAGACGACCCACCCCCTTCCTCACCCGGCTCCCTTCATAGCAGTTTTGCAAACGGGCGCCATGTGCCTGTCTGGACTGACACCTTCCTACCAAAGCAATAACAATTCGATACCTACCTCACACGTTTTGAGGCGGCTATTTTCCCATGACGCGCCCCGCGAGTCGTGGTGCATGCATCTAGTGCCCACCTTCAGGGGAGACACCTACAAGGTCTACGCTAAACCAAGTCCCTCCGATTAGGACCCATATATACAACTAAAAATTGCCCTGCTTAACAAATTTGAGTTAAACGCACGGGTGTTTCAGAGTATTTTCAGGTCAGCCAGACTAGAAGAGGGAGAGTCAGTCAGGGAGTTAGTGGACAGGCTAAGGAAATACCTTAACAAATGGGTTGAATTAGCAAATCAGGATAGGGCATATGAATGCTTAATTGATCTGATCCTTTCAGAGCAGTTACAGTCCATCATGCCCAGAACCGTAAACAAGTTCTTAGCCGAATGGGGTTTACAGGGGCTAAAGGAGGTTATCGTGGCCGACAATCGATATGTGTTGGCCCGAATCACTGTAAATTTTGCAACAGTATTTTCGTCAACGGTATTTTTGGCAAGGTAATTTTGGCAAAGGTAAATTCGAAAAAGGTAATTTCGCAAAACTATCAAAGCGGTAATATTGGCAACGGTAAATTTGGCAAACTTAACATATCCACTGTTTTTATTGACTGTATTGTTAGTACTAAACTCTAGTCCGGGGATGGGCAACCTACGGAATGTATGCTAGACTTGGCACGCAGTACGGTTTTAAATTTCACGTGAAAGAGCACCAAAAAGGAAGTTTAAGTATCTACTGCATGAAAATAGCAGGATGACATTAAGGCCGTTGGCACCCTGAAAAATTTAGAAATGCTACTTTGGGACACTATTATATAAAGTTTGCCGACCCCTGCTCTAGTCTACTAAATGAAGCTAATGGCACGAAATGAAAATAGCATTATAGAAAGTGCCTGATTTGTGACATGTTTGCAATAGCGTAACCAGAGAAGATAAGCCCCAGGTATTGAGTTTATGAGACGTGCTAAAATGAAAAAAAAATGTATAAATAAAGCATACAAATTAGGTAACAAAAAAATAATAATTAATTCGTTTGACTAAAAATTATATTTAAGAAAAACATTAAATTTACGCTATTTAACTAATGCATAAGAATAGGAACATTTTAATAGACGCCATAAGTAACCATCCCGTCTATAGCACAAGGAAACAATGGCAAAGCAATATTACGTGTAGCGTAAATGTGAATGTAGTAATTGGTGCGCAAGAGAATGCACATTGTGAACGAAATAGTGATGACGTCAGTTGTTTTGTGGGTACACATGTTTTGGATAGAAGAGATAGCAACGGGGTTAGAATAGGCTAGTAGTTTGTTGAGGCCGGTTGTAGTGATATAAAGAACGATCTTAATAGTTGATTGTTTGGCTGTTAGAAGTACTGTTTTATGCATCGCATCTTTGCATGTTATTTGGTAATTAAAGTTTGATTATTGTTTACTACATGGAGAGTTATTATCTGATGTCATTGTTACGCACCCTGAGTAGTAAGAGAGAGCTAGCCGTGGTTGGATATATGAATACCTCTATGTGATGTTTACAGTTACATAGAGAAGACAGACGTAACATATTTATTCTAAGAATCGGTTTATTTGAAAACACCTTCTGAATTAATTCCAGTGCCCTATTGCATTCTTCTGACCATTTGATTTTGTTAGGTTCTCCCTTTTTTATTAATTTTGTCAATGGATCAGTTATGTTAGCAAAGTTTGAAATGAACTTTCTGTAAAAATTACATAAACCTAATAAACTCCTAACTTCTTTTTTTAGTTTTAGGTTTCTGTATATTTAAAATCCTAGAAACTGTCTCATCCAAAGGCTTAATAGAATTACCAGCAATTTTATGTCCCAGGAAAGTTATCTCCTCCAACCCTATTTCAATTTTTGTGGGCTTTATAGTTAAGTTATTATCTCTCAATATCTGAAAAAATTTCCATTAAACTCTTCAAATGCTCCTCCCAAGAGTTGCTGAAAATGCATATGTCATCCAGATAAAAAATTACATCATTCCTATGCCCAAACAAAGTATTCATCATCCTGTTAAATGTAGCCGGAGCGTTAACCAAACCGAAACTCATGACATTCCATTGGAATAACCCAAAAGGAGTGATAAAACTTGTAAAGGGTTTAGATCTATCAGTGAGTGATATCTGATAATAACCCTTTGACTTACCACTTGAATTACCACCTGTTTTAAATCTTTCCCTTCATCATGTGCTATTCTGATCAATATATTAGTTTCTTTGTCTATTATGAAATGAGCTTTGCCCCCTGATTTATTTGTTTTCATTGCTGCTTTAAATAATCCCTCTAACTCAGGATCTTCCCTTTGTTCTCAGCTAATGTCATTTTATCTACTTGTAAACTGTTGATATCTTCTTCAATAACATTATTATTTATGTTTTCTACTTTTCTATCTCCCTGATCCATTTCATTGCTATCAGTAATATGTTCACATTGTTCTATAGCTACACTATTATCACTAACCAACTCATGACTGACAATCATATTACTATGGCATTCCTTTTCGCTACTCCTATGTATTCCTGTGCAATTTTCTTCTTTCCATTTTTCTATTTCTTCATCTGAACAACACTTAACTCCCTCTACATTTCCTACAATTAAATCTATTGGTGCTCTTTCAACAACATATGTCAATACCTTTCCCTTCAAAAATGGTGTGTCTATATCCACATATGCTTTTGGTAAATTTATGTATCTCCCATCAAAATATTGGCATTTCCCAAAATCCCCTGTATATTGATCTGCCCTCACAAATTCAGATTTTAAACATACAACAGAACTACCACTGTCCCTCAAAGTATTCACCGGCCTATTATTTACATATCCAGGGTACAATTGAATACCCTGTTTCCCTGACACAATAGCATTACAATGATCATTACCATTTCTATTCTCTTTATGCTTCCTATGATCTTTCCTATCTTTATCGTTCCCAAAATAGTTACTGCCTTTGTTCCCCAGGCTACCATTATTTTGTTTACACTCTCTATGATTATGGTAATGTGTTTTACATATGTAACAATATGTTTTTTCTTTGAATCCTATCTCTACAGTTCCTAGCCAAATGATTTTCTTTCCACATATAAAACACTGAAAACCCTTCCTACCATCCAATGATTTACTCCTAACTCTTCTCATGGGCTGATTATTATTATACCTGCTGAAACACAAGACAGACGTAACATATTGGCGCCCTGTTACGTCTGTCTTCTCTATGTATCTGCAAACATCACATAGAGGTATTCTTATATCCAACCACGGCTAGCTCTCTTAATACTCAGGGTGCGTAACAATGACATCAGATAATAACTCTCCATGTAGTAAACAATAATCAAACTTTAATTACCAAATAACATGCAAAGATGCGATGTATAAAACAGTAATTCTAACAGCCAAACAATCAACTATTAAGACCGTTCTCTATATCAATACAAATGGCCTCAACAAACTACTAGCCTATTCTAACCCCGTTGCTATCTCTTCTATCCAAAACATGTGTACCCACAAAACAACTGACGTCATCACTATTTCGTTCACAATGTGCATTCTCTTGCGCACCAATTACTACATTCACATTTACGCTACATTACCCCCTTCACCCCCTAAAAAAATTGTTTACAATTTTTTTTCATATTTCTATTATATACAATTTCCTGTATTTCATACACAAAATACTACCCACTCTACCACATATATAATCAAATATATATATAATCAAGATTCATACTTAAAATCATTTAACATCAATATCAACCAATTATTATATTAAATAATAAGCTTAATTAATCCAATTAACAACAATGTTCGTTATAGCGAGTCTGTTATGATGACGTTGTTTGAAAAATCACAACACTAATCAACCTTGTCAATTTGGTCCATTTATTTCAAGTACAATTGAATCCAGTCCTATTCCAGTTTATTAAAAAAACGCCAATCAGTTCCATTTCTTCTGTACCACTTAGTTATAATTGTCTTATAGTTCATAAACCTGTAGTTCCACTGTACATTAACTCATATTGTAATATGAAGAACACACATCCATAAGCCATGTCATTTCACCTGGTTGCATAGTTATATAGTTTCAATCCCTTAGTGAGAATCAGTCCTTTGACATCACGATTCAAATCCCAAACGAATAACGTACGGTGATGACGTACCAGAATGGCTTGAAGATACGCTTTCCAGTATTAAGCAGTTTTTTTATAGGTGTTTTAGGACAAACGACCCATACTAAGCAACAACTGAAGACACTTCCGGATCATCCGAACCCGTCCTCTCACAGACCAAGCTATGGAAAAACACAAAATGTAACCCATTATAGTAACTGAACAAACATTTTAATACACTAAACGCGTAACGCGAAAAAGAAATCTGGTGTAAATGTTAAAACATACAATAAACACCAATACCAATGTAAATATAACTATGTACATCTAGAAAGACAGTCAGCCACTATATTCTGCTTCCCAGGTATCGTTTGCACAGTAAAGTTATAGTCCTGTAAAATCAAACTCCACTTATCAACCCTTCCATTCTTTAATTTCTTTGAAGTAATAAATGCTAAAGGAGCATGATCAGTACACAGTGTAAAATGTACCCCCAATAAATATCTATCAAATTTAATTATGCTCCAAACAATTGCAAGTCCCTCTTTCTCCACCGTGGCATACCTAAGTTCCCCTTTTCTAAGTTTCCTGCTAATATATTGTACAGGGTGTAAAATACCATTATACTCCTGTGCTAAACATCACGCAACTGCAGTATTTGATGCACCAGTGCACAATACAAAAGGTTTGTTCACATCAGGAATTCTAAGAATCGGTTTATTTGAAAACACCTTCTGAATTAATTCCAGTGCCCTATTGCATTCTTCTGACCATTTGATTTTGTTAGGTTCTCCCTTTTTTATTAATTTTGTCAATGGATCAGTTATGTTAGCAAAGTTTGAAATGAACTTTCTGTAAAAATTACATAAACCTAATAAACTCCTAACTTCTTTTTTAGTTTTAGGTTTCTGTATATTTAAAATCCTAGAAACTGTCTCATCCAAAGGCTTAATAGAATTACCAGCAATTTTATGTCCCAGGAAAGTTATCTCCTCCAACCCTATTTCAATTTTTGTGGGCTTTATAGTTAAGTTATTATCTCTCAATATCTGAAAAAAATTCCTTTAAACTCTTCAAATGCTCCTCCCAAGAGTTGCTGAAAATACATATGTCATCCAGATAAAAAAATACATCATTCCTATGCCCAAACAAAGTATTCATCATCCTGTTAAATGTAGCCGGAGCGTTAACCAAACCGAAACTCATGACATTCCATTGGAATAACCCAAAAGGAGTGATAAAACTTGTAAAGGGTTTAGATCTATCAGTGAGTGATATCTGATAATAACCCTTTGACATGTCCAGCTTTGTAAAAATCCAAGCATTAGCCAACTTAGTAAACATGACTTCCATGTGCCCCATTGGATAAGCATCAAACTGAGTAATCTTATTTAATTTCCTATAATCTACACAAAGTCTAAGTGTCCCATCCTTTTTTCTTATCAGTACCATAGGTGATGCATAAGGTGAGTCTGGTGGTTCTATCATACCCATAAGTAACAACTCATCCATTTCTTTTTTCAATTCTTTTTCAAAGTGTATAGGTACTGGATATTGTTTCATTCTTATTGGTTTATTATCTGTCAACACAATGTCATGTTCAATAACTCTAGTATGCCCTGGTAAATCTGAAAATATTTTCTCATACTCCTGCATTAATTCCTTAACCTTTAACCTTTTATCTACTTCTAATTTAGACAAATCTACATCTTTCTCTGATTGTTTTTTCTTAATTTCTACTGTTTGTATCTCTTTGGTATCCTCTTCCTCCCCATCTTCAACCAATATACCACAGCACAACCTACCATTAGTATCCTGTCCACTAACAATCTGCAAAGGTTCCTCAAAATAATTTTTTTAGCAAATCAATGTGCAATACTTTTAGTTTATCCTTAACCAACACCTCATAATCTACATCATTAATTTGTCTAGTAACCTTATATGGTCCCAACCACTGTGTAAAAAACTTGTTTTCTTTACTTGGCAACAAAACTAACACTAAATCATCAGGTTTTAATACTCTCAATTTTCTATTTTTATTAATTCTATCATAACACATCATGTGTTTCTTTTCTGTGTTTTTATTAGCTATTTCACAAGATTTTATGATATTTTCTCTGGTTTCTATCACCATTTCATAAGCAGATTTATCATTCCCTTTTCACCACTATCCACTAAATCCTTAAAAATTGCCATGGGTCCTCTAGGATTGGCACCATAAACCAATTGAAAAGGTGAAAACCCTGTACTTTCATGTTTGGTTTCCCTATAAGCAAATAAGATGGATGGAATAACCAAATCCCAATCCCTTGGTTTATCGTTTGATATTTTTGACAAAGATTCTTTCAAAGTTTTATTAAACCTCTAGCACATCCCATTACACTGAGGGTGATATGGTGTAGTGAATTTTTGTTTTACCCCAAACATTTCCAACAATTCTTTTGTTAAACTTGATGTAAACTGTGTACCGCTATCTGAAATAACTTCATTTGGGAAACCAATTCTAGTAAATATAAGATACAAACACTGTGTTATATCTTTAGCCTCTATTCTTTTAAGTGGAATAGCCTCAACCCATCTAGAACAAATATCCACCATTGTGAGAATGTATCTATGACCTCTAGCCGACATAATAGGTAATGGACCCACTAAAAAAATGGCTACCTTGGCTAAGGGTCTTTGAGCTGCTACACCAACCTGTAACGGAGCCTTAGTAGTATTACCTTTTGATCCTTTTAATTGACACACTTTACATTTCTTTATTTTTTCTCTTACATCATTTGCTAAGTTAGGCCAAAAATTGTACATTAAAATTCTATTTTTAGTTTTAGATATCTACATATGTCCCGCCAAAGGAATGGAATGAGCTAAATCCAAAATCATGCCTCTATATTTCATTGGAATTACCACCTGTTTTAAATCTTTCCCTTCATCATGTGCTATTCTGATCAATATATTAGTTTCTTTGTCTATTATGAAATGAGCTTTGCCCCCTGATTTATTTGTTTTCATTGCTGCTTTAAATAATCCCTCTAACTCAGGATCTTCCCTTTGTTCTCTAGCTAATGTCATTTTATCTATTTGTAAACTGTTGATATCTCCTTCAATAACATTATTATTTATGTTTTCTACTTCTCTATCTCCCTGATCCATTTCATTGCTATCAGTAATATGTTCACATTGTTCTATAGCTACACTATTATCACTAACCAACTCATGACTGACAATCATATTACTATGACATTCCTTTTCGCTACTCCTATGTATTCCTGTGCAATTTTCTTCTTTCCATTTTTCTATTTCTTCATCTGAACAACACTTAACTCCCTCTACATTTCCTACAATTAAATCTATTGGTGCTCTTTCAACAACATATGTCAATACCTTTCCCTTCAAAAATGGTGTGTTTATATCCACATATGCTTTTGGTAAATTTATGTATCTCCCATCAAAATATTGGCATTTCCCAAAATCCCCTGTATATTGATCTGCCCTCACAAATTCAGATTTTAAACATACAACAGAACTACCACTGTCCCTCAAAGTATTCACCGGCCTATTATTTACATATCCAGGGTACAATTGAATACCCTGTTTCCCTGACACAATAGCATTACAATGATCATTACCATTTCTATTCTCTTTATGCTTCCTATGATCTTTCCTATCTTTATCGTTCCCAAAATAGTTACTGCCTTTGTTCCCCAGGCTACCATTATTTTGTTTACACTCTCTATGATTATGGTAATGTGACTTACATATGTAACAATATGTTTTTTCTTTGATTCCTATCTCTACAGTTCCTAGCCAAATGATTTTTTTTGCACATATAAAACACTGAAAACCCTTCCTACCATCCAATGATTTACTCCTAACTCTTCTCATGGGCTGATTATTATTATACCTGCTGAAACACAAGACAGACGTAACATATTGGCGCCTTGTTACGTCTGTCTTCTCTATGTAACTGCAAACATCACATAGAGGTATTCTTATATCCAACCACGGCTAGCTCTCTTAATACTCAGGGTGCGTAACAATGACATCAGATAATAACTCTCCATGTAGTAAACAATAATCAAACTTTAATTACCAAATAACATGCAAAGATGCGATGTATAAAACAGTAATTCTAACAGCCAAACAATTAACTATTAAGACCGTTCTCTATATCAATACAACCGGCCTCAACAAACTACTAGCCTATTCTAACCCCGTTGCTATCTCTTCTATCCAAAACATGTGTACCCACGAAACAACTGACGTCATCACTATTTCGTTCACAATGTGCATTCTCTTGCGCACCAATTACTACATTCACATTTACGCTACATTACCCCCTTCACCCCCTAAAAAAAAATGTTTACAATTTTTTCATATTTCTATTATATACAATTTCCTGTATTTCATACACAAAATACTACCCACTCTACCACATATATAATCAAATATATATATAATCAAGATTCATACTCAAAATCATTTAACATCAATATCAACCAATTATTATATTAAATAATTAGCTTAATTAATCCAATTAACAACAATGTTCGTTATAGCGAGTCTGTTATGATGACGTTGTTTGAAAAATCACAACACTAATCAACCTTGTCTATTCGGTCCATTTATTTCAAGTACAATTGAATCCAGTCCTATTCCAGTTTATTAAAAAAACGCCAATCAGTTCCATTTCTTCTGTACCACTTAGTTATAATTGTCTTATAGTTCATAAACCTGTAGTTCCACTGTACATTAACTCATATTGTAATATGAAGAACACACATCCATAAGCCATGTCATTTCACCTGGTTGCATAGTTATATAGTTTCAATCCCTTAGTGAGAATCAGTTCTTTGACATCACGATTTAAAACCCAAACGAATAACGTACGGTGATGACGTACCAGAATGGCTTGAAGATACGCTTTCCAGTATTAAGCAGTTTTTTATAGGTGTTTTAGGACAAACGACCCATACTAAGCAACAACTGAAGACACTTCCGGATCATCCGAACCCGTCCTCTCACAGACCAAGCTATGGAAAAACACAAAATGTAACCCATTATAGTAACTGAACAAACATTTTAAAACACTAAACATGTAACGCGAAAAAGAAATCTGGTGTAAATGTTAAAACATACAATAAACACCAATACCAATGTAAATATAACTATGTACATCTAGAAAGACAGTCAGCCACTATATTCTGCTTCCCAGGTATCGTTTGCACAATAAAGTTATAGTCCTGTAAAATCAAACTCCACCTATCAACCCTTCCATTCTTTAATTTCTTTGAAGTAATAAATGCTAAAGGAGCATGATCAGTACACAGTGTAAAATGTACCCCCAATAAATATCTATCAAATTTAATTATGCTCCAAACAATTGCAAGTCCCTCTTTCTCCACCGTGGCATACCTAAGTTCCCCTTTTCTAAGTTTCCTGCTAATATATTGTACAGGGTGTAAAATACCATTATACTCCTGTGCTAAACATCCCGCAACTGCAGTATTTGATGCACCAGTGCACAATACAAAAGGTTTGTTCACATCAGGAATTCTAAGAATCGGTTTATTTGAAAACACCTTCTGAATTAATTCCAGTGCCCTATTGCATTCTTCTGACCATTTGATTTTGTTAGGTTCTCCCTTTTTTATTAATTTTGTCAATGGATCAGTTATGTTAGCAAAATTTGAAATGAACTTTCTGTAAAAATTACATAAACCTAATAAACTCCTAACTCAGTACTTCTAACAGCCAAACAATTAACTATTAAGATCGTTCTTTATATCACTACAACCGGCCTCAACAAACTACTAGCCTATTCTAACCCCGTTGCTATCTCTTCTATCCAAAACATGTGTACCCACAAAACAACTGACGTCATCACTATTTCGTTCACAATGTGCATTCTCTTGCGCACCAATTACTACATTCACATTTACGCTACATTACGCGTAATGTAGATTATTTGCCATCCCCCTCTTCTTTTTTAAACACCAGAATGAGACTCGCCGTGTTTAAAAAGCAAATGCTAGCCCCTCCCTCCCCCGTCTACCCACCCCTTCTCCCCACCCCGTCTCCCCACCCCGTCTCCCCACCGATTAAAGTGTTAGTGACCAGCTTGGTAGCCTTAGGCTAGCAGTGAAAACTAAAAGAGGTGGGCTAGGTTTCTATGTCTATGGTGGCCATGCCACCCCCCACTCATCAAACCGTGTTAAGAGAAAATGCCTATACCTATAGGTCAGCAAAGTAATTCTTTAACTCTCCCTGACGTAACCGGTCAAGAAATAGGGCCTGAGTTCGTTTTTGAAAGATATATAAAGTAGGGGGGTTGTTATGTGTTTGCAATGTTTCCCGTACGATCTAAACAAACCTGGGCTCAAGTATGGTCGTGTCTAAACGGAGTAAACAAGTGTACAGAAGGATACATTAAATTCACAAGACTTAAAAAGCGGGTTAGAGACGTGAGCCATAAAATTCATCAATGCCTAACATTTCTGTTTAGAATTAGTCTTTTACACAAGCTAGGGGCGGGGGGGGGAGGATCTTCACGATAAAATCGTGGAATTACATAACACTACAAAAAGTTTGAGTACCTACCCACACATTGCACTATTTGCCCCAACCCACTTTATACAATATCCCCCCCCCCCTGCGCCGACTTGCACTAATGACTATTACGTTGAATTCCTGGCTACGCCACTAAATTGGCAAAGTTACGTCACGTTACAAATCCTAATCCTGCACTAATACTATTACCAATCGCTACTTTTTTCTCTTTCTGGGAGTAAGTCTACTTTCCCGCCATACTCATACTATATCGACATCTCTGACTTGAAACTATATCAATGTCTTGTTCACCAAATTGATATGAAACATGTTGAATATATATTATGAATAAAAATGATAAGAAGATACTACTAGGCATTTACGTTTATATTATTTAAATACAAGTAGGGCCTATCGTAAGCAAAATAATGTAAATATAAAAGACACATTTTATAAAATATTGTGTGAATATTTTTATAATAATATCAAATACAAATGTATTGACAGAAAGAATAACTTTTAACTAGCAACAACAAAAAACAACAAGTAGCAACGAAAAAAAAAGTATCCTTGACCAAGACCACTGTAAGTATTTACGATGGTCTTGCCTTGACCCAATAACCCCACCCCCCCACCTTTTTTTTCCAGCTGTAGCCTGGAGTCACTAATACGTCGTAAGGGGAGTCGGGTAAGTACTTACGATGGTCTTGGTCGGGGGCGGGATGGGAGGAGGGGCATTCTACGTTGGCCTTGTTTACACAACCGGTATCATACTATGTAGGGGTGGAGGTCACGTAGACAGAGTTACGTAATATCGTAGGGGAGACTTATGCTTTGATGCGTAACGTAAGTTTAGATACCTTACACACATAGGCCTACCTTCACCTTTGCTGAGGCGTAAATAAAGGGGGGGGGGGAGAAACGCCGGGGTTGGGGAAGGGGTACATTTGGCGCCTATTTCAAATGTTTGTCTTTGATCATTAGATGACGATAAATTAAATAACGAGCCAAAGTGCTCCTTAATGTTATCATGCTCTTTTCACCATTTTGGTGGTCTTTCTTGTGCCATTTAAAAACGCTCTGCGTGCCAATTATGGCACGCATTGCTTAGGTTGCCTATCCATGGACTAGAGTGTAGTCTAACATATACTTTTAATAAAAACAATGGATATTATATGATTGCCAATTTTACCGTTGCCGATTTTACCGCTTTGCGTGTTTTGCCGAATTTACCTATTCCGAAAATACCCTTGCCAAAATCACTTTGCCTAAATTACCGGTTCCGAATTTACCATTGCCAAATTTACCGAGCACCAGCAAATAGACAATAGACATGCTCTTCTCTCATTGGGCTCGCCTAGCATAGGATTAGTACCTTAAGTTTATAGTAAAACAGACAATTGCACGCCTGACTAATTGTCTCAAGGAAAGAGGGATGGTGTTGTAAACTCACTAGAGGCGCAACCGCTAAGTCTAGTGCCATATCAATTACTCACAATGGCTCCAACCTATTAACTACAATTAATCCTGGCTCATTGTGGTGCTCACAAATGAATGAAGGATGTATTTTTTTTATCTCTTGGCATATAGAGTGTGTCTGTGTTCTTTAATTGTTATGTTAAATGCGCTCTGAGCTTACAGTATGTTTGTTGGCAGCGCTATACAAATGGCATCATTATTATTTATTATCATTATGTATGATTGTATTTGTATCTTTTTATTAATGTATATATATGAATGTATTCACTTTCTCTATTATCACTGTTTTATATGTGTAGATATATACATTATTACACAAAACATAGTTATCTGTCCTTGTATATATTTAAGATGCTTCCATTTACCCCCCCCCCATTTTCCATGTCTCCACCGTCAACAGTGTTACCCGCCCCCAGCCCCACCCTCGCGAGGACTAGCTCTCCTCTGATCCCCCCTACCCCCGCTACTGACCACTGGTCAAGCTAAGCAAATTGCATTTACATGCGAAATTCCTACAGTCGGTCAGGTTGGCGGTGAAACCACCACACCCTTCCCCGAACGTTCCCCTTGTAAACTAACACGTACACAACAAAGGACATTTGTAATCTCCTGATTGTCACGAGTTAAACGTGAGGCGCGTTAGTCTTGGAGCATGCAGTAAACGTTCACACCTATTTCTTTTTTTAAGTAGCAGTCTCACAGCAAAATAATCGACGAGGTTGTGTAGCTATATATCGTTTATTGACAAGTTACAAGTTGCATAGAGTTTATAAAATACATTTACATTTAACCGAGATCAGGGTTTGGTAGGCTAACTGAATACAGATATTCACGTATATCAAGTTGTATTCAATAATTCCTAAGTCCAAACACTCTGTCTGCTAGATACGACTTTCTTGTTCAAAAGCGTGGACCCGTCTACATGACAAAACCTCGTTTGTCTAAAAAGAAACCATCTCTACCGCTCCCTTTTCTTCCCCTCTGCTTCAACCCCCTACCACCCAGGTAATTACACCTGCTACAAAAGTGACCTGCTCTTGTTACCACTATAGCGGAACAAGGGGCGTTCTAAACTGCTACTGTATTTGTGATATTATTATTGGTATTATTAAATACTAAGTAGCACAGACTTGAGCACACGTTGAATCAGATTCAGATGAAAGTTTATTACATATTCAAAGTATACAAAACATCATTGGACGAATAAGATCATTACACACAGTTCTCAATAGTCTTTCAAATATTCACTTATATGTTACTTCAATAATATCCATACATTTCTCTCACCAGAACACTGATTGTATCTAGCTCTTTAAAATAGACTTTAATTATACAATAATATTCTAAGACTCACTTTGGACTTGAATCACTTAAACACTCAGTCCACTAGAACTTATTATAGAAATACCACCTTCTATCTGAAGGATCCAACATATACTGATTATTCATACTATCATTATCTCCCTTGCCAACTCTTGACCACTCACTCAAATCATGCTTTTCTTACATTCTTCTTTTGCACACTTCACTACTGTTTATATTTATTTAGGGAAAAACTAAATCAAATCAACTCACTGTAAAATTCATGTTTCAGTGAATAAACTGAACTGTAACACTTGCCACGTTCTACTTCTACCTCTATGATTAATTAGCATAGGGGTGGGGTGACTCTTGGCGGTTTTATTGGAAAGGGCTTTTTGTTTAAGTAACTTTAAGTCCATAAATGGACCTTTAACACTTGCCCACCTTCTAGAACAAAACCCCAACTTCCGATAACAAAAACATACATCAATGTTTTAGCAAAGATCAAGCCACCAAATGCGTGGGGAATACTAGAATATTATACATAATTCAAACATTACGAATATCAAACGTTTCTCATCTACAGACATCTTAATGTCATCGTGAGTAATATATCTGTATGTATTTCATACCATACAATACAAAACCAAATTGAAATTATTACATCATTGAAACTACATCAAAATTAATAATGTCAAAATAAGCAGGCCTTAATGCCAAAATTAACACACAAAAAACCATTAGTCACTTAAATAGCTTCCTGGCTACTTCACCACAAAAACACTTCAGAACCAGAGTGTTCAACAAACAAAAAGCAAGCATATGGATATATATATATATATATATAATATATATTGCAGACAATTCAACCATATCGTGAGCTAAAAATTTAAAAAGAAACATTTTTTTAAAAACAACAATCACATCATACACACACACATGAATACCAACAGGTATCAAAGTGAGTTGACCAATAGGTCTCAATTGTGCTAAGTTTACAAGTATCACTTTGCTCTGTTTACCTGCCAATTAAACTGGGCATAGTCTCGTCAGATAACTATATATATAGGCCTACCTTATACTTTCTGAGATAAACTTAACAGTAATCATTGTAATCAACTTCCCTTTAAAGTAAACTCGAATCCCTCTATGGATTCGACACGATATACGCCGGCGATAATATAATCTTTGGCACGTTCGTAAACTTGAGTGCCCCTAAACAAAACGTCCATAACAGACCTTTGTACCTCGGGTGTAATTAGACAAGTGGGAAACGATTTGTTGAGAGAAACTACACACGCTAAAGACCTTTAAACGCATCGTCACGTCTGAGTGGTCATTAGTGTTGTATCTTCTGACTTGGGTCAAATACATCTGACCTCAAATGCCATTCCTATTTACATTTAGTTTTCCCCACTGTCTCATTATAGACAGGAATTCCCTTTCCCTTCCACTATCTGGAAGTGGACAAACAAACGAACAAACGAACCTTTCTACCACACTAACACTTACACACTTTACAATGGAGTACCAAGGGAACTATTCACTAGTTTCTACGGCAATGAGCCAAATTGGTTTTGTAACGGGAACGAGCGAGTTTAAAGACAGGTTGGACAGTGATTTCTTTCCTGTCGAAAGATTTCGTACCGGTATTCTGCCTAGCCACCTGGTCATTTTCCCGCCGCGTGTTTGGTTTTACGGTGTGTGTCCACCCTAGACTATTTGTCATGCCTCGAGAGATATGCATATCTCTAATTCGTTCTCGTTTCGTCCTAATGGGTACTTCTCCCATATCAATAACACTACAGGCCAAGAATACGGTGTCTCTATTATTAGTTGGGTCGTGGTGGTGTGTCTCGTCGCCATCTTGCAATGCACTGCGTCTGTTTGACCTCACTTTACCCTGCCCCATTCTTTTTATCTTCCCAACTGTTCGGTTTGGGTTTTGTGGGTTCACCATCTCTATCATTTGATTGTCTGTCTAGCTTTGGCTCCTCATCGACAATCGTCTTCAAGTCCCACTTTGAACGCCGTGCCCTCCCCTTAGTTTCCTGCCGCCAATGTTCATTAAACGATGGGTTGGCCCCTTGGGAGTCACAAAATTCATTGGCGTTGACCACGGCAGGTAAACAGATTGGCCCCGCCCCTGGTTTAACGGCTGCCATTGCACTCTGCTTATTGCCGCGAGTAACCGACGCCTCTACCTTCATGTGCGAGTTAACATAATGGCCTTTTTCAGCCGCCTTATTACGCTGTAACGCCTTTGCGCCTACTATTCCCGTTATAACGGATGCCCCTCCAATTTTCTTAATCCAGTTTGGATTTGGTGAAAAGGGATGGTGTGCACCCTCCATATTCCCTATAATCACATCAAAAAAGGGCTTCCACTTGTCCTTCAAAATACGGAAAATCTATGCTAACGATAGCCGTCGGTACCCGCTGTACCTTACTATCAATTGTTTTAATGTAGAGATAACGCCCCGTCGTGGCCCTATCAGGAACAAGGGATCTCCGTGCGATAAATCCCCCTAATCCACTATCTCTAAGAAGGGTACCTGGTGCGCCATTTATCAACCCCTGTGATATAGACCACCTTTCATCCTCCATATTGTAGTGCAAGGCACTACTTTGGGTCTTACTGCCAGAGGCCTGTGTGGCATGGCACGATAAACCGCCCTCGTACACTTTTGCCGCCCCTGCAGGCTTACATTTCCTCAGGGGGCAATTCTGAACTTTATGCCCTCTGTTTCCACAGCCGCGGCACGTCAGTTTACAGTTCGAGTCCCAACCATACCTCCCCTCATTATTTCTACTTTGTGTGGCGCCCCTCTTCTCCTCATTCCTGTGAAAGTGGGGTCCACCATTCCCATTTCGAGATGGGTCCACATAGGGCTCATCCACTATATCTGATTTAACTTCCTGGGGTTTGCTACCAAGGGCATCCCTACAATTTTCTGCCAATTCTAACAATTGGGTCCAAGAGTTGGGGTTCCTTTCTTTTAAAAAGACTTTTAAACCCTCCGGGGCAACTTCTAAGAGCTGTTCTCTTAGCATAAGCTCTTTTAGCCCATCAACACTCTCTTCAGTCCCCGTTAACTCTATCCATCTATTCAGGTACCCATTGAGCCTAGTCCAAATAGATTATAGCTCTCGCTCCTATCTATTTTGGCGGATTTAAATTTCCTTTTAAACCCCTCGCCCGTAAAGTCATATGCTTTCAGTAGGGCGCACTTGAAAGCTTCATAGTCCCTACACTCAATAGGGTCAAGGCGCATGGCGGTGGCTAATGCCTTACCTGTCAGCAAGTTACTGAGGCACATAGCCATGTCCTCAGATGACCACCCAGCAGTTTGAGCGTGTCGGTCAAAGCGCTTAATAGAACTGTCCAGATCATCTAGCCGCTCGTCAAATTTTGCGAGCTGTGGGTGGTGATTAATTGGGTGAGTAGGCTCGGGTGAAGAGGTAATTGATATCCCTTGGGACGTGTTTTGACCTGATTCAAGGCGGGCTAGTTCAACTTCCCTATCGGCTGCTATCTTAGCTAAGGCCACGGCCTGATCAGCCGCAATTCTCGATTGCTCTGCCTCAACTTTCGATTGCTCTACCGCAATTCTCGACTGCTCTATGGCGAGTTGTGCCTCTTTGATTTTACGCTCAGCGATCCTATCTGCCCTCTCAGCCTCAATCGATTCTAACTCTAACTTTCTTTCCACTTCTGCAAAGGTAGGGACTTGCGCTTCTTCTACCCCCATAGACCTAGCAATCTCCATCCACTCATGTAGACCTCGTACTTTCGCCATAGCTACCGTTACCACTGACTAATTAAGCCCCTAAATCCTACTTCGCTCCACTAAAACAAAGTACCACCAGCCCTTAATAAATTATAATTTAAAAAGACTATACTATTCTACTACAGGTTTTGAGTACAATCCCACTCCTCTGATTGAGCCGTACAGAAGCAAAGTAAACACTTACAACTAAACACAAAAGAGTTAAGGTCAACTTGCCCCGATGTTCCTGACGATATTCAGAAATTTCCACACAGATAATTAGTAAAACTACCTTTCACTCACATAATTAACTAACAACTAACTATTGTTCAATGTTCTCTAGAGATGGTTTTGCTTGTTCGTGAGAAACAACTTATAAAACGTCCTAGAAATTTCGATTGAAAGATAGTTTATGTAGTAGACTAACACATAGCCTTAGAATAGACTAGTGTTCACTTGAACTGTTGTGGTGATCCTTCGGTGGTCTTCTGATTAGTCGGGTTGACTTGTCCTTGTGGTGTTCCTTGTCTGCCGGTCAATGGTGTGGTCTGACTCCCTTGTAAAGAATGTTGTCTTGGGTGTGGTCTTCTGTGTCTAGAACGGTGGTCTAGTGCTGTCGTGTAGTCTCCGGTGTGGAGAATAATGTGATCTGTGGCCTAGAACGGTGGTCTAGTGCTGTCGAGTGGTCTCCTATGTGGAGAATAATGTGTTCTGTGCGCTAGAACGGTGGTCTAGTGCTGTCGAGTGGTCTCCGGTGTGGAGAATAATGTGATCTGTGGGCTAGAACGGTGGTCTAGTGCTGTCGAGTGGTCTCCGGTGTGGCGAATAATGTGGTCTGTGGGCTAGAACAATGGTCTAGTGCTGTCGAGTGGTCTCCGGTGTGGCGAAAAATGTGGTCCGCTGGCTATAACCTGCAGTCGTCTGGTGAATGACTTCAAACTCTTGTAACGTTTTTGACAAGTAGTTATAGCTGGTTGACTGTTTTTGCTGGATACGAAGCTGCTTGACTCTTGAGCCCCCGGTGTTAAACGTTTTCTCTGGTCCCTTTTATGGTAGATGACGGACGAGAATCCCAGATTGTCACGAGTTAAACGTGAGGCGCGTTAGTCTTGGAGCATGGAGGAAATGTTCACACCTATTTTTTTTTTTAAGTAGCAGTCTCACAGCAAAATAATCGACGAGGTTGTGTAGCTATATATCGTTTATTGACAAGTTACAAGTTGCATAGAGTTTATAAAATACATTTACATTTAACCGAGATCAGGGTTTGGTAGGCTAACTGAATGCATATATTCACTATTATCAAGATGTATTCAATAATTCCTAAGTCCAAACACTTTGTCTGCTAGATACGACTTTCTTGTTCAAGAGCGTGGACCTGTCTACATGACAAAACCTCCTTTGTCCAAAAAGAAACCATCTCTACCGCTCCCTATTCTTCCCCTCTGCTTCATCTCCCTACCACCCAGGTAATTACACCTGCTACAAAAGTGACCTGCTCTTGTGACCACAATAGCGGAACAAGGGGCGTGTCTAAACGCACGTTCTTGACCAACGGGGGATTACTCCCGCTAATTGACCAAGACAACGGGGACGGTTATTTATGACTTTAAATCCCAGTACTGTAGTTTGAACGTGCCTTATCACAAAAACAACATTCCTTGCCACGTTCTACTTTTACCTCTAGAATTAATTGGCATAGGGGTGGGGTGACTCTTGGCGTTTTTTTTGGAAAAGGCTTTTTGTTTAAATAACTTTAAGTCCATAAATGGATCTTTAACAGTGATCGCCCTACTCTCCCTCTCCCATCTCCCCCTACCCGTGACTCATCACTAAAGACAAAGGCAAATCGCTCTTACCCCCCCCCCCCCACGGCCCCAACCCTACCCTACAGAGGGCACTTCTTAGGATAGAATGGAAAAACGGGCATTGGGGTCGTAGACACGGAACACGTCAGTCCTGCCTTTCGGCCGGTCCAACTATATTGATACACTTTAATTTGTATTGTGGATTACCTCTGCCATTCATCAACTTATGCCTAAATAAACAGTATTTGAAATTCATCCCGGCATTGAATCAATCATTGTTCTTGTATCTGCTTATGTATTAGTATTCGTGTCTTGTAGTAGTAGGATTACTCTAACCAATACAGCACCGCGTCAGCCACGTGGAATACGGGCTAAAATATAAATAATTCTTAGGCCTAAACTTTACTGTGACATCGCAATAATCAGCCTCTACACGAGCCAAATAACCACGTAGAGTGCCCGCCACGCTACACTAGTATAGACATAAAGCTATGTCAACTAGTATGGACTGAACAATATGTCCTCTAGTAGAGACTGAAATATATGCCATCTAGTGTGGACTTAAAGATAAGTCAACAAGTATGGACTGAAAAATATGGCATCTAGTATAGACAAATACATGTATCTAGTATAGACTCAAAGATATGTCATCTAGTATAGAGTGAAAGATATGTCATTTAGTATGGGCTAAAAGATAAGTCATCTAGTATAGACATAAAGTGTCATAAAGCTATGTCAACTAGTATTGGCGGAAAAATAAGTCATCTAGTATAGACCTAAAGATATGTATCTAGTAAAGACTGAAAGATATGTCAACTAGTGTTAATATTAGCTTGAGTGATTACATGTAGCCATACAGACATATTAACTTTGACATTAACTTTATTTCTGAAGGTTTTAACGTTAGACTGAAAGATATGGCATCTAGTATTGACTAAAAGGTATGTCATATAGTATATACTGTAAAATATGTCATTTAGTATAGATATATTAGATATGCCACCTATTATAGACAGAAATATATGTCATCAGTTATAAATATAAAGATATGCCAACTAGTGGGGTCTGAAATATATGTCATTAGCATAGACTGTATTATATGCCATGTAAAAAAGACTTTATTATATATCATAAAAAGGTATTAATTGAAATATGTGTCATTTAGTACATATTACATTAATTTCATACATGAAATATAAAATTATATGTTTCTTAGTATCGAGTAAATTATATGTAATCTAAAAGAGATTATTAAACTATGTGCGTTATTTCAAAAAGAAAAAAAATAGTTTGTCATTTTATATCGACTAAATCATATCTCATGTAGTTTATATAGGACTACCTAACTATATTCCTATTAAGAAAACATAATTGAATTACTTTAAAAAAAACTTGATCAAATATAACAATTAGATATATCTTCATCATAAAGTGCCATCCCGGTTGGCATAGGTCAGTGGTTCCCAACCTTTTTAATGCCGCGACCCCGTAATACAGCTCCTCATGTTGTGGCGAGACCAAACCATAAAATGTTTTCGTAGTAACCTTGTAACTTTAATTTGCTGCTGTTATGAATTGTAGTGTAAATATGTGATAAATATGTAATATGTATATCTTCATTGTTAGGCCTACAAATTAAAGAATAGTGATTAATCACAAAAAACAATATTTAATAATATATTGTGAAATATTAATTTCTATTTAAGGATTGACAATTACCAATGTTTTTTTTTACATATCTATTAGTATAACAAGGGGAGGGGAGTATTCACATCAACAAGGGCTTAAATATTAGACTAAAGAGCATCCACCCTTATTTCCAATACATTAATGGAGAGTCGTTGTACCTCCAATACTGCTGCTTTCAACAAAATATCTACACTTTACAGATGTGTGGCTGTTCAGCAAACGTACATTATGACCCGACCTTGCCACCTCCAATATTGCTGCTTTTAATAAAGTAGTTGCCTGCGACCCACTAAAATTATCGTTCGACTCCCAAAGGGGTGCGACACACAAGTTGGGAACCTCTGGCGAAGGTGATCATGTTATTCCTTGTATCTTTTCGTCTGGCAAACTCTAGCATTTCTGTTGATTTTGCCATGCCATTCCGTTATATCATCTCATGCGCATGCATTAAGACTTATAGGCCTGCAGGGTAGTTAATATAATAGCAATAGTTTATGTCTATATTTTACATTGTACATTTTTATACAATCCCATAGCATGATGTGGCCGCAGAAACTGGTGAACGGTGCCTCACCCGCCCTGTGGATCTAATTGGCCTGACGGGATACTTTACTTTGCCAGTCACCAAGCTTTTTAAACATTTGCAAAACAGTAATAATACACATAGCATTACATTCTAATTTAGAAATACAACACAATAACATGGTGTTGCAGTCTTTCTTCCCGGTTGGCATCAGGGAAATGGTATGGGTTGCCTGAACAAACCAGAAAAACTAGTAATAAAGTCAGAAAAGAGCTGCAAAGTTCTTACGAATATTCACAACATACAAATGTAGCCCTATGGGGAATGGGTTGCCTGAACAAACCAGGAAACCCAGTAACCCAACATTATTTAAACAGAAATCAAAATGCAAGACCAGACTCAGACCACGGTTGAGCGTAGGACGCAATAATCATCTTTTAAGAAGGAGCGCCTGTAACGTATAATATAAGGTGTAAGTGTAGTTAATTGAACATGCGCGGCGTATAGACTTAAGCTTATTAAATATTATTTGGCTTAGGACGACCACGACTAGTGGCTTAGAAGAAAATTAAAAGATTATCCTCTTAAATCTGGGCTTAATTAATAGTCCTAAAGACTAATGGTTAACTGTGAGTATTGTGTTCTTATAACCATTAATATAACAATATTGATGTAATGCAACAACAATAAGACAATACAATGTTAACACACTTAATTGATAAATTGTTATATGTAAGTAAAGTATTAGGTCGAACCATTTTGATCCATATGGATCTGAGAAGCAGAGTTCACAAGTTTCTGTGAAGATTGTATTGCCAGTACAATGCCCCAACAGACTTTGCTTTTTTTCTATATCTAATGCCATGTTCCCATTAGAGCTGGGTAGACTCAGGGACACCCACTTCAGACCCGAGAACAAACCCTTAGCCTTCAGGAGGATTCGAACCAAAGACCATCGGTACGCCAGTCGAACGCGGCCGCTCGCCCAACGTTCTATGTTTAACAGGATTTAGCTTTGATAGTAAAGATTAAGGCTAGATTGAAAGCTTAGGGCTAGTCTTATATTGATTTTCTTAATTCATGTAAGCTATCTGTCTCTCTCTTTTTTTTCTGTTACTACTTTATCATTATTTTATCTTGTATTCTGCACATGCTCCTTACTTACAGAAGATTATCGGGTCCTTCGCTCATTCGTGGTTTAAGTCTAGTCTTGAACGTCGATAAGTTTGAATTGGTGTCAAGTTGTTTGTTTTCCATTCTATGCCAAGATGCCTCTGGGGAAAAAAGAGAACGGGTATGTATTTTTTTTAAATTACAAATAAATACCTAGGCCCACACTAGGCCCACACTAGGCCCACACTAGACCTACACTAGTGTTTGGGAGCGAATCCTGGTGAAGGCTAGGATTTGTTCCCGGGACTAGTGTGTGTTCCTTCCTGAGTCTACCCAGCTCTGATGGGTAATTGACATTAGTTGGGATAAAGTGAAGTGCTGGCCACACAATCTCTTGTTATGCCGTGGCCACATAAACGTGAAAGCTGTTACACCAGACCTATGATCAATGTGGGTACTTTACTTCTGTATGGTGCTTAGGGAGGTTAATTTACCCAATTTAAATGTATTCAAAGTTTACCAGTTTCATTTGACAACCCTAATACTTTTATTTTATTTGTGTCTTCAATGTGTATGACTCATTGTGTTATGATTCATGACAGGGTTGTTGTATTGCAATAAACATTGTTTTTCAAACTATTAGTATTCTCAATGTTAATGTTTGTACATATGTTTCTGTGTGTTTGAGTCATTGACAGAAAGACACAGAGAGAGAGAGAGAGAGAGAGAAAGAGGCTCTCGACTGAATAGCTGCATTTGATGTATAGATAGAGATATATAAAGAAAAGCGTGCAGTGTGTTCTCGTAATATTTCTGTCTGTTTTTGTGTTCAGATGTAAACAACTCGACAATGACTAGATCCTGTCAGTTAATGTGTTCAGATGTAAATAACTCGACAATGACTAGATCCTGTCTGTTCTTGTGTTCAGATGTAAACAAATCGACAATGACTAGATCCTGTCTGTTCTTGTGTTCAGATGTAATCAACTCGACAATGACTAGATCCTGTCTGTTATTGTGTTCAGATGTAGACTAGACAATGACTAGATCCTGTCTGTTCTTGTCTTCAGATGTAAACAACTCGACAATGACTAGATCCTGTCTGTTCTTGTGTTCAGATGTAAACAACTCGACAATGACTAGATCCTGTCTGTTCTTGTGTTCAGATGTAAACAACTCCACATTGACTAGATCCAGTCCGATCTTGTGTTCAGATGAAGACAACTCGACAATGACTAGATCCTGTCTGTTCTTGTGTTCAGATGTAAACAACTCCACATTGACTAGATCCTGTCTGTTCTTGTGTTCAGATGTAAACAACTCGACAATGACTAGATCCTGTCTGTTCTTGTGTTCATATGTAGACAACTCCACACTCCACATTGACTAGATCCTGTCTGTTCTTGTGTTTTGAATTAAACAACTTGACAGTGACTAGATCCTGTCTGTTCTTGTGTTTTGAATGAAACATCTGACAGTGACTAGATCCTGACTGTTCTTATGTTAGCTTTAAATTACTCACAAAGACAGAATCATAACAACAAATAGCAAGTTGAAATAGCTACCTATTTAGTACATCATATATACACTTGTATATCAGTCAGCCGCTAATGAAATAACAGCTTTAAATAAGGATTTAAAAATTCGCACTTTAAAGCGTGCTGAAAAAACAACAAATCAGTTAATGGCCTGGCATAGATTTTGCTCTTCATTAATTACAAATGAAACATTAAAACATTACAAACAATCTAAGTTTATAAGTTTATAGATCTATAAATGATTTACAAATAAAGGTGAAACCACTTCCCTATATAACCCATTTGATAAAACACAATCAACCAAGGTCAATTTCATAAAAAAATGCCTTCAATAACGATTTAAAATTGCGCAACATAAAGTGAATACAATGAAAAGGTAAAATATGAGTTTTTGGGCAAGCGGCTGAAGGGGCACCCTCAAGTCCCGGAAAAAAATCCTGGCCTGCACCAGGATTTGAACTCAGAACCTTCAGATCGCCAGTTGAACGCGCTACCGCTCGGCCACCGTGGCCTCATAAAGTTGATTATGGCGGGAAAAAACTCCGATGGTAGGGGCATGTGGCGAGATCCACCCTGCAGGTCACAGTGTGGGGTAGCAGAAAGAGAGGCAGGCAGAAGAGACGATGGGAGGATGACATCAGGGAGTGGACTGCCTTGTTTTTGTGGAGAAACCGCGCAGGACCGATACGAACGGCACACAAATGTCCAACAGTCAAAAAATTGTGCACCAACGACCCTCACTTGGGTTTTGGGATAGATTATGGTATAGAGCAGAGGTCGGGAACCCATGGCTCGCAGACAAATGTTCGGTTAATAAAAAAATGTTTTTGTAAGACTTTTTGATCTACATATTAATGGCATATCAATATTTCATTCTACAAATGAGATAAAGTCTACTGCAGCCCAGCATCAGAAGAATTCAGAGACATAATTATTGTAGGCCTACGTTTAGTGTTGAAATTACACAAAATGCACACAGTTACTTGAATTTTTAGTTTTAAACATAATGTATGGCTCTTACAGAATTACTTTTCAAAATATGTGGTGTCCATGGCTCTCTCAGACAAAAAGGTTCCCGACCCCTGGTATAGAGTATAGATGATGATGATGAAATAGCGGAAGAATTCAGGAGACATTTACGCACATTCTGATGTTAAACTGTGTGTGGGTAGGTGTTGAATCTGTGTACTCCATGTAGATATTAAAGGATTTGTTTCTATCAACCGCAAGATTCAACACTTAATTTCATAATGTATTAGGATGGACAGTAAAGACAGCTATAGGGACTCGGTGGATCCCCGTGTGGTTCAATATGTGAGCCCCAGAAAGTCTTTATTTGAATCTTTAGGGTATATAAACTTCCTCACGTGGTAATGAAGACGTATTTGGGGATATTAAACACCATTTTCCAATGTAGTAAATATATACCTAGTTATATACATCTTGTCTTATATGTTTTAGCGGTCCTTCTATAACGCAGACTATTGCGACTAAGTCTAGTCTTGCATTTTTTCAATTAGTAATTTCAATTATGTTAACTTACTGTTTTTTTTTTTTATGTTCATGCAACCATTCCATGCTCTGGATGCCTTTGGAGAAGAAATAAATACGCATTAGTTCTCGCATAAGAGATGAGAAAAGTGTTGTTTGTCCTTATATTTATCTGAACATTGTAAAAGACTGTTATTGTGTTGTATGTCTAAATTAGAGTTTAATGCGTTTTGTAGTATTACTACTTTACTCTTTGTTATCTAGTTCGTTAAAACACATATTATCCTATCTATTAAAACAACATCTTTTTAAAAGTAAAGAATTTCTATAAAAAAAAAGCGACATTTAAAATTGAATGGTACAAAATAAACGGTAGAATACTTTATATAGAGCGCTGGATCGCAGCTCTAGGCACTACTATCAGACTTGAACTCCGACTGGACTGAGAGCGGTGATGCAACCCCACGGAATGGTACTGAAGTCGGCAAAATAGGATATTTAGTTTTAGGTATTGAATTAAACTTAATTCATTTATCTACATGTTGGTGAAAAAATATTTCAAATCCATTAATTAGTTCAAAAGTTATTTAAAATTACATAAGTAAAGGTAAGGGAAGTCTATTTGGAGAAAATCGAAAAAGAAAACGGTACCGATTTTTTAAAATTTAGCATTGCAACAGATAATTAATTATTTCCAGGACAAACATATATTAACCAATCGTCATGAAATCTAACAAACATAATCATAATAAATTAATACACAAGCTGTTAAAGTTGTAAAGGTTTTAAGTAATATTTATTATATTTTTAAACAATTTTTATGTTTAGAGGACATTTTGCGTGATTTTATACATCATCATCATCATCGCCTTTCGTCTCGTCTGGGACATAGGCCACGAATAAAGGCTCTCCAGGCATCTCGGTCTTGGGCCAATCTCTCTAGCTGTGCCCAGTTGCGACCACTCTTTTTGGTGTCTGCCTCCAGCTCCCTTCTCCAGGTCATTCTGGGTCTACCTCTCTTTCTCTTGCCCTGTGGATTCCAGGTAAGGGCTTGTCTCGTGGTGCTGGTTGCTGGCTTCCTAAGAGTGTGTCCAATCCACTTCCATCTGCGCTGCCGAATTAATTCTTCCACCGGTTCCTGTTGAGTACGTCGCCAGAGCTCTTCGTTGGTGATGACGATGTGCCAGAATATTCTCAGGATCTTTCGGAGACATGAGTTGATAAATGTCTGTAGCTTTCTAGAACCAGCTGCTGTTGTTCGCCAAGTTTCTGCTCCATACATCAAGACAGGCTTCACAGTGGTGTTAAATATCCTGACTTTAGTCTTGAGGGTCAAATTGCCACAGGTCCAGACCTTTTTCAATTGGTTGAATGCAGCTCTCGCCTTGCCGATTCTCGCTTTTATGTCAGCATCAGTCCCTCCTTGTATATCAATGATGCTTCCGAGATATGTGAAGCTTTCCACTTCCTCCATGACTGTTCCTTCCAGTGCTATAGGTGTGTTACTTGACGTGTTAATCTTAAGGACTTTGTTTTTTCTTCCATGTATGTTCAGGCCGATGCATGCAGAGTAGTGTGCTACGTCGTTAGTTTTCTCTTGCATTTGTTGCTGTGTGTGTGACAATAGGGCCAGATCGTCTGCAAAATCCAGGTCATCAAGCTGCTTCCATAGTGTCCACTGGATGCCATTTTTCTTCTGCTCTGTAGAAATTTTCATTATCCAGTCAATGGACATCAGGAATAAAAAAGGTGAGAGCAGACATCCCTGTCTGACACCAGTCTGTACACCAAAAGCTTCGGTTATTTGGTGGTCATGAACAATTCTGCAAGATAGTCCTTCATAAGAAGTTTTAATTATGTCTGTTAATTTTTGTGGTACCCCGTAGTGTCTCAGCAGTTTCCACAGAGTACAACTAACTGTCAACACTATCGAAAGCCTTCTCATAGTCGATGAAGTTAATATATAGTGGCGAGTTCCACTCCAGGGATTGTTCTACTATAAGTCGCAGTGTGGCAATCTGGTCAAGATCTGTCTTTTCTGAAACCTGCTTGTTGGTCCCTAAGATGGGTGTCTATTGCCTCCCTCACTCTATTTAGCAGTACTTGGCTAAATACTTTACTAGGTATGGATAGCAGAGTTATTCTCTATAATTTGAGCAATCACTAAGATCACCTTTCTTTGGAAGTTTAATGAGATGACCTTCTTTCCATTCTATCGGTATCTTTTCTTCCTCCCATATCTTCTTGAATAGAGTGTGTAGCAACTCAGTGCTGGTTGTAATGTTTGCTGTCAAGGCTTCTGCTAGTATTTTGTCTGGACCTGCCGCCTTGCCTTTCTTTAATTGTTTAATTGCTCTGGATATCTCTTGTTTTGTGGGTGTGCTGCAGGCTATCTCTAGATCTTGTTCCGCTGGCTCTATGTTGAGAGTGTGTTGTGGGGCTGGCCGATTAAGGAGTTCTTGAAAATGTTCTATCCATCTTTTTTTCTGACCCTCTTTATCCGGTATCGGTTTTCCATCTTTATTTTTGACTGGTCTCTCTGGTTTGTTAAATTTTCCAGATAACGTTTTGATTGCGCTGTATAATTCTCTTGTGTTTCCATGGTGAGCTGCTTCTTCTGCTTCACTTGCTAATCCTTCTATGTAGTTCTTTTTATCTGATTTTATACTACGCTTAACTTCTTTATTTGGTTCTGTGTATTCTGCTGATGCTTTGGTCTTTTCAGTTCTGGTGCGCCTGTTGTTTAGAATTTCTTTCATCTTTTTCCTATATTGGATTTTCTCCCTAGTTTCAGCAGAAATCCATTCTTTATGCACTTGTTGCCAGGGGGCCAAACACTTCTTCGCATGTGGTTGTGAAGATCTCTTTGATGTCTTTTCACTTTTGGTCTATTGTTTCCTCTTCGTCTAGGTCTTGCAATATCTGGAACTTGTTAGAGATAGTAATTTGAAACTCTTTTAGTTTGGACTCATTTTTCAAGAGGTTGGTGTCGAATCGTTGGCGCTTATTTCCCCCATTTGTCCAGTTCTTTTTCAGTTTAAGTTTTATTTTTGCAATTAGTAGATGATGGTCTGATGCTACATCTGCACCTCTTTTAACCCTAACATCTTGGAGAGATCTTCGAAACTTTTTGCATATGCACACATGGTCGACTTGGTTGGCCGTTGACATATCTGGTGAAATCCATGTCGCCTTGTGGATATTTTTGTGCTTGAAGAGGCTACCTCCGATTACCAGTCCATCTAAGGCACATAAATCAGCCAATCGTTCACCATTTTCATTCATCTTTCCCAAGCCTTGTGTTCCCATGCATTCTTCAAAGCCTTTATTGTTGCTGCCTATTTTAGCATTTAGGTCGCCCATTAGTATAATCATGTTACTCCTAGGACACTTCTGGACAATGGATTGCAGTCTGTTGTAGAAGTCCTCTTTGTCTTCTTCTTTACTATCGTTAGTAGGAGCATATACCTGTACAATGTCCATATTGACTTTCTGTTTTTTTGTCTTAAATCTTGCGGTGATAATACGTGGACCGTGGGCTTCCCATCCCAAAAGTGCGTTCTGGGCATTTCTAGAAAGCATAAGTGCCACTTCTTGGTTGTGAGCTGCATTTTTGTCTTCATGACCTGAATACAACAGCAGTTCCCCTGTACTGAGCTTAGTCTGACCTGAGCCTGTCCATCTAGACTCGCTTATTCCCAAGATAGCTAGTTGGTATTTCTGCATTTCAGCAGCAACTTGGGCAGTTTTTCCAGTTTCAAACATGGTTCTTACGTTCCATGTTCCTAGATTAGTGGTGGTCCTGGTGGAGAGGATGGTTGTCCGTCGTTTGGTTTCCAGTTGGCTTTGGCCACCCAACTTCATAAAATCTCTGTTAGGAGACCCATCTTTTCCAAGGTCCGAGGTTTTTTTTAGTTCTTTGTTTGCGTTTTTGTAACAAGTTTCTTTTTATATGGCTGGGTTGTTAGCCCTGCGCACAACCATATGGGGAGGATTCCCCTCTCAGCTTTCTGGATCACTGCCTATTTTTTCGGGTTAGGTTCCCTAGCCTTTGTGGATCCCTCCACTACCTGCAAGGCAGCAGGTTCCGATTTTGGTCCGCCCGGGTATTTGATTTCCCCGGTACCTACCATATCTGGTTGGCATTCCCCTATCCGCCACCTGGGGAGGCGCTCGATGGAAGATCAGAAACTCCACACGAGGAGATTTTATACAAAAGCTGCATAAAAACACATTTTTGAGTAATTTCTAAACATCAATTTAGCTTGCAAGTTTCGCAGCTATAAGTAAAGGCATTCAGCATTACAAATCAATAATAATCTAAAAACGACCTAGGACCCTTTTCTTCACATTTTTTTGCATTTATTGAAAAGTCAGTTTTACCGACTTCCGTACCGTTTCGTGGGGTTGCGTCACAGCGGGGATTATTTATCACTTATTAAGAGCCCTGGATAAATACTCTGCCGTTCATCTAAGCACCTTTAAATCTCCGTAGAGAGTGCAAAATGGGTCACCCGTTCCATCTTTTCGAATGCTGACGAGACTGGGGCACTCCAACTGTCTCCTCCTCCTTCCAAAAGTGGCGACACGAAGTCGAAGCCAGGTTGGAACCTGGCAAAGTATGCCGAAAGGGGGCAGTGGCCAGTGTGGAATTCTGATATTATTATGATGGATTGTTCCAACCTGTTTAGACACCACCATGGGTCGCGCGGTTAGGGCAGATGCCGCCAGACCTCTCAACCTCTATCACTTTTTCCCAACTCGTATGCCACTTCTACAGAACTGCATGCCATTATTAGTCCATTTTTCCTGAGGTCCTCGTTTCTTCGTATTAAATTTGTAGATTTAAGTTGTCCACTTTGTTTTAATTGCAGATCAATCAAAGACAAACAGAAAGGCAGAACGCGGCTAGAGAAGTTGCTGATATTTCTCGTGATTACCTTATTGGTGGCTTTCATAACTGTTGTGGCTTTTTACGCAGTGGACAAAAAGATTGACAACTTTGAGTTTAGAAAACAACTGATACAAAAATCGGCTCCAAAGATAAACATCTTTAAGTCTAAAAAGCTACCGATAGCACTATGGGCTCCGAAGATCTTTGAGTCTAGCAAACAAACGATAGCAACATCGGCTCCAAAAGTAAAAGGTATATTTACTTTTTATACGTTCTATAAAGGTAGCTTGTTATATTCTAGTATTTTGTTCTATTTCTTGAGGCTTGTTATTATCTATTTTTAGTTCAATTAGCTGTTAATAGACTAGTTCTTTTTTTTAACATTCTCGTAGCTTGTTATAGTATAATGTTTCATTCTATTTTTAGAACGTGACATATTTATTTTCATGTTCTCTAATGTTAACTTGTTATATTCTAGTATTCTAATATACTCCTACAGTATCTTATATTCTATTATTTTAATATATTCCTATAGTTTCTTATATTCTTTTATTCTAATATATTCTTACAGTTTCTTATATTCTAGTATTCTAATTTATTCCTATAGTTTCTTATCTTGTAGTATTTTAATATATTCCTATAATTTCTTATATTCTAGTATTCTATTATATTCCTATAGTTTCTTATATTCTAATATAATCCTATAGTTTTTTATATTCTAGTATTCTAATATATTCCTATAATTTCTTATATTCTATTATTCTATTATATTCCTATAGTTTCTTCTATTCTAAAATATTCCTTTAGTTTCTTATATTCTAATATATTCTTATAGTTTCTTATTTTCTAGTATTCTAATATATTCCTTTAGTTATTTATATTCTAATAATTCCTATAATTTCTTATATTCTATTATTCTAGTATATCCTATAGTTTCTTATATTCTAATATATTCCTTTAGTTTCTTATATTCTAATATATTCCTATAGTTTCTTATATTATAGTATTCTAATATATTCCTTTAGTTTCTTATATTCTAATATATTCCTAAAATTTGTTATATTCTATTATTCTAGTATATTCCTATTGTTTCTTATATTCTAGTATTCTAATATATTCCTTTAGTTTCTTATATTCTAATATATTCCTATAGTTTCTTATATTCTAGTATTTTGTTCTATTGTTGTATTTTGTCTAATTCTGGTAGTTTTATTTTATCACTTCTGTATCTATGGGCCTGAACGCTGTCTAAGTCTGTAAACTTGCGGTACACTTACAATAAGAGCACGCCCGGTGTGCTACTGCATAATGCGGGACAGCCCTTGTTTTCGCGTTAGAGGATCAATGGATCATTACACTACCAGGAGGCTCTGAGACTCGGTAGGGAGGAAGCAATGACAGTCCGTCTCAACTCCGCCCTGCGCATAGTCCTATAGTCTGGGATTCGTGCATATATACGAGCCAGCCAATGGGGAACTCTCCAGGTGGGGAAAGAAGGGTAGTGCATGCACTGCTAAGACAGTACCCTTTTTCACGCGGTACGCCATCTTGGTATTGTGTTTTAAGTCACTTGTAGATCGGTAGTTTGTTATAAGCTTGTATTATGTCAAGTTCTGGCCTGTTTCTGGTTTGTCTTGGAAGTTTTCATTCATCAATTAGCACTGGAGAGCAATGTTCCACTAGGAACCTAATGAACTAAACTAAGCTATGCTAATACATTTTTTTTATTAATGTATTATCTAATTGTACAATGTTTTGTTTCATTTCTGTTTTTTTTATAGTTTTTTTTAATTAAATATGAATATTGTTATGACCACAATCCCACAAGATGCACTCGTAGACGTCCAGGGTTGTCTGATTGTAGATCATATCATCCTTGCACCGTTTCTACTGTGGGGTCTGGGATCCTGACATTTTCTGTTTCCTATCATTCTTCCTTGAAATGATATGATTTATTCCTTTGGCTGATATTATATTTTAATAATAGATGTAAAGAACACAACTGTTGGTACTTTAAACAATGAAACAAGTCCGTACTATAGATGCACATATATATATATGAATAATTTATTTCGTATAAAATAAGGCGATGAATAATAATTACCAATACTTACACTGAAGAAGACACAAGCGTAGCGTAGCTGCAAAAACTAAGCAGAAAACTGAAGTTCTAACACCGCAACATTCCCTTTTATTCTAAGTCTAGACGGGGGTTTGTGGAAAATGTATTCCATTAGGACGACATGTGAGGAAAGAGTTGTGACAATGCCTTACTCTCTCTCTTGTAAATTAAGTTAATATATCCTATATCTTTCTTATTAATGGAACAATCTGATTCTAAAAATTACAGTCAAATTCCAAGAATACGATCAATAGTTTAAAAAATCATATCAATATAAGGAGTCATCGAATAGTCTCGCCTTTAACAAGCAAATGAATTTTCTTGTAGAGAGGGGGGGGGGGACGCCATCGGCGAGCGACATGTCAATACACACATTAGTCCACGCCCAGAAATCAAGCGATTCAATTCCGATATCTGTTAAGGAGATCTCAACTAGTACCGCGAGTTAGCGAGACACACCTACACACACAAGGGATATCAATGTTGTCTAAATACGTCACAATATGTTAAAAAATTTTTTATTTATTGGCAGAATACTGCTTGACCAAGGGATGCCTGCATGCAGGTAAAATTTAAGTTTATTGTGTTAACTTTAAACAATGACAGTAGTTTATAGACTAATAGGGATAGTATTGGTAGTACAATGCGTATGTTCTTTATCATACTTTATTTGACAATAAGTATAAGTAAGGCTCTCATTTTTGTAGATACAAATAATTATGGATAGATTACTAGGTAGCCGATTACTCGGGTTGAATCTTAGTGAAGGTTAGGATTTCTTCTTACTTCCGGTATGGAAGGTTTGTCCCTGAGTCTACCCAGCTATGAAATGTTCTGACATTTAAGTTGAGTAATAGTAAAGGCGGCTGCGGGCATTGTACTGGCCGATGTAATCCCCTCGTAATATGATCGCTAACCCTTTAATAATAGTGTGTCGAAGTAAGATTTCTAACGCACGCGGCGTTCCAACAGCCTAAAGGTTATTCTGCTCTTTTTGCTCTGGCAATCACCTAATTGTGGAATTCCTTTTTAGGGTCTTCAGTGTGCCATTAATAATGGCTCTGCGTGCCAAGTGTGGCAAGCGAGCAGAAGTCTGCCGACCCCTGCTATAAAATGAAGTGGCCACAGAAACTGGTGAACACTGCTTCACCGGCCCCATGGCTCCAATTAATCCAACGACATATATTAAATAAAAGAAATATTTATTTATACTTATATTTGTATTTATTAAATATATATTTATTTATACTTAAATATTTTTTTTACTATAGGCCTATTATATTTATATTATAAGGTTAATAAACTAAAATATTTAATAGACTTATAGTAATTTTGTGTAGAACGGTAAATAAATAATCATAATAAGTATAGGGCTATTTACATGGCACTGCCAACCAACACAATGAAAGCCCAGAGTGTATTTTACATTTAGCAACATAAACACGCATAGAGTACAAATATAATTATCTAGGTTAAAAAAGTAGGCCTGCATAGACTAGAAATTGTGTGAAATACACCAACGAATTTAGAGTAAAATTTTACGAAAACAAACATAAGACAGAGCACAGAATGTATTATTTTCTTGGGCCTAAAATACAAGTAAAACAGGTGTCGAAAATGTTTAACGAAGTAATATGTTATTTTAAATTTCTTTTAAAATAATAATAAATGAAACACCGTTTTATTTCTATTGTAAATAAAACACTGTTATATTTCTACTGTAACATTGTTTGCAGCCAGCAGGATAGACAGCTATATTGATTACACTGTCAACCCTTGTGATGATTTTTATAAGTTTGCCTGTGGACGCTGGATGAAAGAAAACATCATCCCTGATGACGAGACTTCTCTGGACATGTTTGGTATCCTGCAAGACAAGTCGACCAACAGACTGAAAGGTACGATGCTGTCGTTAAGTTTTAGAACAACGCGCACATTACAGATGCTGGTTCTATTAAAAGAAGAGTATTGTGTCCTACGCTCATTCGTGGTTTGAGTCTAGTCCTGTATTTCTCATATATTAGCATTTCTCATATATATATTGAAGTAATGTTATTTGTTTTCCTTGTATGTTGAGGTAACCCATTCCGCGCCCCTATGCCACTCGGGAAGAAAGTTTTTGTAGCTGCCTATGCATTTGTTCGAGCTTTTTTGCTAATGATTCAAAAGTTTTAAAAGAGTCTCCTTTTATGTTGTTACGTGTATATCATGTTGAAATTAAAAATATTTTTTTATATTGCATTTGGAATTAATTGCCTGGCTAGTTCATGTAAAATTATTTATTCATATTTAATTTTGGAGCATATATTAATTGCGTAGATATTGATTAATTATGACGCTAAAACAGCGATATGCTTTTGCGTAGTCTCTACAACTTTCTAGTTCGCATTTTCTTTTGCATTCTGAAAACTTGGGGAAAATCAACACTAGTACTTTCTGCATCGAAATATTTATTATATATAAGTATATAAGCCAATCAGAGGTTTCGTTAGGTTTTCATTGATTTTTGATTAGCTTTAACGAAGCGACTTATTAGTTTCCAGTAGTAGTTGAATATTATTATTATATACACGTTTTGTAACAAAGTACTTGAATAATAAAAATATAGATGTATGCTTTGGTTCCATTCATTCCATTTATATTAATTATGCATTTCTAAGAAAAAAAAACTTTAAGAGAAAACAATTGTTTCTGATTACCGTTTACAGTTTTATGGGGAGGGGGGGGACTCGGTGGCTGTGCGGCAGCGGGTTCGACGCCAGGTGCATGCTAGGATTTTTTCCCGGGTCTGGAGGGTGTCCCTGAGCCTACCCAGATCTGATGGGTACCTGACCTTAGTTGGGGTAAAAGCAAAGGCGGCATTGCATAGTGCTAGCCACACAATCACCAAGTATGCCGTGGCCACTAAAACTGCTGAGCGCTGCTTCAGCAGCCCTATTGATAAATTTGGCCCGAGGGGATACTCTCACTGCCACTATTGCTGGTGTTATTGTCGTGACAGATGTGACATCTTTGGAGACGTTATAATTGCTAAAAAGCCGACTTTTATTCTCTCTCCAAACAATAAATTATTCTAGCATGTCTATTACAAATAGTATGCAGATGCCAAGATATACATTCAGCTCATTTCACTTCACGTTCTCTAATATCAACGTCTATTCAACACTAAAATTCCAGATATCTAACAAAGATCTACCACTCTCTAAAATGATTCTCTTTCTGACCGCCCGTCACACATTCCTCACTGGTCACACGGGCTGACCTCTACCGTGTTTGGTGTTGCACACCTTATCTAATTTATTTGTTAAGTGACAGATACCTTACATTTTAAATTTAATGAAGAGCTGAGTGTAATTTTTTTTTTCTTTCAGCTTTATTAGAGGAACCAATTCGACCTGAGGAAATATCGAGTTTTAAAAAAGTAAAGACATTCTACACTTCTTGTGTTGACAAGGGTAAGAAACACTTAACTTTACACTTATCTTCGTTTATATATTACAGACGTCCCTTTTGTAGGGACGATTATTGCGTCCTTCGCTCATCCGTGGTCTGAGTCTAGTCCTGCATTTTGACCAGTGTTTTAAATTATTGGTTTTCCTGATTCGTTCAGTTAACCCATTCCATGCCTGTATGCCACTCGGGAAGAAAGAGTACTTATATGATAATATTCTCACAATAGGGAGAAGGAAAGTGTTATCGTCTGTATGCTTATAGGAGCATTGTAAAATATTGTTTATGTGTTGTATTCAGGGCTGCGGAGTCGGTAGATAAATGTTCCGACTCCGACTCCTATTTTTTTTTACTTCCGACTCCGACTCCCCGACTCCGACTCCTCTGTATTAATATGCGAATGTATTGTGTACATTCCTTGAAGGAAAGAAAGGCATCATACATCTACATGTCATTACCACAGGACTACTGGCTGGAAAGCCAACATTCTACTGTATTTAATTTTAAATAGTCATGGGCCCCATAAACTCTTGAAGGCCCCGGTACGGCATACCGGCTGTACCCCCCTCTCGTAGGGCCTTATCAGTAGAGGTGACGATCGGCGACTCCAAGGGGCAAACGGTTAATCCCTTACCAATGAGAGGCTAGGTTACATATGGGCGCTGCTTTCCCTGTAAAAGCAGAACTGGGGATGTTAAAAACGATTAAAACCGGTTTAAAACCGGATTTCGGTTTCCCCCTAATGCAATGTCACAAGTCACATGCCGGAACAGCCCAATGTTCGTAGTTTTGTACGCATATTTGAAAAATACTTCAAAGTTAATTAGTGTTTGCATGGCATTCAAAGGGTTGATTTGTGTGAATACAATACAATTTTGTACTCTTTACCATACAATTCTTTAGAACTAAAAAAATATCTGGGCTAATTGATTAAAACTGATATTAGCTTTTAATTTTTCAATAGTGATAATCAAATTACCGATTATCGTTGACCATAATATTAAGAAGCATATGAAGAGGCATATATTTATGGTAACTTGTAAAATAATGTGTTGAAAGATAATCAAAAGAATGTGTGTTTAATAGTGCCGTTAATAATAAAGCACAGACACGGTGTTTTGAAAATTAAAACCGGTTTTCGTTTAACATCCCTAAGCAGAACACAACACTATGAAAAGTATAAATATTGCCACCAGGGCCGTATTTAGGATTATGGGGGCCCTATTCCTAAATGTATGTGGGGGCCCTGTTCCCAAATGTATGTGGGGCCCCTCGTGGTCTCGCCCTTCCTTCCACATAGGGCCTACCTCAGAAAAGGGTCGTTAATTCATATTAAATTATGTAAATTCATACATTTTATGTTGCACGTAGCTTGGTTAAACTGGAGCGCTTTAAATTGTATGGGAATAAATGAATTTTATTTTATTTTTTCAACGAAATATGGGGATGTCACTCAAACATTTCTTTTTGGGATGTGTGGGGGCCCCTTTTATATAGGGGCCCCTGTTCCAATGGAACATGTAAAACATGCCTAAATACGCCACTGATTGCCGCTCCTAATTGTGCCTTGCGTGCCTAGTCGTAAAGGCGGCATTTTTGTGTAGGCCTATTGAACGCAAATTACATTATGGAAAGAATCGTAAATGTGTAAAAGCCTCTCTAGGCCTCTAATAAAGGTATGCTTGTACACTAGTAGCTTAATTAAGATGCGTTTTATTTAGGACCTAGGCCTATAGCCTACTAAGCATTCCAAGAAAACAGCGGGTGCTATATCCTAGCATTTGAAATCTTTACAAACAATGTGAATGGTAATTAGTCATTTGGGCACTTGTATAGCGTCATCAATATCTGCACCGAGCAGTCAATATGACGTTCAGTCTAATGACGCATTTCAAATTAGTTCAAAAGACTTTTTTGTGTGTGTCGACCCGCCATAGTATGACAATATGGATAAGATCTTGAGTAGGGATGGGGACTTAGAGGAAGAAACATATATTTTACTTTCTCATATCACTAATTTCTGTAGGCCTATTGATCGGTTGTTTAAAATAAATGAAGCCATGTCGGTGCATTATTTGCCGAATCCGACTCGGACTCTAGGTACCCAAATTTCCACCGACTCCGACTCCTCGACTCCGACTCCACAGCCCTGGTTGTATTTCTAATTTAGAATCTACTGTCTTGTTTAAACTACTTTACCATGTGCCAATTTCAAGTGTATCGATCGGCAACCTACGGCATGCGTGACACACTTGTCACGCAGGGCAAATTTCAATGGCACGCTGAAGACTCCCAAAAATAATATGAAATGTCCTCTATGAGAAATTGAGCGCTAAGGCAGGCTGACTTTTAGCTGTTAGCACAATTAATAAATTAAACGATCCACTTTGGCACACAATTATCTAAAGGTTGCCGACCCCTGCGAATCTAGTGTTTGTAGGCATAGATATAATATAATATCGGGGTGACCGATCTGAGATCGGTCTGAATAGTCTGAAATTAATAATAGAATTGTCAAGCATTATCATACTAATAATAATATTGTTAGAATATATGATGCATTTTATTTATGTAACATCAAAGATCTTTAAAACAAATAGAAATTGTAAATCTAGAATACATGTATATAATTAACTATTTACTTGGGGGGGGGGGAGGCATATTTAATCAGGTGTAGGCCTACAAATGCATTTTGTAGTCATGACTTCTTTTCCATTACAATTTATTTTTCTACAATATATTTTAATCTGCTTTAAAGGCTTTCAAAAAAAAATTATTATTTAGTTATATCATTTAATAAATGCTGGTTGATAAGCTGTTATTAATTGAAAAAAAATTCATCTCCAGTGAGATTCTTTATGACTAATCAAGATTGCATGTCATACTTATCAATGACTTTATAATGGTCATCAATGTGGCCAGTAAATTGAACGACTATATCATATAGTAAAGGTTAGTGTATCAATGCGATTGTTCACGAATAAACATGCAATGTAATGTGAAGTTTAGACAAATTATAAAAACATTAATTATAATAAAAAGAATGTCAAATTTAAATAAAGCAGCCACGAATAAGAAGCTGCATATTTACATATCAATTTTACAGATAGGCTTCAGCAATATGTGAATATACAGTGAATACAAATTAAACCATATACATAATATATAGTTTGATGTACGTCAATATCATAAATACATTATAATAGTATTATGTACTATTTAAAATTAATAATCATGATTTCATGATTGAATGGATATTTAAGTCGCTCGGTGACGGCGTCACCGGAATCTAAGAAGTACATATTATGTACGTATTGTGGACTTTCAAATTCACCCATAACATTTGTCTTGGATGTACTGCAATATCCATCTTATAGTAGCATTGTCCTGCTGCTATGAAGCTGTAGACTCGTGACTATTGATTGTCTGATCGTCATCTACCTTTAGCGTAGCCAGTGCGAAACATTAATTTAAGTTCCTCATACTCTTGAGGAATTCTCCTGCGAGCAAATGACGTTTTAAAAAAGAGGCAGGCCAACTCATTTGGAAACACTGATGGCTCTATGTTTACTTGACCAGATAAACAGCAGTCACCATAAGAGTCGCGGTTGATTCTGTTCGACACCCGTTCAACTGGAAAATGTAAAGCATGACAGTGAATACATGCTATGTTAAAATGTCCGAAACTTGTGTAGGTAATGTCTGAATTGGTTGCGCAAATGTAGATTGGCAATAGATTTTGTTTCATAAGTAATTGTTACCTTACATTACGACGACGTTGCTCTTCCAAGCGTTGTTCATGTTGATCAATGGTCTCTATCGATAGTCCTTAAATGGCTTTCTGTCGCTTGAGTTGCAACCTTTCTTTTCGTTGATCTAGAATCTAGTGTTTCATTTTTTAATTGCTCTGCCTTGCTACGTCTCATATTGTCTAATGGTCTTTTCTCTTACATCTGCAGTTTGTTTATCTAATTGTTTTGTCCTTCGCTTTCTATTTTCTTCCAATCGTCTTTCTCGTTCTTTTGCAGTTTCCTCTTCTAGTTGTTTTGTCATACACTTTCTTTTATAATCCAATATCGTTTCTGTCTTATCTATAGCTTACTTTTCTAGTTGCTGTAGTGTAATCTACAAATGTGTTTATTCTTTAATTGTTGATCGCGTGTTTCTGCTATTTCTTTGTTAATTAATTCTAAAATTATTCCCATGCACCTGAGTTTGGCTGCTCTGTCTGGCTTTATAATTGTATCTACTGAATTATTGCAAGAAATACTTTAAAAAATAATGTCTGATTCTACACTATCATAAATCTCTGCCTTTCTCTTTTACTAGTTTAAAATAGTATTTTTTTTTTCGTCCGCCAGGCATTTTCATCAAGTTATAAATGTTATAACTTTAAAGACTATATAATACTTACCAACACAACTATGCAATTAACGATATATATTTTAATGTATTCACAGCTTTAATAGTACCCTAATTGTTTAATGTATTGGTAAGAGCCTAATCAACTTGGACTCTTCAAACATATAAACTATCAAACTGTATCTATCCTTTTTTTTAAATTGATGACTTATTTTTACGCTGATTATATTTAATTACGGGGCGAATCGAAAAATGGTAACAATTTAATACTTTAAAACGGGAATTACCGAAACGCTGATAGTAAATAAAAGTCGTCTCGACAATGACGTCAAAACCCACAAACCCACAAATATACCCCCCCCCCCCAATTTTTTCTTGTTTAATATTATTAGATATATAATAATATTAAACGAGAAAAAGATGGGGGTATATTTGTTTGTGGGTTTGTTTGTTTGTTTGTTTGTTTGTGTGTTTGTGTCAGCGTTCTCGAAAACGGGCCCTACGATTTTCGCGAAAACTGTCCTATTGATGTATTCTGGTGAGAAAATGCATTTTTGATCAATCTCATTTCTTTTGAACTTCTGCTTGACCCTCAATTTTTGGAAAAACCACTGACCATTTCTAAAAATAGCTTTTAAATTGGGCTAAAAGAAACAAAAAAGCATGTCATTGGATTCCCCATATAGCGCGATCGCGTTCAATACAACTATTATGACGTCATAGCCAAGTCGACTTTTATTTAGTATCCGCGTTTCGGTAATTCCCGTTTTAAAGCATTTAAATCGATACCATTTTCGCCGCGCAATGAAATAAAATCAGCATGACATTGTATCATCAATAAAAAAAAAAGTTAAGATATGTTTTAACTTTGTATTTTGCGCTCCAATTAGTTTTTAATATGCTTATTTTAAACTGAAAGTGAACTTTCGTAAACATCTTTTAACTACATGCTCTATACACCACCTGTTTACGATTTGTGGCGATGCATTTTTCTACACAGATATTATTATTTGTATACACTTTGTAATGAAATGGTTTATGATTGTTTATGAACACAATAGACCAAAATGCTGTACAGGATTATTTATTTAATAATTACTTGAACCATACGATTAGCCTTCAATCGTGAGGGACAGGAAGACAACGTGCATCAAAATATAAAAACACAGGAAGTGGACACAAATCTTAACTCTAATTAACGAAACATTCAGTGTCCAAATACCGATACACAAGTTATCACTACATCTCCCCCTTTTACGGTTAGTCATTCCGATATCTGGCAGGTGGATTAATGATACGTCCAGACCGAGTTGTCAAAACCGTAGAGCCAACAGGTGGGCCATGCGCCTGCTCTTGGGGTTCAAGGTGGGTTTCAGTAGTGTTATTATCCGGTTCTTGAGGGTTGGTAAAACCTGGATCTCCTTGAGGTTGAGGCATGCCATTCTGTTGTTCAGTAACAATGGCATCGTCCTTGTCAGGTAGGGAACCGATAGAGGTAGGAACAAATGTTGATGTTGGACGTAAGTGTTTTCTGTTCCTACGGAAAGTCCCAAAAGAAGTCTTGATTAGATATGATCTGGGAGCCACGCTTCTGATTACAGTGGCTGGATTTGTCCATTGTCGCTCATGGTCTAGTTTCTGTAAGACCTTGGTACCTGGCTCTAAAGGTGGAAGCTTTCTAGTACCATGACGTCTGTTATAGTAGATCTGATTTGCCCTTTTCCTTCCTTCGTCCTTTCCAAGAATAGACTTTCTTTCTATGATTTTTGGAGAGAGATTGACTGGCAATGTTGGTAGGATAGTTCTGATTTTACGACCCATCACTAACTCAGCGGGACTATACCCTGTGGCTGTAGTTGGTGATGATCTGTAGTTCATTAAAGCTAGAAAAAAGTCTGCTTGACTTAATATTTTCTTCGCTTCCTGCACTGCTCGTTCTGCCTCACCGTTGCTTTGGGCATAGTATGGCGAACTAGTAACGTGCAGGAAATTCCACTCTTCTGAAAACGTTTGGAATTCTCTGGAAGTAAATTGGCGACCGTTATCAGTGACTAGTGATTCCGGGATTCCATGATGTGCAAAAATGGATTTAAATTTAGTAATGACGACCCCTGAGGTCATGCTAGAAAGTGGCAAGATCTCCAGATATCTCGAGTAGTAATCAACCACTACGAGATAATTCTGACCTTTGAAGTCACAAATGTCAGCACCAATCATCTGAAATGGTCTGCTGGGAAGTGGTGTTGACATGATGGGCTCTCTTCTGAAAGTTGGCATCTTCTGTTCACAATGTTGGCAAGAAGAAACGAGCTGCTGGATTTCGCCGCTAATTCCAGGCCACCATACAGACTGTTTCGCTCTCTCCCGACATTTTGTAATGCCCAAATGACCATCATGGATTCTGCTTAGAATTTCTGCTCTAAGTGACCTTGGTACTACTATTTGGGAACCTCTGATAAGCATGCCTTGATGAACGCTCAGTTCAAAGCGCACATTGTAGAAATCCTTGAGATATTGTTCAATATTTTTCACATATTTAGGCCAGCCATTTTCAGTGTACTTGATGGCAGTATTAATGATAGGGTCTTTCTCTGATTCACTTGCAAACTGTAAAAGTTTCGCATCGGACGCCGGCCAAGACATTCGAACTGAGTCTATATGAGAGTCAATATCCTGAATGAGGCGATCCACTTCTTTGTCCAACCCAACGTTTACTTGTTGTGGGCTGCGCGACAGTGTATCAGCAATGATAAGTTGTACGCCTGGTATGTAAGTAGCATGAACATTAAAGCGCATGAGCCTTATAAGCATTCTCTGGCAACGTATTGGTGTGTCTTGCAGGTCTCGAACATTGATCAAAGATATCAGTGGCTTGTGATCAGTCTGTAATGTGAATGATGGTAGTCCCATGAGGTACTTTTGAAGCTTTTCACAAGTCCATACTGCTGCCAAAAGTTCTTTTTCTATCTGCGCGTAATTCTTTTCTGCTGGAGTCAGGGTACGTGAGCAGAAAACCACAGGTTTGAGTTTACTATCACATTCTTGAAGAAGCACTCCACCAATTCCATAGGAACTTGCATCAACGCTTACAACACATGGCCTTAAAATGTCAAAGAATGCAAGTGTTGGTGTAGATGTGAGCATTTTCTTTACCTGTGTAAGTGCATTTATTTGAGATGATCCCCATGTCCAATGGTTTTTCTTCTCCAACAATTGTGTCAGAGGACGAAGAATTGTGGATATGTTTGAAATGTATCTGCCCATGAAGTTTACCATGCCAAGTAGGCGACGTATTTCCTCAACATCTTGTGGCTCTGGCATGTCAATAATAGCAGAAACCTTGATAGGATCTGGACTTATACCATCCTTACTGATGCGATGGCCCAGGAAATCAATTTCCTTCTTTCTGTACTCACACTTTTCTTGGTTTAGTTGAAGATTCACTTCATTCAGCCTTTTTAGAACTGCTGACAAGTGTTTTTCATGTTCTTTCTCTGTTTTACTAAAGACAAGAACATCATCAAAATAGCAAATTACGTTTTGCTTTTTTTTCCAGAATGTTTTCCATCACCCTCTGGAAAATCTCAGGTGCACTTGTGATGCCAAATGGTAGCCTTTTATAATAGTATCGACCAAAAGGTGTTATAAAGGTAGTCAGCTTTGCAGTGGAACTGTCTAAAGGAATTTGCCAAAATCCGGAAGCTGCATCCAATTTTGAGAATACTGTTGCACCTTGAAGCTTGTGTAGTATATCATCTAATACAGGAAGCACATAGCGTTCCCGCTTCACTGCAGAATTGAGCTTCTTAAAGTCTGTACAAATACGAATTGATCCATTCTTCTTTAAGACTGGTACCATTGGAGCACACCAATCTGTTGCTTCGGTAATAGGTTCTATTACGCCTGCTTTTTCCATCCGTTGTAGTTCAACCATGACCTTGTCAATAAGAGGTATTGGCACTCTGATTGAAGATGGAGTTGTTCTACTAATAACAGCTTATCAATGGGCAATAATTAAATTATATCACCAAGTAATTGTTCTTTTGAAAGCCCTTAAAGCAGATTACAATAGATATTGTAATGAAAAAGAAAAGAGATAAATACAAAATACATTTGTAGGCACATACCTGATTAAATATACTCCCTGCAAATAGTAGCCTAAATTATATGCATGTATCTTATTGTTTACAATTTCTCTATTGTTTTAAATATCTTTGATGTTAAAGATATGTATCAAATATTCTAAAAATATTACTAATTTCACCCTATAAAGACCGATCTCAGATCGGTCACCCCGATATTATTTATATATTATATATATATATATATTATATATATACATATATATTTTGTCACATTGGAGCTCTCTTACTTCAATGCTTATGGCTGTAGCCTAGGGATGATTCTTATTTAGGCCAAACGGGAACCTATGTCTCTCTGACGGTAGTAAAAATTTTGTAGCGATTTTTCAAGTTGGTCGTCTAGTATTATTCAAAGTAATCTAACTCTAAGCAAGAACATTAATAAAAAAAAAAAGACAAATTCCTTGGCTTGTAAATTTAATGTAGAAACTTTTATTCAACAAATAAGACTGTGTAATTTAATGGAGTACAAATAGAGCAATATTAATGTGACTTATCAAGTCGGAAGAATAGCTATCGTCTGTCTGCAGGCTTAGGCTCGAGACTATTTTATATTCCCCGGCCAGTTCTACGCGGCGCTAAAAAGAAAGAAAGCGACGCTATGGAAAAACTCCAAGCGGGGGAATATGACGTCACCGTCGCGTCCTAACACTGAAAATATTTTAAGTAGGAACATTATGTCGAGGAGAAAGAATAATAGATGGGTTTTTCAAATAATTAGTTTGTATACACTGTCACGTAACAATATATATGTATATATTAAATGTTAAATATGTTAAGTCGGACTGTAGAATTCAAAATATTTAATGTTAAGTTTTGTAAATCCTAGCGGTACAGTCAATAGTAAGTAACCTGCTAAATTGAAAAGTCTTAAATGTATTTTTATTAACTGTGTTCTCTAATGGCTACATATATAGGACATGAGTTCAAATCCTGGTGATTGGATTTGTTTTCGGGTATGGTGGGTGTCCCTAAATTTACCCAGCTCTGATGAGTGTCATGGCAGCAGTGCAATTTCTATAGTAAAGGCGTCTGTTGCATTGTGCTGACGACACAATCCCCAAGTACGCCGTGGCTAAAAAAAACTGGTGAACGCTGTTTTACAAATTATATCATTTATAAAGCGCTATTCATAACAATTGGTCTTTGAATGCGCTTTACATTTACCGTATGTTATGAATATAAGTCAAATTAAATCCCGTCTCCCAGGTCATTGATGTAGATCAAGAACAGATTAAAATTAAATTAGTGTGTTTTTGTTTGAATTGTTGAATTTCCGGCCCAACAACATCGAACGTTATATAGTCCCTTTTTGATAACATTGTTGTCATGTTTCTCTTGTATCCATTTTATTGTTCTTATATTTTTAAATTCTGTTGTACAGTTGTATTTCTTTAATATAGTTTATTATATGCTTTGGTTTAATTTTACTGAAAATTTCATGAAGAGTTCTACAGTATGAGAATTACGTCGAATTTCATCAAATGTATTACACTCCAACAAAATGTGAGACAACTGCAAAGTTGACATTGCAGAAAGCACACATTGAGGCCGTTTCTCGTTTTAAAAGAAACGAATGTGTTAGTTTTGTATGTCCTGTATGTAGTCTGCAGATAATAACTGCGACCTTTCTAACAAGTTGGCCCGTATCATGCCAGGTTTTTGAATTTTCCAAATACTGCTATTTCATTTTCTTCTTTCCCTGCGTGACCAGGAACCAAAAAAAAAGACACTTTTGCCCCTTTTATCTTTCGATTGGTATTTTGTCAGAATTTCCAATGCAGATATATTCCGGGTGTTACTGTTTCTCAAAGCAGTAAGACAAGATAACGAATCGGATACAATAACGAAATCATGGTTTTCTGATTCTGCTGCAATGTCTAATGCTAGGCTTATTGCTAAAGCCTCTGCAGTATTTATTGAGATATTGGAATTATATTTTCTTTTTTTACTTTTATTTGAGGTAAGAGCAACCAAAGATGTCGCTGTATCATTTTTCGATCGATCTGTGTATATTTGTACATAATTTGGGTATTTTTGTATCACTTTTTGAAACATATTCACGCAAAAATCCTTTTTCTTTCTATGGTTTAATTCTAAGTTTATAGCCGGGATTTTAAAAAGCCATGGTGGAATTTTTGGTATCTATTATCTTTTTATCAATCTAAATTCAAATTTAGTTTCGATCAATTCTTTTTCAATTCTAAGTCCAAAAGTTGAAAGACATTTTGAGTTTTTAGTCAAGCTATTTTTTTATTGTGGGTGAAAAACGCATAAATACGCTCGATTATTCAGTAAGGACTTCAGTTTTAGTGCATATTGTAATGATAGCTTGAGTCTTCTATTTTGTAGTGGTGGTTCATTTGTTTTTTGTGTATCTGACAGAAATGCCCAACGTTTGTTTTCTTTAGAAGAAAATTGAAATCCATTCTTTTTGGTCCATTCTTGTATTTTATTGATTTGAAGTTGTAGATGATTCTGTATTTCTAACATACAATTAGCTCTATAATAGATCACAAAGTCATCGACGTATAGAGAACATTTTGTATTCTGTAATAAGCATTCAGTGATCGTTTTTATTTGTATATTAAATAGTGTAGGTGATAATACGCTTCTTATTTAATAAATGTATCTGATAAACAGTTTCCAATTCTTATATGGAATGTTCGGTTGCTTAGAAAGTTTGATATAAATTTTGGTAAGTTTCCTCTTAAACCGAAGGAATATAGATCTTTCAAAATGCCATATTTCCATGTAGTGTTAAATGCCTTTTCTAAATCGAAAAAACAAACAGCTACCACATGTTCTTTTCTAACAAATGCTTCTCTAATAAATGTTTCTAATCTAATGAGATGATCTCTTGTTGAATGATTCATTCTAAATCCACACTGAATGTTTGCCATTAAGTTATTACTTTCCAGAAAATATATTAAGCGTTTATTAAAAAAAATTTCCATAATTTTACAGAAAGAATTTGTGAGGGCTATTGGTCTGTAATTTATTGGATCTGTGTGATCTTTTTCTCTTTAAGTATTTGAATGGTAATTGCTTTGCTCCAGTCCTTATAAATGTATTTTGTTGTCAAAAATTATTAACAACTTTTTATAAAGCTTTCAGTGTTAACGTTGGCAGATGTCTTATAAGCTCATAATGAATTGAATCTGGACCTGGTGCAGTATTTTTGGTTTCTATTGCGTAAGCTCGTTTATTGATATTGGGGAGATGTAGTATTCCAATATATTTGTTTTAAAATGTATATTTTCTTTTTCTATTTCTCTTTTTACTTTTTTAAAGGAGTCTGTATAGTTTTCAGACGATGATATTTTCGAAAAGGTCTTTCCAATTTAATTTGCAATATCTTGTGTAGTTTTATGCATAATTAAGTGCCATCAGCAAGTTTAATTTGTTTCATTGGACTTTTTTTTTTGGTTTTTCCTTTCATTTTTCTTATCTTTTTCCAAATGTTATTTATGGGTGTGTTTGAATTTCTTCTTCTTCTTCTTAATATTACTGTGGATACCCCGTTAGTACCCAGGAAAGAGTCCACAATTTAAATACACATAAAATAAAAAACATCACAAACAACAATTATAAACAGATGACACAGTGTCACTTTAGGTTTTTAGACCAGCCCTTCAGTGACGATTTAAAAGCCTGAACTGTAGGGGCAGTGATGGAGGCCTGGTCCAGGGTGTTCCACAGCCTAATGGCTGACGGAAAAAAAGAATATTTATAGACGTCGGTGCGTGCATGTGGGACATGCAGCTTGAGCTGATGGCCTCGGGTAGAGCGGGATACCTGTTGGATTCGGCCTGGCTGAGTGGACATTTCCACGTGGCGGTTCACGATCTTGTAAATAGTGATGACCTTGTTTATCGCTCTGCGATGATGTAGGGGCTCCAGTTGGAGTTGGGCCACCAAAGCTGAGGCGCTAGATTTAAGGCCGTAGTCCTGTAAGATACGACGTGCCGCTCGACGTTGGATCATCTCCAGCTTAGATATCAGGTGTTGTTGATGAGGATCCCATACAGTCGATGCGTACTCCAGGATGGGACGAGCTAAACTTTTAAAACAATGGGTCTGGATCCTGGTGGAGCATCCCTTGAGGTTCCTTTGGACGAAGGCGCAAGCTCTTTTTGCTTTGGCAGCAATAGATTGGACATGTGTGCCCCAGTGGAGTTTTTCTGTGATGTTCACTCCAAGGTACTTGGCATCTGAAACCCTCTCAATAGTGTGACCATGCAAGGTATAACTGGTGGGGATCCTAGTCCTCTTCCTTGAAATAGAGAGGAGGTTGCACTTATCAACATTGAACGTCATTTGCCATTTCGATTCCCAGGTCTCCAACCTATTGAGGTCGCCCTGTAGATATAAAGCGTCATTAAGGCTCTCGATGTGAGAATACAGGATGGTATCATCTGCAAAAAACCGAACCCTGGCGTGGATCCCGTCTCCCAGGTCATTGATGTAGACCAAGAACATATTAAAATTAAATTAGTGTGTTTTTGTTTGAATTGTTGAATTTCCGGCCCAACAACATCGAACGTTATATAGGGCCTTTTTGATAACATTGTTGTCATGTTTCTCTTGTATCCATTTTATTGTTCTTATATTTTTAAATTCTGTTGTACAGTTGTATTTCTTTAATATAGTTTATTATATGCTTTGGTTTAATTTTACTGAAAATTTCCTGAAGAGTTCTACAGTATGAGAATTACGTCGAATTTCATCAAATGTATTACACTCCAACAAAATGTGAGACAACTGCAAAGTTGACATTGCAGAAAGCACACATTGAGGCCGTTTCTCGTTTTAAAAGAAACGAATGTGTTAGTTTTGTATGTCCTGTATGTAGTCTGCAGATAATAACTGCGACCTTTCTAACAAGTTGGCCCGTATCATGCCAGGTTTTTGAATTTTCCAAATACTGCAGTTTATTGCATTCGATTTTCAAGAAGTTAGTCCATTTGTGTCTTATGTGTCTATTTATCAAAGGTTTCAAGTCTCGATATGGTATTGGGATAATACTCTCTGATAACAACAGGGCGTCTTTTGCCTCTCATTCAGCTATTTCATTTTCTTCTTTTTTACCTGCGTGACCAGGAACCCAAAAAAAAAGACACTTTTGCCCCTTTTATCTTTCGATTGGTATTTTGTCAGAATTTCCAATGCAGATATATTCCGGGTGTTACTGTTTCTCAAAGCAGTAAGACAAGATAACGAATCGGATACAATAACGAAATCATGGTTTTCTGATTCTGCTGCAATGTCTAATGCTAGGCTTATTGCTAAAGCCTCAGCAGTATTTATTGAGATATTGGAATTATATTTTCTTTTTTTACTTTTATTTGAGGTAAGAGCAACCAAAGATGTCGCTGTATCATTTTTCGATCCATCTGTGTATATTTGTACATAATTTGGGTATTTTTGTATCACTTTTTGAAACATATTCACGCAAAAATCCTTTTTCTTTCTATGGTTTAATTCTAAGTTTATAGCCGGGATTTCAAAAAGCCATGGTGGAATTTTTGGTATCGAATATCTTTTTATCAATCTAAATTCAAATTTAGTTTCGATCAATTCTTTTTCAATTCTAAGTCCAAAAGTTGATAGACATTTTGAGTTTTTAGTCAAGCTATTTTTTTATTGTGGGTGAAAAACGCATAAATACGCTCGATTATTCAGTAAGGATTTCAGTTTTAGTGCATATTGTAATGATAGCTTGAGTCTTCTATTTTGTAGTGGTGGTTCATTTGTTTTTTGTGTATCTGACAGAAATGCCCAACGTTTGTTTTTTTAGCAGAAAATTGAAATCCATTTTTTCGGTCCATTCTTGTATTTTATTGATTTGAAGTTGTAGATGATTCTGTATTTCTATCATACAATTAGCTCTATAATAGATCACAAAGTCATCGACGTATAGAGAACATTTTGTATTCTGTAATAAGCATTCAGTGATCGTTTTTATTTGTATATTAAATAGTGTAGGTGATAATACGCTTCTTCTTTAATAAATGTATCTGATAAACAGTTTCCAATTCTTATATGGAATGTCCGGTTGCTTAGAAAGTTTGATATAAATTTTGGTAAGTTTCCTCTTAAACCGAAGGAATATAGATCTTTCAAAATGCCATATTTCCATGTAGTGTTAAATGCCTTTTCTAAATCGAAAAAAACAAACAGCTACCACATGTTCTTTTCTAACAAATGCTTCTCTAATAAATGTTTCTAATCTAATGAGATGATCTCTTGTTGAATGATTCATTCTAAATCCACACTGAATGTTTGCCATTAAGTTATTACTGTCCAGAAAATATATTAAGCGTTTATTTAAAAAAAATTTCCATAATTTTACACAAAGAATTTGTGAGGGCTATTGGTCTGTAATTTATTGGATCTGTGTGATCTTTTTCTCTTAAAGTATTTGAATGGTAATTGCTTTGCTCCAGTCCTTATAAATGTATTTTGTTGTCAAAGATTATTAACAACTTTTTATAAAGCTTTCAGTGTTAACGTTGGCAGATGTCTTATAAGCTCATAATGAATTGAATCTGGACCTGGTGCAGTATTTTTGGTTTCTATTGCGTAAGCTCGTTTATTGATATTGGGGAGATGTAGTATTCCAATATATTTGTTTTAAAATGTATATTTTCTTTTTCTATTTCTCTTTTTACTTTTTTAAAGGAGTCTGTATAGTTTTCAGACGATGATATTTTCGAAAAGGTCTTTCCAATTTAATTTGCAATATCTTGTGTAGTTTTATGCATAATTAAGTGCCATCAGCAAGTTTAATTTGTTTCATTGGACTTTTTTTTTGGTATTTCCTTTCATTTTTCTAATCCTTTTCCAAATGTTATTTATGGGTGTGTTTGAATTTCTTCTTCTTCTTCTTCATATTACTGTGGATACCCCGTTAGTACCGAGGAAAGAGTCCACAATTTAAATACACATAAAATAAAAAACATCACAAACAACAATTATAAACAGATGACACAGTGTCACTTTAGGTTTTTAGACCAGCCCTTCAGTGACGATTTAAAAGCCTGAACTGTAGGGGCAGTGATGGAGGCCTGGTCCAGGGTGTTCCACAGCCTAATGGCTGACGGAAAAAAAGAATATTTATAGACGTCGGTGCGTGCATGTGGGACATGCAGCTTGAGCTGATGGCCTCGGGTAGAGCGGGATACCTGTTGGATTCGGCCTGGCTGAGTGGACATTTCCACGTGGCGGTTCACGATCTTGTAAATAGTGATGACATTGTTTATCGCTCTGCGATGATGTAGGGGCTCCAGTTGGAGTTGGGCCACCAAAGGTGAGGCGCTAGATTTAAGGCCGTAGTCCTGTAAGATACGACGTGCCGCTCGGCGTTGGATCATCTCCAGCTTAGATATCAGGTGTTGTTGATGAGGATCCCATACAGTCGATGCGTACTCCAGGATGGGACGAGCTAAACTTTTATAACAATGGGTCTGGATCCTGGTGGAGCATCCCTTGAGGTTTCTTTGGACGAAGGCGCAAGTTCTATTTGCTTTGGCAGCAATAGATTGGACATGTGTGCCCCAGTGGAGTTTTTCTGTAATGTTCACTCCAAGGTACTTGGCATCTGAAACCCTCTCAATAGTTTGACCATGCAAGGTATAACTGGTGGGGATCCTAGTCCTTATCCTTGAAATAGAGAGGAGGTTGCACTTATCAACATTGAACGTCATTTGCCATTTCGATTCCCAGGTCTCCAACCTATTGAGGTCGCCCTGTAGATATAAAGCGTCATTGGGGCTCTCGATGTGAGAATACAGGATGGTATCATCTGCAAAAAGCCGAACCCTGGCGTGGATCCCGTCTCCCAGGTCATTGATGTAGATCAAGAACAGATTAAAATTAAATTAGTGTGTTTTTGTTTGAATTGTTGAATTTCCGGCCCAACAACATCGAACGTTATATAGGGCCTTTTTGATAACATTGTTGTCATGTTTCTCTTGTATCCATTTTATTGTTCTTATATTTTTAAACTCTGTTGTACAGTTGTATTTCTTTAATATAGTTTATTATATACTTTGGTTTAATTTTACTGAAAATTTCATGAAGAGTTCTACAGTATGAGAATTACGTCGAATTTCATCAAATGTATTACACTCCAACAAAATGTGAGACAACTGCAAAGTTGACATTGCAGAAAGCACACATTGAGGCCGTTTCTCGTTTTAAAAGAAACGAATGTGTTAGTTTTGTATGTCCTGTATGTAGTCTGCAGATAATAACTGCAACCTTTCTAACAAGTTGGCCCGTATCATGCCAGGTTTTTGAATTTTCCAAAAACTTCAGTTTATTGCATTCGATTTTCAAGAAGTTAGTCCATTTTTGTCTTATGTGTCTATTTATCAAAGGTTTCAAGTCTCGATATGGTATTGGGATAATACTCTCTGATAACAACAGGGCGTCTTTTGCCTCTCTGTCAGCTATTTCATTTTCTTCTTTCCCTGCGTGACCAGGAACCCAAAAAAAAGACACTTTTGCCCCTTTTATCTTTCGATTGGTATTTTGTCAGAATGTCCAATGCAGATATATTCCGGGTGTTACTGTTTCTCAAAGCAGTAAGACAAGATAACGAATCGGATACAATAACGAAATCATGGTTTTCTGATTCTGCTGCAATGTCTAATGCTAGGCTTATTGCTAAAGCCTCAGCAGTATTTATTGAGATATTGGAATTATATTTTCTTTTTTTACTTTTATTTGAGGTAAGAGCAACCAAAGATGTCGCTGTATCATTTTTCGATCCATCTGTGTATATTTGTACATAATTTGGGTATTTTTGTAGCACTTTTTGAAACATATTCACGTAAAAATCCTTTTTCTTTCTATGGTTTAATTCTAAGTTTATAGCCGGGATTTCAAAAAGCCATGGTGGAATTTTTGGTATCTAATATCTTTTTATCAATCTAAATTCAAATTTAGTTTCGATCAATTCTTTTTCAATTCTAAGTCCAAAAGTTGATAGACATTTTGAGTTTTTAGTCAAGCTATTTTTTATTGTGGGTGAAAAACGCATAAATACGCTCAATTATTCAGTCAGGATTTCAGTTTTAGTGCATATTGCAATGATAGCTTGAGTCTTCTATTTTGTAGTGGTGGTTCATTTGTTTTTTGTGTATCTGACAGAAATGCCCAACGTTTGTTTTTTTAGCAGAAAATTGAAATCCATTCTTTTTGGTCCATTCTTGTATTTTATTGATTTGAAGTTGTAGATGATTCTGTATTTCTATCATACAATTAGCTCTATAATAAATCACAAAGTCATCGACGTATAGAGAACATTTTGTATTCTGTAATAAGCATTCAGTGATCGTTTTTATTTGTATATTAAATAGTGTAGGTGATAATACGCTTCTTCTTTAATAAATGTATCTGATAAACAGTTTCCAATTCTTATATGGAATGTTCGGTTGCTTAGAAAGTTTGATATACATTTTGGTAAGTTTCCTCTTAAACCGAAGGAATATAGATCTTTCAAAATGCCATATTTCCAAGTAGTGTTAAATGCTTTTTCTAAATCGAAAAAAAAAACAGCTACCGCATGTTCTTTTCTAACAAATGCTTCTCTAATAAATGTTTCTAATCTAATGAGATGATCTCTTGTTGAATGATTCATTCTAAATCCACACTGAATGTTTGCCATTAAGTTATTACTTTCCAGAAAATATATTAAGCGTTTATTAAAAAAAAAAATCCAAAATTTTACAGAAAGAATTTGTGAGGGCTATTGGTCTGTAATTTATTGGATCTGTGTGATCTTTTTCTCTTTAAGTATTTTAATGGTAATTGCTTTGCTCCAGTCCTTATAAATGTATTTTGTTGTCAAAGATTATTAACAACTTTTTATAAAGCTTTCAGTGTTAACGTTGGCAGATGTCTTATAAGCTCATAATGAATTGAATCTGGACCTGGTGCAGTATTTTTGGTTTCTATTGCGTAAGCTCGTTTATTGATATTGGGGAGATGTAGTATTCCAATATATTTGTTTTAAAATGTATATTTTCTTTTTCTATTTCTCTTTTTACTTTTTTAAAGGAGTCTGAATAGTTTTCAGACGATGATATTTTCGAAAAGGTCTTTCCAATTTAATTTGCAATATCTTGTGTAGTTTTATGCATAATTAAGTGCCATCAGCAAGTTTAATTTGTTTCATTGGACTTTTTTTTTGGTATTTCCTTTCATTTTTCTAATCCTTTTCCAAATGTTATTTATGGGTGTGTTTGAATTTCTTCTTCTTCTTCTTCATATTACTGTGGATACCCCGTTAGTACCGAGGAAAGAGTCCACAATTTAAATACACATAAAATAAAAAACATCACAAACAACAATTATAAACAGATGACACAGTGTCACTTTAGGTTTTTAGACCAGCCCTTCAGTGACGATTTAAAAGCCTGAACTGTAGGGGCAGTGATGGAGGCCTGGTCCAGGGTGTTCCACAGCCTAATGGCTGACGGAAAAAAAGAATATTTATAGACGTCGGTGCGTGCATGTGGGACATGCAGCTTGAGCTGATGGCCTCGGGTAGAGCGGGATACCTGTTGGATTCGGCCTGGCTGAGTGGACATTTCCACGTGGCGGTTCACGATCTTGTAAATAGTGATGACCTTGTTTATCGCTCTGCGATGATGTAGGGGCTCCAGTTGGAGTTGGGCCACCAAAGCTGAGGCGCTAGATTTAAGGCCGTAGTCCTGTAAGATACGACGTGCCGCTCGACGTTGGATCATCTCCAGCTTAGATATCAGGTGTTGTTGATGAGGATCCCATACAGTCGATGCGTACTCCAGGATGGGACGAGCTAAACTTTTATAACAATGGGTCTGGATCCTGGTGGAGCATCCCTTGAGTTTCCTTTGGACGAAGGCGCAAGCTCTATTTGCTTTGGCAGCAATAGATTGGACATGTGTGCCCCAGTGGAGTTTTTCTGTGATGTTCACTCCAAGGTACTTGGCATCTGAAACCCTCTCAATAGTGTGACCATGCAAGGTATAACTGGTGGGGATCCTAGTCCTCTTCCTTGAAATAGAGAGGAGGTTGCACTTATCAACATTGAACGTCATTTGCCATTTCGATTCCCAGGTCTCCAACCTATTGAGGTCGCCCTGTAGATATAAAGCGTCATTGGGGCTCTCGATGTGAGAATACAGGATGGTATCATCTGCAAAAAAGCCGAACCCTGGCGTGGATCCCGTCTCCCAGGTCATTGATGTAGATCAAGAACAGATTGGGTCCCAGCACCGAACCCTGTGGAACTCCAGACATGACCGGACCAAAGCAGGAGCTCTCACCTTCCACGACGACGCGTTGAGTGCGGCTGAAAAGGAAATTTTCAATCCATCTTTTGGTCTGACCTCTTATTCCGTAGTAGTCCAGCTTAAGGAGAAGACGTTGGTGAGGGACCTTATCAAAGGCCTTGGAAAAATCCAATAGTATGGTGTCGATTTGGCCAGCCTTGTCAACCACCGCAGCCAGATCGTCTACTGTGAGGATGAGCTGGGACTCACAAGACCTATTTTTTCTGAATCCGTGTTGGGCATCAGTAATAATCTTGTTCCTATCCGGTGGCCTGAGATCCCTGATCTGACGATATGTTCAAGAAGCTTGCAACACACACAAGTCAGTGAGATTGGCCTGTAGTTGGCTGGCTGGCTTCTATCTCCTTTCTTGAAGACTGGCTGTACATTGGCGTGTTTCCAGATGGTAGGAATTTCGCCAGTGGCCAGTGATTTATTGAAGAGAAGGGTCAGTGAGGGTGCCAATTCTGAGGCCAATTCCTTCAGTAGACGGCATGGGATAATGTCAGGGCCTGCTGCTTTTTTTGGGTTCAGATTGGACAGTAACTTCTGTACACCATTATTGGTGATTAATATGTCAGGCTTGTCTGGATTGGGGCTGACGTCCATCCTGGGCAAGTTGCTCAGGTCTTCTCTGGTGAATGCGGCGCAGAAAAGATTATTGAGAATGTCAGCTTTCGCCCTACTGTCGCTGAATGTCAGACCATTACTTTTTAGGGGTGCTATACCCATTGGATCGCTTCGCTTGTTTTGTATTAGCCGCCATAGGTTGTTGCTTGAATCTTCTTCAACGATCTTGTTGATATAGTTCTGGTAGCTCTGTCGATTAGATCGTCTGGCTTCTTTCTTGATGTTTTTGAAGCGCTCCCAGTCTGCAGCTTTGTTGGTGGTTTTTGCTAACCGCCAAGCCCGATACTTGCGTCTCGAGATCCTCATAAGCCTACTGTTTATCCAAGGCACATGGTTCTTTATTTTATTTATATAATTTTGCCATGTAAGTCGTTTCTGTTTCCTGATTACTTGTCGAGTTTTCGCTCGTGCAATTTTAAAGGCTTTCAGGTTTTCTGGAGATGGATTTGTCTTGAAAATTCTAAGCTGTTTGTTTCTAGTTTTTATGTTTTCTTTACAAATGTTTGTGAACCATGGTTTATTCTTTGTTATTTTAGATGTTGTTTTCGGTATAGTTCGTTCACAGATTTGAAATAATGATTGCAAAAAGGTTGAATATTCTTCTTGAGCATTAGAATGTATATTTTTATGAGAGAGTATTCTATCGTATTACAATTCAAATGTATTCCAATCTGCTTTTTAAAAATTCCATGTTGATGAGTTATGGGCTGGTATTTTGGAGTTTGTAGTAAGCAGGATAGGCTGGTGATCTGATCCATAATTATATTCCAAAACACTCCAAGTAAATTCCGTAAAAATAGTTGAATCTGCCATTGCTAAATCGAGATAAGATGGAGATACATTTGTAGCACGATGAAAAGTCAGAGTACCATCATTAAAAATGCATATATTTCTTTCCTCGAGTAATCTTTCAATTTCTTTTCATCTTAGGTTTATATTATGACTTCCCCATATAGGATTGTGACCATTAAAGTCTATCAAATGTATTATTTGAGTTGGCAGCTGTTTAATGAGATCATCTTATTGTGAATATTATTGTTTGATCTGGTGGAATATAAATTGAACATATAGTTATTTGTTTTATTAATGTAAATCTTATAGCCACGGCTTGCATGCAGGTATTTATATTAATTTTTCTATATAGAATATTAGTTGATATAAAAATAGACGTGCCTCCACATGCATTTTTTTTAGAATGTATATGGTGATAAGTGGTATAACCACGCAATTCAAATGATTCTGTATTTAATTTTATTTCTTGTAGACAAATTACTATAGGATTTGTCTCGGTTATAATAAGTTGTAGTTCTGGAATATTGTATTTTAGTCCTTTGCAGTTCCATTGTAGAATATTCTTATATTCTGAATTCATTTTCAAGAGAGAATATTTGTAATACAAACTTCTTTATTTTTTTTATTTTTTTTTTGTTTCTGGAGGGTTTTTATAATAATACAAGCGACATTGCCCGGCGTTGCCCGGGTGAAAAAAAAAAGGACTGTCTGGGGTGCAGATAACAAATTTATAAACTACACTTACTGAATACTTTTAGGAAAGTAAATAAATATTGTAATAGGGTAAAAAAAATAGTCAAATATTTTTATTGAACAAAATCTATATTGCCTATAGATTTACAATGTCTTTTGTTTTTAAAAGTTTGAAAAATTAATTGTCAAAAAAAAAAAGTATAGACTAACTGGAGAATCGAACCCTGGTCGCCCGTATAGCAGTCCACTACGTTTACCACTGAGCTATCGAAGACACATGTCCGATGTGAAAAATTATTAGACGGTATATTGGGCTAGGCCTAGATAGGTCAGTGACACACGTGTTTTCAAATTGACCAATGGGGATCCTCGCGGGGCTTAACACTGTCTTTTTATATATATAGATTACATTGTGCTTTATGTGAAGACTTGTTTGTTTTTCGATTTCTGTTTTTTTAAGGTTATGACATTTTCTATTTCATTTTCTTCTATAATTTCCATGTCGTTCTCCCGTGTACTACTATCCGTTTCTTATTGTGTCCTTGTTTTTGAATTTAAAGTTTGAGACATTGTTTCCTTTTGTATTTGTAAGTCAGTTATTGAATCACCCTTTTCGCATGCTTGTTCCAAAATGTCCATAGTTCTAATTTCATTAGATTTCAAGTCCTTACCGTGATATATTTCTTTTATTTTGTTTTTCATATAATCCTTTTTTGGTTTGTTCTCCGAGTTTACTTTCCCTGGAAGCATTTCTTCTATATTTGATTGTTTTGATTTTTCTTTAGTGCATATTATTGCATTTATTTCCCATTTTTTGAACACTCCATCTTGATCTTTATAGCACAATTCTGGTCAAGTGGGTGTCTGTGTTTCAGCGTGTTTCATTTTATTAATGTCTTTTTAAAGAGCTCCAGCATAATTTTTTTAACTTATTAAATATTTTTCTGATATAAAAATTTTTTTTTGCATCTTGATAAGGTATATTTTTTTAGTTTTTAATTTTTGTATTTGTTTTTCTTCGATCCATCTTGGACATATTTTTGAGAATGACAGATGTTGTCCTTCACAGTTTAAACATTTAATTTATTTCTGCACTGCATGTTTCCATGCTGTGTCATTCATTACCACAATGTGGGCAGACAGCATTTTTTTGCAGTGTTTTTTCAAGTCACCGAATTTTGTACAGTTATAACACCTCATAGGGTTTGGTATGTAGTCTTCAATTTAAATGTTTAGAAATCATGCTTTAATTTCCTTTTGAGGAGTCGGTTTATTAAAAGTTAAAATTATTGTGTTAGTTGCAATTTCTTTTTGATCTCTTTTTAGTTTTATTATATAAGCTGAGATAACTCCTTGACTTTTTAGTTCTTGTATTAATTCATCTTCCGTACAGCATTCCAATTCTTTTGATTTAATAATTCCTTTTGAGCTGTTTAGGAAGGTATGAGCTTTTGTTTCTATGGCTTTTCCTGCCATATTGGTTGTTTTTAATAAATTGCTTGAGTGTGATTTTTTGTTCGCTTTCTACCAGAATCTGTCCAGATCGTAATTTTTTTTTACAGATTTAGGTGGTGCGGCAATCCCAGTAATGGCTTTTTCTATCACAAAAGGTGATAATTTAGTTAGTGGTTTTTCTGTTTCTTTAGATGAAATTGTAATTAATCTTGGCCATATTTCTGTATTTTCGTTGGTGTTCGAATCTTTACCTCTTTTTCGTTTTGTCTCGCTGCTCTCCATTTTTTTCAAGTATTTGGGTTTAAATATACCCGCGGCTCTAGCCGCTTTTTATATTTTAGTTGCTAGTCTTAGTTTGTTTAGTGATTAGACATATATATATATATATACAATAAAAATATATACATTAAAATAACAAAGATACTTGTAATACCACAATAACAAAGATACTTTCTAATATGTTTCAACCTTTAAATAAATAAGTATTTTTCAATAAAACTCTCAAGGACGTAACTTTGAATTCATAACATCACCGCAATATTGGTGCGAAATCTCATTCTGTGTGTTTTTAATTTTGTTTTTAATATGTCCATATTGTTGTCAGATTCTTTAATTGTATTCCACCACAGGAGGTGCGTAAGCTCAGAGCGCATTTAACATTCAGCAACACACATGACGTAAGCTCAAAGCGCATTTAACATTCAGCAACAAACACGACGTAAGCTCAAAGCGCATTTAACATTCAGCAACAAACATGACGTAATCTCAGAGCGCATTTAACATTCAGCAACAAACATGACGTAAGCTCAGAGCGCATTTAACATTCAGCAACAAACATGACGTAATCTCAGAGCGCATTTAACATTCAGCAACAAACATAACGTAAGCTCAAAGCGCATTTAACATTCAGCAACAAACATGACGTAAGCTCAAAGCGCATTTAACATTCAGCAACAAACATGACGTAAGCTCAGAGCGCATTTAACATTCAGCAACAAACATGACGTAATCTCAGAGCGCATTTAACATTAAGCAACAAACATGACGTAAGCTCAGAGCGCATTTAACATTCAGCAACAAACATGACGTAAGCTCAAAGCGCATTTAACATTCAGCAACAAACATGACGTAAGCTCAAAGCGCATTTAACATTCAGCAACAAACATGACGTAATCTCAGAGCGCATTTAACATTCAGCAACAAACATGACGTAAGCTCAGAGCGCATTTAACATTCAGCAACAAACATGACGTAATCTCAGAGCGCATTTAACATTCAGCAACAAACATGACGTAAGCTCAAAGCACATTTAACATTCAGCAACAAACATGACGTAAGCTCAAAGCACATTTAACATTCAGCAACAAACATGACGTAAGCTCAGAGCGCATTTAACATTAAGCAACAAACATGACGTAATCTCAGAGCGCATTTAACATTAAGCAAAAAAAATGACGTAAGCTCAGAGCGCATTTAACATTCAGCAACAAACATGACGTAGGCTCAGAGCGCATTTAACATTCAGCAACAAACATGACGTAATCTCAGAGCGCATTTAACATTAAGCAACAAACATGACGTAAGCTCAGAGCGCATTTAACATTATGCAACAAACATGACGTAAGCTCAGAGCGCATTTAACATTAAGCAACAAACATGACTTAAGCTCAGAGCGCATTTAACATTAAGCAACAAACATGACGTAAGCTCAAAGTGCATTAAAACATTCAGCAACAAACATGTCGTAAGCTCAGAGCGCATTTAACATTCAGCAACAAACATGACGTAATCTCAGAGCGCATTTAACATTAAGCAACAAACATGACGCATACTCAGAGCGCATTTAACATTCAGCAACAAACATGACGTAAGCTCAGAGCGCATTTAACATTCAGCAACAAACATGACGTAATCTCAGAGCGCATTTAACATTAAGCAACAAACATGACGTAAGCTCAGAGCGCATTTAACATTAAGCAACAAACATGACGTAAGCTCCGAGCGCATTTAACATTAAGCAACACACACGACGTAAGCTCAAAGCGCATTTAACATTAAGCAACAAACATGACGTAAGCTCAGAGCGCATTTAACATTCAGCAACAAACATGACGTAATCTCAGAGCGCATTTAACATTAAGCAACAAACATGACGTAATCTCAGAGCGTATTTAACATTAAGCAACAAACATGACGTAAGCTCAGAGCGCATTTAACATTAAGCAACAAACATGACGTAAGCTCAGAGCGCATTTAACATTAAGCAACAAACATGACGTAAGCTTAGAGCGCATTTAACATTCAGCAACAAACGTGACGTAAGCTCAGAGCGCATTTAACATTAAGCAACAAACATGACGTAATCTCAGAGCGCATTTAACATTAAGCAACAAACATGACGTAAGCTCGAAGCGCATTTAACATTCAGCAACAAACATGACGTAATCTCAGAGCGCATTTAACATTAAGCAACAAACATGACGTAAGCTCAAAGCGCATTTAACATTAAGCAACAAACATGACGTAAGCTCAGAGCGCATTTAACATTAAGCAACAAACATGACGTAATCTCAGAGCGCATTTAACATTAAGCAACAAACATGACGTAAGCTCAAATCGCATTTAACATTAAGCAACAAACATGACGTAAGCTCAGAGCGCATTTAACATTAAGCAACAAACATGACGTAAGCTCAGAGCGCATTTAACATTAAGCAACAAACATGACGTAAGCTCAAATCGCATTTAACATTAAGCAACAAACATGACGTAAGCTCAGAGCGCATTTAACATTAAGCAACAAACATGACGTAAGCTCAGAGCGCATTTAACATTCAGCAACAAACGTGACGTAAGCTCAGAGCGCATTTAACATTAAGCAACAAACATGACGTAATCTCAGAGCGCATTTAACATTAAGCAACAAACATGACGTAAGCTCAGAGCGCATTTAACATTGAACAACAAACATGACGTAAGCTCAGAGCGCATTAAACATTAAGCAACAAACATGACGTAAGCTCAGAGCGCATTTAACATTGAACAACAAACAAGGAAAAACATGGCTATAACTCTCTATGTGTATTTAAAATTGTGTAGAAATTGTGTCCCCGTCCACAAGCTTATGTTTCGTACTGCACATCATATAATGATTTTGGAACCAATACAATTTGGCGCTTTTGAAAACGAGAAGAAAGCTTATGATCCTTATGGCACTGTAAAAAAAGATATATATTCACTTGACATTCATTTAGGGCTTTAGCCTGCTCCACCACCTCCTTCCATTCGGGCCTATACATGTCTTTCCTCCGCCATGCAGTCACACCAAACGGTTTCGCAGATCTGCTTCTACAGATTTGAGCTATCTTCATCTTGGGTCTGCCTCTATGCCTCTCTCTCCCCCCCCCCACTCCACTCTGGTCTCTGGTAATGTACTGTTCTGGCTACTCTTCCTTCTGCCAGTCTTTCTAAATGACCAGCCTACCCCGCCCCACTCCGCCCTACTTTATTCTAGCTTCCACCTTTGGTTCAACGTACAGTGTATATATTTTTTCATTTCACTTAACATTATAATTAAAAAAGTAAATAACGTATCCCTTCGGACCAAATCGATCCATGGCGCCAGTGAAGCAGCGTGCACTAGTCTATGTGGCCACGGCATACTTAGGGGAGTGTGTAGCAAGCACAATGCTCCCAGCTGCCTCTACTTTTCCACAACTAAAGTCAGAGCCGGGTAGACTCAGGGACATGTGCCAGTCCCCAGAACAAACCCTGGTCATCAACAGAATTTGAACCTATGACCTTACTGCACGCCAGTCAAATGCGCTGCCACTCGACCACCCTGTGCTGTCTTTTAATCCACCACAGTTTGGTTCTCGTGCAGAGTATGGCGTTCTTCATTTCAACATTAAACTATCATTGATTTGGTAAAACTTTTTTTTTATGTTCTTTTCTCATTTCTCTTATAGATACTATCGAAAAAATAGGGGATAATCTACTGAAGAATTTACTGGTTACTAAGCTAGGTGGCTGGCCCTTGACCCACGCTCAATGGAATGAAACAAGTTTCGACTTTCTCAACACCTGGTTCAAATTGAAAAAAATCGAAGCCAGCAATGTGTTCAATTTCTTCATCAGTATTGACAAGAAGAACTCCAGTAAAAGGACACTAACGGTAAGTCAGTATTGAAAGCAAGAACTCCAAAAAGGAAACATTCAAAGTAAGTCAGTATTGAGAATAAGAACTCCAGTAAGAAAACACTTCACTCAAGGTAAGTCTGTATTTACAACAAGATTTCTAGTAAGAAAACACTCACAGTAAGTTAGTATATCAACAAGAACTCCAGTAAGAAAACACTTATGGTAAGTCAGTATTTACAACAAGAACTCCAATAAGAAGACACTCACAGTAAGTCAGTATTTACAAAAAGAACTCCAATAAGAAGAAACTCACAGTAAGTTAGTATTTACAACAAGAACTCCAATAAGAAGACACTCACGGTAAGTCAGTATTTACAACAATAACTCCAGTAAAAAGACAATCACGGTAAGTCAGTATTTACAACAAGAACTCCAATAGAGCGTTCGCAATGGGCGTGGCTTAGGTTTCTTAGTGACGTATTTATGTAAATAGAACCCACTTTATGTACAAAAATGGTAAAGTACTTCCTTATCATGCCAAATTCACATCTGAATGTTGGCTATCCTATGCACAAATCATTAGATAAATCGTCGTAGATAATCTTACTAGTACAAGAGAAAGACTGACATGGTATTCTTTCAACGAATTTCAACATTTTAAGCTCAATTCATCATCTTAATATATGGCCGGTAAGTGTTGCATTTGAATGGATTTATTGAAGTAAATTATTGGAGGCATTCGTTATTTTCATTGTAGGCCTAATCGTTCAATAGTAATGTAACATTTTTAATGTAAGAATCGTCTTGTGATAGGTCTATTAATCTAATATAGAATTAATAAAATCCATATTAATACATTAATCATCATTTTAAACACAAAATATCAATAAAAAAAAGCTCGAGCCTATATGAAACAATATTAAAACAGCGGCCATTGTACACCATTACACAAAGTAAACAAAAAACACGTGATTTTTGTCACGTGATTGCAAACGCCCTATAAGAAGACACTAACGGTAAGTCAGTATTTACAACAAAAAGTCCAATAAGAAGACACTCACGGTAAGTCAGTATTTACAACAAGAACTACAATAAGAAGACAATCACGGTAATTCAGTATTTACAACAAGAACTACAATAAGAAGACAATCACGGTAAGTCAGTATTTACAACAAGAACTACAATAAGAAGACTATCACGGTAAGTCAGTATTTACAACAAGAACTACAATAAGAAGACAATCACGGTAAGTCAGTATTTACAACAAGAACTACAATAAGAAGACAATCACGGTAAGTCAGTATTTACAACAAGAACTACAATAAGAAGACAATCACGGTAAGTCAGTATTTACAACAAGAACTACAATAAGAAGACAATCACGGTAAGTCAGTATTTACAACAAGAACTACAATAAGAAGACACTCATGGTCAGGCAGTATTTACAACAGGATTTCTAGTAAGAAAACACTCAAGGTGACTTAGTATTTACAACAAGAACTTCAGTAAGAAAAACCCTCAGAGTAGGTCAGTATTGACAACAAGTACTCAAGTAAGAAAATATTATACTACAGAAAATAATTTTACAAAAGAATTGGTTACAGAAAGATTAGGTTACAGAAATATAATTTTACAGATATATTATGTTACGGTAAGATTACGTTACTGATTAAGTTACTGATTAGGTTATCGGCAATTTGGATAATAATAATAATAATAATTGTTTTTATATAGCGCTTTCTGTATAGGTAACAGACAAATTACATATTAGGTTACATCCACATAAGAATATATCATTATATACGATCACATACCGAATGATCCATTGGGTCGATGAAGCAGCGTTCACCTTGTAAAAAGTCTCAAAACCCGGACGAGCCGAAGCTCTTAAGCCGGGGCCACCCACTTTAGAAATGGGTTAATTAAAACACTGTCCGGGATCCAACCACACCACGGCACGCAGAAGGCGTGGCGTGCCATGTAAAAGGGAAGGATTCCGCAGGCCAGCGACCGTTCACTGCGGTTCCCCTAAGGATCATTATCGTGGTGGCTCTCCCGTATATCTGCATTGTCACCCGGTAGCACAAATCCTGTACTATAGGCACAGGCAACCAGGCACCGGGTGGGTCGTGAGACGGGGTTGCAGCATCCATTGCTTCCTCCCCACCGAGACCCGGTGGCCTCTCGAAAGTGCAATGGATCTCGGACATGCTGCGGGGGCTGTCCCCCATGCGTTAGCCCGCCGGTGTTTCAAAGAAATTACTGGCGGTTTACACACTACGCCGCTTTGAGGCCCATGAGTACAGTAGTTCACCGTTCAGCGTTCACCAGTTTCTTTGGCCACACATACTAAGGGTTTGTTTCGCCAGTACAATGCCACATTCGCCTCTATATTAGCCCCAACGAATGTGTCCCATCAGATCAGGGTATTCTCATATAAACTCTCTATATTAGCCCCAACGAATGTATCCCATCAGATCAGGGTATTCTCATAGAAACTCTCTATATTAGCCCCAACGAATGTACCCCATCAGATCTGGGTATTCTCATGGAAACTCTCTATATTAGCCCCAAAGAATGTACCCAATCAGATCTGGGTATTCTCATGGAAACTCTCTATATTAGCCCCAACGAATGTACCCAATCAGATCTGGGTATTCTCATGGAAACTCTCTATATTAGCCCCAAAGAATGTACCCCATCAGATCTGGGTATTCTCTTAAAAACTCTCTAAATTAGCCCCAACGAATGTACCCAATCAGATCTGGGTATTCTCATGGAAACTCTCTATATTAGCCCCAACGAATGTATCCCATCAGATCTGGGTATTCTCATGGAAACTCTCTTTATTAGCCCCAACGAATGTATCCCATCAGATCAGGGTATTCTCATAGAAACTCTCTATATTAGCCCCAACAAATGTATCCCATCAGATCAGGGTATTCTCATAGAAACTCTCTATATTAGCCCCAAAGAATGTACCCAATCAGATCTGGGTATTCTCATGGAAACTCTCTATATTAGCCCCAAAGAATGTACCCAATCAGATCTGGGTATTCTCATGGAAACTTTCTATATTAGTCCCAAAGAATGTACCCAATCAGATCTGGGTATTCTCATGGAAACTCTCTATATTAGCCCCAAAGAATGTACCCAATCAGATCTGGGTATTCTCATGGAAACTCTCTATATTAGTCCCAAAGAATGTACCCAATCAGATCTGGGTATTCTCATTGAAACTCTCTATATTAGCCCCAAAGAATGAACCCAATCAGATCTGGGTATTCTCATGGAAACTCTCTATATTAGTCCCAACGAATGTACCCCATCAGATCTGGGTATTCTCATGGAAACTCTCTATATTAGTCTCAAAGAATGTACCCAATCAGATCTGGGTATTCTCATGGAAACTCTCTATATTAGTCCCAACGAATGTACCCCATCAGATCTGGGTATTCTCATGGAAACTCTCTATATTAGCCCCAACGAATGTACCCCATCAGATCTGGGTATTCTCATGGAAACTCTCTATATTAGCCCCAAAGAATGTACCCAATCAGATCTGGGTATTCTCATAGAAACTCTCTATATTAGTCCCAACGAATGTACCCCATCAGATCTGGGTATTCTCGTGGAAACTCTCTACATTAGCCCCAACGAATGTACCCCATCAGATCTGGGTATTCTCACGGAAACGCTCTAGACCCAAGACAAACAAATCCTAGCCTTCACCAGGATTCGAACCCTGAACGTTTCGCACGCCAGCTGATTGCTCGGCCACTATAGGAGGAAAAATGGATATCTTAAATGTTTTAGAGTATAAAGTAAGAGCAGCAATACAAAGCCACACCAAGAATCAACATTTTAAAATAAGGTTTTGATTTGACCATGCTAAGATTCTACAAGCTTTGATTTGTCTTTCAATAATTGTCTGATTCAGATTGACCAGCCAACTTTGGGGTTGCCGAGTCGGAATTATTATCTGGTCAACAGAAACGACACAAATCTGATGATTTATGAAAATCTTATCCTTGCTGTTGGGAAACTTTTAGGATTAGCTGACCCGGCTACTAGTGAAGAACATATCAGAGAGATAGTTGACTTCGAAATCCAACTTGCCAATGTAAGTGATAACTATACACAATACAACTTGCACAATTGAAATAGCAATACGAATAACTACAGGTAATCTTCTGATTGCGATAGCATGGTTGTATTATTATTAACTAATAACACTATCTCTAGTAAGTTCTAGTACCAGAACTATGTCTGGGAAGTAAATCCAGTACAAGGATCGGCAACATTTTGAGAATAGAGTGCCAAAAGAAAGGATTTCTAATTCATTCAGCCCGCTATGAACCTAAAGTGTATCTTTTCTTGTAGAAAATGCATTTGCATGTCTCACCGCTTGCCATTGAAAAATTCTGGGGTGGTGTCAGATCTGGCACGCATGTCGTAGGTTGCCAACCCCTGATATATAGCGTTGTTGGTGGAATGTTTTGGTTCAAGTATAAATAAATGTCTAGCAAAACCTTTTTAAAGCCAAATCCACAATACACGTCTTATAATATAGTCAGTTTAAGTAGCAGTTAATTTGATACGCTAACAACTATTTCATACTAGTATTTATGCCCGCCAAAATGATGGAGAAACAAATGACTACAATATATTATGTCAAAAGAATAAAATAATAATAAAAATGAAAAAAACAGGAAACAATAAAAAAAAGTAAAAGCTCTCACAGCAAAGGGAAAACCCAGAAGGACCAATCATCAACATATATCATTACTGTGAGTTTGTTTATATGTTTTTGTTTATATATATACTAGTAGTTATGCCCGTCAAAATGACGGAAAAACTAATGACTACAATGTTAAGAGAGAAAGAAAAGAGACAATTACAATAAAGACAAGGTTTTATAAGGTTTCCGCAGCCCAGCGATCGTTCACTGCGGTTCCCCTAAGGATCATTATCGTGGTGGCTAGCCAGTATACCCGCACTGTCACCCGGTAGCACACATCCTATACCATAGGTACATGCATTCAGGCACCGGGTGGTTCTCGAGACGGGATTGCAGCGTCCATTGCTTCCTCCGCCCCCCGAGACCAGTGGCCTCTCGGCAGTGTAATGGACCTCGGACCCGCCGTGGGGGCTGTGCCCAATGCGTTCGCCCGCCAGTGTATTTTAATGGGAATGTATCGGCGGTTTACACACTACGACAGTCCTTTAGGCCACAATTCTTATGCATATGCCAGGGTCAGGTCAACCAGAAACAAATAAAAATAACAAAAACTAAATACCGAAAGAAACATTCTCAACACTGTTTTATTAATACAATAAGGAAGAACAAAAATTAAATACCAAAAAAAATCGTTATCACTTTAGTTTTTATTGTATTGAAATATTTTTTTCTACGCTTTTTTATTATTTACCCTTTTATTGTTTGGTATTATGTTTTTTTTTTCTTTTCGATAGTATATTATTGTTAATTTAATAGGATATTTTTAATAACAAGTCAAGTCAACACAACTGTTCGCTATATAAGACGCTTACAAGACGAATACCAGACGCTTGACAGTTACAATTATTATGCCTATGCCAGGGTCAGAAACCATTAAAAAGAACAAAAACTAAATACCGAAAAGAAACGTTCATTGTATTCATTGTAATGGTCTCTTTTCTTTCTCTCGTAACAAAGCATATTTTAGTCGTTCGTTTCTCCGTCATTTTGACGGGCATAACCACTAGTATATACATAAATATATAACAAACTCACGGTAATTATATATGTTGATGATATATATGTATTTATATATATATATATATGTTTTTTCCCTATAGGCCCCTAACCGTTTGACTAATCGGGACAAAAGTTAAATGTATAAATTGGAAACGCCCTCTTCAAACGTTACGCACCGCAAATTGGCTTGGAGAGTTTAAATGGGGACGTCCATTAATTACGTCTACAATTTTTTTGGCGATTTTTTCTCCCCCCCCCCTCCCCCTATATAATTACGTCAACAATTGGTTCCCCCCCCCCTCAAAACAATTAACACAATTTTAGACGCTTGCTTTTATGTTTAAAATAGATTTAAAACGGAAAGGTTTATACTATAATTAATTTTATTGTAATACATATTAAAATTTGTTAAAAAGATTTCTTATTGACTATAATTCTCATATGTTTACTATTGTTCTTTTCATATACATTTTAATCATGTCTAATTTCACTAAAACAGATTTTGGTTCAATGTTGCATGTCAAATATTTTAGGGGGAAATTGTGCACCAGTTGTAAATTAGCCTTCTATTTTAACTAGGGATGTTAACCAAAAACCGGAATTCTTGAATGGTGTAGGCTACTTAAAAAAATACTAGCGCATGACTTAATGTCTATGAAATCATTTCTTTTTTCATTATAGATGTTTGCATTATCTTTTAAGTAAAAGTAACATGTTTTAATTATTTAATGGATGCACGTCCCTATTGAGAGCATCCTTTAATAGGCGACTTTTTACCCTGTAAAAATTAAGTTATAATAATTATAAAGGACAAGTGACAAGTTATAAATTATTACTTTTAAATAACAGAAGCCTGACAGCAACAATGCATGCGCCAGGGCAAACGGAAACACTATAAAAAAAACTAAATACCGAAACTAACATTCTCAATACTGTTTTATTGATACAATAAGCAAGAACACACATTTAATACCGAACAAAATCGTTATCACTATAGTTTTTATTGCATTGAAATATTATTTTCTAATTTTTTTATTTTATTTATCTTTTTTATTGTTTTGTATTTGTGTGTTTTTTTTATTTTAGATATTATGTTATTGTTAATATAATATTATTAAAAACAAGTCAAGTCAACACAACTGTTTGCTACATTTTAATATAGAATTAAAAAGTATCTTTAAAAACCCGGACGAGCCTTTCGGCTCTTGTGTCCAGGGCACACACGCCGATGGCGTGACGTGCCGGGTAACAGGGAAGGTTTCCGCAGCCCAGCGAACGTTCACTGCTGTTTCTCCAAGTATTATTATCGTGGTGGCTCGCCAGTAAACCTGCACTGTCACCCAGTTACACAAAACCTATACTATAGGTATAGGCATCCAGACACCGGGTAGATCTCGAGACGGGATTGCAGCGTCCATTGCTTCCTCCCCAACGAGACTAGTGGCCTCTCGGCAGTTTAATGGATCTCGGACCCGCTGCGGGGGCTGTCCCCGATGCGTTCAGTGGCCGGTGTATTCTTAATGGGCATGTATCGGCGGTTTACACACTACGCCAGTCTTTGAGGCCAGAGGCTTGACAGCAAAAATTCTTATGTATATGCAAAGGTCAGGGCAACCAGAAACAACTAAAAAGAACAAAAACTAAATACCGAAAAGAAACTTTCTCACTCCAGTTTTATTGTAATATTGTCTTTTGTCTTTCTCTCTTAACAAAACACATTGTAGTCATTCTTTTCTCTGTCATTTTGACGGGCATAACCACTAGTCAAAACATAATTTGAAATAATTTTTAAACAGAAATCACTCTGAATATATTTTGTGAATGGCGCTCCAGTTTGTAGCATTACCATAATTAGTAATACCATTTTTGTAAAAATGAATGAACGAATTAATCAACATAGTTGATTTAAAAAACATTTCTTTTGAGGGACGTTACCAATTTATGTATTTAATTTTTGTCATGATATGTTCAATGGCCTAGGAGTATATAGAGGACACATTTATATGAATTATAGATATTATCAATATTGTCACGTGCGAAATCCGCTACTGACGTATAATATTATATTTAGGAATGTAATATTTATACATTCTTTTGATTCACATCCCTCTTGGATCCTACAATGTTGTATAAGAATTAGTATTGGTGTTATTGAAGTAGATTTGATATTTATTTGGCTCGTAGGATGTGCATTAATAGTATGAAGTGAATTAGGTAAACTATACCTTAATATAGAGGAAATCCACAATCCTGTTTGAATATGTTAAACACAATTTTATTCCAACAAGTTGAAATTATGAATATAACAGCAACACAGAATACAGGTACCAATAGTATAGGATGAAACGTAAATCAGTTGAGATTCTTTTATATAATATTAAGCCGTTTTAACGTATCTTTTAAGAAAATGGTCAAGAACAGTCCTCACACACTAGCGCCCAAGCTAGAACTGACTAACGATCTCCAACCCTCGTGCGTATCACGCATTTTAAGCATTTTAATGCTATGACGTAGTGTCTAGACATATACATGTTTTATTCCTAACACGGAAACATTTCGGGTTTAAGATTATTTCTTTTTAACTTTAATTAATAATAATAGAACCAATATAATTATGGAAATAAAACTACTTTCGTAACAATATATATAATTACCGTGAGTTTTTTTTATATTGTATATGTTTATATAATAATATATCGTCACGCTCATAAGATAATTGCGTAAGTCATTTTTTGGCGGTTTTGAGTTATTGGTACTGACAGAAAGACAATTGCCAGCTCTACCATCCTATCTGACAGTACAGCTCTATTAAAATTTTTAAACTGCTGAAACTGCTCGATAATCGTTTTGCCTAAGTCAAAACAGTGAGTTAGGCAGTTTACAACCTTCATCATGGTGGGAGACAGAACGGAGAGCATGAATACTACTCAGGCTCTTGCCATGCTAATGAGTCTGATGGATGGCTCACAATCTCAAGGTAATATTCATTTTTGAACATTTAATTGTTTTAGATCTATTTTTAAACATTTTGTTTGCTTTTTAGAACTGTAAGTAGCCGATTTGCTTTCGTGCTAGTTTTTTGCCTAAGTCAGTATATCAGTCTATGGACAAGGCAGAGTAAGTCACCCATTCAATGGATTTTTTGACTTACGCATTTTTCGTTTTGGCTTACTTAATAAAAATTACTTACTAAACCTGTAGTTATTAATATTAGCTTAAAGGACTAAAGAGTCAAAGGTGGGGCTCTGGTAGGGCTACTTGGGTTGGGCTTTGAAAACCGGGTTGTGGAAGGGAGGGAAAGACCGTGAGAGGGGAAGAGAAAGAGAGCAAAGGGGGAAGGGAACGAAGAGACGATAGAGAGAGACACAGAGAGAGAGAGAGAGAGGGGGCATTAAATAAAAGAGAAATACATGAAATCTTTCTTTTGGGTTTTAACCTTTAGTTTGTCCCTCTGTTTTATATTTCTACAGATGATTGTGATTTCGCTCTCAATGCACATGAAAGTGAGATAGTTAGCTTAGAAGAGGTTACTTTGTCATCCCCTCCTAGAGATGCTGCAATAGGTGATACAACACAACTTGAATTCTTCCCAGTCGAGGTGATTGTGAAAATTCCTGCAGACTGTCCGAAGGTGGGTACTGGGTACTAATATTTTAATTTAACTTTTATGAATCATTATATTATTTTCTCTCCCGATCCTTCTTTAACCACCAGGTTTGACAAAGACAAAGGCCAAATAAGGCCTATATGTTTTATATACCCCTTGTCTATGTTGAGCATTCACACAGCCATGCAGAATTACTGACCACTTCCTTTTTTTTTTGACAGCTTGCACAGAAGGCAGATAGCGACATTGACACTGAAATTGATGATGAACGAGATTCCTCATATAACCCAAAGGACACTTCAGAATCAGACACTGACATGGAAATGGAGTCATCTGAGCCAGCTGATCAACAAGCGCCTTCACTTAATACTCCCACAAAGATTAGAAGAAAGAAACCTCATCTATGGAAATCAAACATCAGCAAAAGACTCCGATTACAAGGTCAAGAATACACCAGTAGCAAAGGAAAACAACGTTGTGAGAGAAAGCCTGGTCCCATGTGCACATCTGATTATTGTAAAAAATCAGAATTAAGAAACTGTTCTTCGTTGAATGAAAACAATCGCCTAGAAATCTTTACCACCTTCTGGGAAATGCAAACATGGGAAGCAAGAAGGAAATATGTACAGGCTTTGGTGACTCGGCAGCCTATCAAACAGAAGAAAAAAATTAATTCATCCAGGCGACACATTTCTCTATCTTATGTTTTGAAAAAAGAAGATGGCAATGTTGTCCCAGTTTGCAAGGAAATGTTTTGTAACACTTTAGGTGTATCAAAGCGAACGATTTCAAGTTGGACCTCTGATTCATTTTTAGACGACACTAACGATGCTGATTTCCAAAACAAAGATGAGTCTTCAAAAAGTCCAAATTCTGGAAAAACACAGAAAGTTTCAGAAGAAGACATGAACTATCTTAAAACCTGGTTACTTCATCTACCTACAGTGGAATCCCATTATTGCCGCCAAAGTGAAACGTACAAGAACAAGAAATTCCTCTTTCCTGGTACAAAAATAACAGACCTGCACATGCAATATTGTCAATCAGCAAGTGACGGAAAGCGTCCAGTCGGGCTCACCATGTTCCGTAAAATGTTCCAGTCAATGGGATTTTCTGTGTTCATACCCAAAAAGGATCAGTGTGAACAATGCATGCAGGCAAAAGTGGGAACTCTGAGTGATAATGATTACGCTGAACATGCTAAACAAAAACATCTTGCGCGAGAGAAGAAAAGTCAAGACAAAGAGGAGACAAAGACAGATAATTCAAAGTCTGTATGGACTATGGATCTCCAGGCTGTTCTTCTCTGTCCTAAGACAAATGCCAGCACATCATATTACAAAACCAAAGTTCAGGTTCATAATATGACCTATTATAACATGGGCACTAAGGAAGGTTATTGTCTGACATGGGATGAATGTAATGGCAATTTGAGTAGCGAAATGTTCGCATACCTTCATTATAGTCATTTTGAACAGTACATCAAAGATAACAAGAAGAAAACACATTACATTATTTGGAGTGACAACTGCACTTATCAAAATAAAAATGTGACAGTTGCCAATATGTTTTATCATTTGGCAAAAAAGTACAATGTTGTCATTGAGCAGAAATTTCTACTTAGTGGACACACTCAAATGGAATGTGATTCCGTACATAGCACGATAGAGAGGAACATTACATGTGACGTATTCACGCCATCTGAGTATGCTATCCTGTTCAGAACAGCCAGGAGAAAGCCTCAAGCTTACACTGTGAGAGAAATTGAACACAATCAGCCTGTTAAATTGAATGGTTCCTATTTCACAAGCATCCGTCCTGGTAAGACAACTGGAGATGCCACAGTTGGTAAATTGAAGGCAATTCAATACAAACCCAGAGAGATCCACTACAAGCTCAGTCACAGTGATGACTGGAAACTCTTGCCTCAGAGAATCCGAGATGTTGAGTTGGAAACAATCCAGCTGTTTCAGCATCAGCTGCCGCTCACTCAGAGAAAATTCAATGATGTCATGTCCATGGTCAAAATAATGCCCATCCAAGCCCGCAGATACTTTGAAAATCTACCTCATCATTAATTTTATAAATGTACTTTTGAAGCAAAATTGCAATATGTTGGGGTTCACCAGCTAGTTACATTTCTGTTTTCTTTGCAACAAGGGTGGTTAACCCAAAGTTAATTAATTTTTGTTACTTGAGCTGTTCTGATTTTTTTCTTTTTTTTTATGTGCAAAACGCATTATCATTTTTAGAACTAACATGATTTAAATTGCATTTAGTTTAACTCCTTTATTTTAATCACAATGCAACAGTTACTTTTTGTAGCGCTCTATTTCCACAATATAGTTCACCTATTCCAAAAACATGAAGTTTGGTTTTATTGAAATTTGACAATTGCTGTTGTTGGTGTCGTAGTCGTTGCTGTTGTTTTGTTTATTGTTGTTGTTATTGTTGTCGTTATGCTGCTGTTGTTGTGTTGGTGGTGGTGGTGGTGGTAGTGGTATGACTGGTGATGGCTCTTGTAGTGGTGGTGGTGTCAACATGTAGGGCATAATAAAATAAAGAGCTTAACTCACTGGATGAAAAAATGCCTAAGTCATTAAATATGCTATAAAATTGCCTAAGTCACAGAATGAAAGATGCATAAGTACTCTAAAAATTGTGCATAAGTCATATTAAGTCTCGTACTGTAGTAATCCACATAGAATTACAATTCTTTTGTTGATAATATTGATACAAACATGAAATCACACAAGTATACAAAAAAACTAGAGTTTTCAAGGGCATTAACTAGGAATGAAACAGTTTTTTCACGTTTTCTCAAAATGGCAAAAAATGACTTACGCAATTATCTTATGAGCGTGACGATATATTTGTCCTTTATTTTTTCTTCATAATATGGCAGATCTCAGTTTCAGACGAAAGCAGGCGAGACCCAAATTCACTGTATAACCCGATGACACTAGAGGAAGTACAGGGTAATTATAGTGAGGTAAGATTTGTGTTTTTATTTGTGGCATCCTGCATGTAATGGGTTGCCCGAACAGACCTGGAAAAACCCAGGAACCTAAAATCAATTTAAACATCGAATCCAGATGCAAGACTAGACTAAGACCACCAATGAGCGTAGGACGCAAAAATCTTCTTTATATAAGGAGCGTGACACATACATGATACATGACAAATATAAAAGAGATGTCATTGATCATTCCTTGGGCTGGCAAATCTTCGGATGTCTCATTTGCCAGAATTTTCCATCGAGCTGAAAGTCGGCACATAGACATGACGATATTTTTGTTTCCATTAACCATTTCTGTTTCCTTAAATGTAAAATTTGTAGCACAAAAAAAATAATTTATTGGACCAAATTGATCTCCAGGGCCAATGAAGCAGCGTTCACAAGTTTCAATGGCCACGGCATACTAGGGGGATTGTTTGCCAGCACAATGCCCAGCCACATTTTATTTTACTCCAAATAATGTCAGATACCCTATCAGAGCTAGGTAAACAGGGACAAACTGTAGACCCGGGTAACAAATATAGCCTTCATCAGGATTCCAACCCAGAACCTTCGGTACACCAGACGTACGCGCTGCCACTGTACCCATAATGTAAAATTTAAGATATTTCAAAACGTTAAAATAACCGAGAGAGGAATGACTACGATATGTTTTGATAAAAGAATAAAAAAATAAAAAAAATGAACATACACTTCGAGTTAACTTCACTAACATTGAAATATTTAAATGAAATATCACTAATTCAAATACTCGTTATAGAACACCGAATGATGATGATGATGCTTATCTATCGGTTTCGATGAAGACCATCCCCTGACAGTGTCGTAATTGCTTGTATGTCAGGAGATAGCTTAAGGGGCCAATTCTTGCCTGAAAGTATTGGCCGCAATAGGAGCACGGATGTGAGGCTTGATGGCCAGTGGTTGCAGAGCTGACATTCTTTTTTGCTGGATGTTCTGAGGTGTCGCTTTTCATTTGCCTCTTTTATCTTCGTGTACTCTGCTGCTCTAGTGAAACTCATGTTGCACCAAGAGGATCGGTCCTCGGCCAGACTCTCCCAGTGATTACAAAGTTTTTTATGGAGGCATTTAAAGTCTTTTTCAACCTCTTCTTTTGACGTCCTCGCAATATTTTCCTGCGACTAGTTAACGATAGAAAATAATTTTGGGTATTCGTCCTTCTGGCATGCGCACAAGATGGCATGCCCATCCGAGCTGGGCTTTTCCTAGAAAGGTACAAATGCTTAGCATGTTGAACATTTCGAGAACCTCAGTGTCTGGAATATTTCATTATATTTGACCTTCAGCAGCTTCCGAGGCAGCTCAGATGGAAATGATTCAGCTTCTTGGCGTGGCATTCAGGTCTCACATTCATGGAGATGGAGTAGTAGAACGTTTAATTTGGTTTGCAGCTTGATGTCCCTCCAATTCCATACATTGGGCTGGAGTCTTCCAAAGGAAGCGCTAGCTCTGGCTATCCTAGTATTGACTTCGTCGTCTATATGCATAGCGTGGGATAGAGAATACTGAGTAGCTCTCTTGTAAATTCATTCTAAAGAGATAGTATGTCTACAAACTACTTTATATTCGTTTAGGTACTAAACTTGGTCTGTCCTTTTTTTTTTCTCGTAAAGTTTTACAATTATTAAAAAGTTATATAGGCTATTCTTTGGTGTAATAAAATAATGTTTATATTTTTTTTAGCCTCGATAATTATATCCGTGTTTTTGCATTTAAAAAAAAAAGCTCTATGCATGTTTTTTTTTATCAATGTTAAATGCACTCCGAGCTTACTTTATGTTTGTTGGCAGCGATATACAAATAAAATTATTATTATTTAATGTTTTATTTCATTCCAGATCTTCAATTGGACGGAGTTAGTTTACAGAATCATGTCACTACCTGAAATAGGAGTTGACATCACCAACACGGAAATCATCATGAACTATTCCCCGCTGTATTTTCAAAAACTGGGCCCCCTTCTGAAAAAAACATCGAAAAGGTAAAAAAAAATTGTTAGAAGCTTAAACACCGTGTTCACTTGTTCCTTTATAGTTTACTAATAGCCCTCCCCCACACTTTCAACATCGAGCTGAAAATCGACACATAGACGTGATGCCGATGACAACAAATTTCCAACGCCACGTCACGCCCCAAACATTAAAACACCAGTTCAAATGTGTTATATATTTTTTAGTTCTCACATGTATTGGTGCAGATTTGAAAATATTTATTGAGTACACTTAGCGGATATAATTAACTGGGGGGGGGGGTGGGCACAGTGGCAGGGTGGGGCAGCGCGTTCGGCTGGCGAACCAAAGGTCCTGGCTTCGAATCCTGGTGGAGGCTAGCATATTTTCCCGGGTCTAAATGATGTTTCTGAGTCTATCCAGCTCTGATGCGTACCGGACCTCGTATGCCGTGGCCCCGGAAGAGGTGAATTCTGCTTCGCTGGCTCCATGGAACAATGGAACAATTTTTTCACACGGGATACTACTACTGTGTGTCCATTCGACCTTTCTGTGGGTTTGGTAAACTTGTTGGCGACCGTCTCCTCTCCAAGTCGGCGGTGGAATTTTTAAATTTCTTATAGTCTGCACCATGGGTCGAACCCAGGATGTCGAGCTTGTAAGGTGAGCGCACTGATGACTTTGCTATCCAGCCACCAGCCGGAAATTAAACACTAAAAGATTACAAAAGTTGTATCTCCCGCTCCCCGGCCAAAAATAAATAATAAATAGACACACGTTTAAGGCTTCTTGTTAAACTAATTACTTTAAAGTTTTGTTGAATATATATATATATATATATATATATATATATATATATATATATATATATATATATATATATATATATATATATATATATATATATATATATATATATAAAAGATTTTATTAGCATGCAGAAACTCAATACAAAATTAAAATATTTTGCGTGTTTGGCATAAAAAAAATATTCAGTTCGTCTTTTAAGGGCTGTTTAGATAAAAATCCTTGCTGCATTTTAGATATTGTTTTAAACCCATAGTATTTGCCTTTCTGAGCATTGACGCGCTAATATTATTGTGTGCTTCGTTTTTTAGTTTTTATTATAGGGGGTGCCTTTTTTTACTCCCTTTTTACTCCCTTTCTCTTAACTCGTACTGTCTGTCTGCTTGTCTGCTTGCTTGTCTACTAGCTTGTCTACTTGCAAAACTTTGCATCGATTTTTCGATCATTTCTCGTCGTCCAATGGAGCTGAAACTTGGGCAACAGACTTGTTGCGACTAACAATACATTCTATCAAATTTTCAATATCATAGCCTTTGGAATAGTCACTAATACCATCGACAACTTTTCGAATCGAAGAAAATTTTACGTAAAACATGGCTGCCTCAACCTTAGGAGAAGAAGAAAGTAAATAAACTTTTCGGATATGTTAGTTTTTACTTAATGAATAGAATGAAAACGACACAATGTAGCCAAAACAAAGCCAGTTATCTTTTCATGGTTTTTGCGTGCCAGAGCTAGAAAAAGGATGCGCAAAATTTAAGTGTGGAAATTCATAAGGTATGATATCACTTATATTTATTTTAATCTATCAAAATATAAATTAAATATAAACTTAGTTAACAAAGAAAGGGAGTATAATAACAACTTTGTTTTTATGGGTTTGTTTATTAGAATACTCTAGTTATGATTATTTGTCTTTGTTGATTTTAACCTATATTTGACATTTGCATTCTCCCAGAGTTTTTGTTAGCTCGCAGAAAGCCTTTTTATTATTTAATTACAATATTGGATTTTTTTTCTATTCTGGATATATTTTTGTATTTTTTTTATCATCTTAAAAGTAATTTCCATTGCGTTCTTTTTTGTAGCTCGCCATTTAAAAAAAACAGCCTAAAAACATTTTCTTTTATTTCAAACAGGTAGTCTAAGTGTAAAAAATATTTCCCTAATTAATGCAAAATTAATATATTTTTAGATACTTTAATCTATTCGGAATTACATAAAGAAAAAAAATTGTTACATTACTAAAAAAGTTCCATTGAACTTCAGATCGAAATATAAATGCATTCCAGTGGCTTGCTGGGACACGAGAAGGTACGTTTTTTAAAGAGAAATGCACTCTGGAGGAGTGCAAATGTCAAATATAGTACCAAAATATGCTTATATTTCTTCATATTTTTATTAAAAAAACATATGTCACGCTTTTACTATGTAACATTCTGAAAAGTTCAAATGCATTTCCATCATTAACAACATAAATACGATCAATCATGTAGACTAATTATTATTTGCAGTGTACGAATACGTTATACAATGAACATTGTGCTAACAATGTTGGAAATAGATGAGATTATGTTAAATGCCACTGTTTATATAACACCACCTGGTGATGGATCTGTAATGATGGTAACAGTAAGGATTAAGATTACCACTTGGATATTTTGTCAAGTCTTATGTGTGTGCCGCTGAGAGGTATGGGTTCCTTGGAATCCTTTATCTAACTTGCATTGTATTGGTGCCAAGGGCGTTGAAGCCACTGGGACTTTAAAACAGAAATGTCCCTTACCAGATGCTTCTAGCTCTCTTAAAAGTGTCGAGGTTCAATTGATTTTCAACTGGGCACCAACCACATCTTGCTTGTCGTTCAATGGAACAACAATTATGGCAACAACCTGCGACTCTGTTTTACCAGTAGGACAATGAAGGAAATGGTCTCATAAACAATGACAAGAAATCATGATTGATCAACCTGACCTAAACAGACAGTGCGACGCCAAAATGTCTTTCATGCCTTAGAGATTGCTTTGCGGAATGCCTGGTTACTACACAGGAAAGGGCATGCTACTGAAGTTATTGATCTTTTGGTTTTGGTTTTGATCGCAAAGTATCCATTAGTGTCTGCCTGTCAGCATTATGAACGGTGTCACGATGTATCTCGGGCGGGACACCAACTTGTCACGATGTGGACACTGGGAGGGGTGCGGGGTAGTGGTTGAGTGGGGTTAATGGTGGCTGGTTGTCGTGGGGCATGAGGTACCGATGCTGTAAACGTCCTGGAACAATGAGTACGTTTCTCCTGGCTCGTTTAGATGTTACAACGTACAAAAACAGACAGTTCTAAGGTATGCAAGCAAATAGCTGGTTACAGTTCAGGTGTTTATTTACGTTTCAAATATCCAATGGTGAAAATACATGAAATTGCACAGGAATAACTAACACTGAATATAGGGTTCTGCCGTGTTTTCTAACGTTACGATACGCGGCTACATCCAGGAAATTCTTATGAATGGCTTAATCATCTATATTCAAACATGCGGGGCGATATAATACTTGAAATATATATGAGGCGAATGTACAGTATTTTTAGGCTGAAGGCCAGAATCTAGACTAAAATCATATATGTACTTCTCATCTGACGGCCAACTCCAGACTACATTTACAAGAGTTGAGCGGGCCCTGGTGAGTCCATTGGTCAGTTCGGACATATATTTGCATAAAGGTAGATTTATTGGAGGGGAAAATGGAATGGGGGTAGGTGAACAATTATACCGCCAACATTCCGCGGTTAGTGGGGGTGTAGAGAGGGTGGTCTAGATGAAAGGCAATTGATACAGACGTCATGCTAAGTGGAGGGGAACATAGTAGAGGGGGGAAAGGCTTTATCTCCCTTTGATATAATTTTACGTGGTTATCTCAAGTGGCTGGGGCGGGGCTTCGGACGAGAAATAGTATATAGGTGCGAACTGTTTCCCGGTCAATTTCCTGGACCCAACGGGACAATAAAGGAATAACTAATTGAGCCGCTGCTCGCTCGTGAGTTGGGTGGGTGAAGGGGAGATAAGGGTTTAGCGGGGGTGGGTAGAGGTGGTTAGGGCTGTGTACAAAGGGGTTACTGCGTAGTGGCTACATACAACATGTTGAAATAACAACATGAATGAATATTTACTGGCGCGATATTCTGTACAAATACATTAAATACAACATGGATTAATAGTTTAAAGCATAATAGAAATATATATATGCATTAAGAATTCACACATGTACATTCATTCATGGACAGTGTAGTACCAATTTGGTCGTATGGATTAGTAAGCTCTGAATTGGGAATGAGAAGAGTGTAGTGAAGGTTAAAGAACAGGTGAGGAAGAGTGGCGTGGGGTGTTTCAATTGCGAAAGAGAGGGAGGAGAAAATAGCGTCAGACTACTCTCCTACTTCCTAACCTAAACTGAAGCTAATCTATGGTTCTAGTTCTACACTACTATCTATCATAATGTGATAAGAGTCAGAATTACTTGCAAAACTGTGACACTCTGGGAGTGAATTCATACCTAAATTACTGTATCTGGGGCATGGGGGGGGTTGTCGGTGGGATGTTGTCTGGGAGGGATCTGAGTGAGAGTATCTGGATAGTATCTGCGAGTGGTATCTTGGCGTGCCCACGTATTGGTGGTGGGTCTGTGACGGGGAGGGGTCGGAGGGAACAAGAGGACGCTTTAAGTTATCTTCTGGGGGGGGGGGCGAGTGTGGCGCCGGGTTGTATTGTTACCCACCCTATCGGGCGTTTAGGGTTACCGCTAGTCCTCGTCGTCGGGGTGGACTCGAAAAGGGTTTTGACCTAAGAAACATTGTAACAGGTCGAAGGCAAATGTGGCGTCTTCGTTCCAATGTAATTTTGGGCGTGAGGTAGCATTCAGTAGATCGAATAAGGGCGTTGCGAGTTGCCGGAAGCCGGGTATAGCATTCCTTTCATAATAACTGATTTCGTGGAGTACACGCTTTAGCTCGCTTCTCGTTTGGGGCAGGTTTGCGTTGCGGAGTCTATCTTTAATGGACACGAATTGGGGAGGGCGGAACGGGCTGTGGGTGGGGCGCGGTGGCTTGTGGTTCACCTGTTTTGGTCGGTGCGGGAGTGGTTTGCTTACGATTGGCCTACCTAGTAAAATGTCTACTTTCCCGTCTTTAGTCACGGCTGCTTCGATGGAGCCTGCTGAGAATGCGGAGTCAATGTGTACGACTGCCGTCGGTAGACGCAGGATGGGGGAGTTATGGGATGGCCCTTGGAGTCTAACATGGCGGCCCGTATAGTCGCGGGGGTAGATCATTGACTCCGTTACTAGTGCCTCATAGCTGAGCCCTAAATCATAGATACGTGAGGTGAGGTGGCCATTGATTCGTACTATCTCGTCGACACAGTTGTTGCGGGGTTCGTGAAGTGCGTCTACTGAGGAGATGGAAAATACGTGATGGACTTGATCCAAGTCGATGTGTGTTTCCTGGTCATTCCACGGGGCGGTGTTTTCGGTTAAGTGGTTGGGGTAAGGGGCTTCTGTTTCGTGTTCTGCTGGACCGTTAGTATACTGCTGGTCGGGGCTTACGGGCTCTGTCTTGGCGTAAAATGCACCGGCGGCCAAATAGGGGGTGGGATCGCGTCTGTTCCTGTCGTGAGCTTACTGAGGGGTGGGTCTGATGTGGTGGTGGTCTCTGAGTGGAATGTGAGGACGTGGTCGCCCGTGGTGGGGCGCGTATTGCTGGGGAGCGTTTGATTGAGGGGGAGGGTTGGCGCGGCTGTTGTTCCCATAAGTTCGGTGCGGCTGTGGGTGTCCCGGGCGGGAGGATGACGCTATTAAGTCTGCTTGCAGAAATCTATATGCGCCCTGCAATGAGGAGGGTAACTCTTCGATCCCGTGTTGTATGAGGAAGGCCTTGAGCTTAGGGGTGATCTGTGACTCTACTTGCTCAGTCATTACGAGGGTGACCATACCGTCGAATGACTGCTCGATATTTGCTAACTTAACCCACTTGAGTAGGTAAGATTGAATTCGCTCTGCGAATTGGGTATAATTTTCCCCTGGTCGTAGCGTGGACGACTTGAACTTCTTCTGATAGTGGGACGCGTGCAGTTGGTGCCGGTTTAACAGCGCGTTTTTCAGTGTAGCGCATGACTCCCTGTCTTCTGGGGCCAGTTTACAGTAAGTCTCGAAATCCTCTCCTCTCAGAGTGGAGACGAGGATCCTACAATGCAATTCTGGGGGGACCTCATTTAACTCCATACAGTCGCTAAAGCGTGGGAGGTAAATGTCGAACTGTTCTAATAAAGGGTCGTGAACGTCGGTCCATAGAGAAGCATGTCTGGGGAGGGGATGGTTGGGGTTTGCTTAACTAATTGATGAGGGGGAGTTTGGGTTGTCGCTGTTGTCGGGGGGCCTAGTGTTTGCAGCTAATTCGGCTAATCTTAGCTCGTGTGCCCGGCGTGATTCATCATTCTAAGTCTTTCTTCTCTGGCTACTTCTAATTGCTCTAAGAGAGGGAGGATATAATAGTGTCAGACTACTCACCTACTTCCTAACCTAAACTTAAACTAATCTATGGTTCTAGTTCTACACTACTATCTATCTACGTGTGCTAAGAGTCAGAGTTACTTGCAGATTTGTGACAAACGGTATTCCAAGAAATCCACCACCTACACCACATTTTTTTAGGGTTAGTGACAGGGTCAGGCTAGATAAGAATGGACACGGTTTTTTCACTCCACTGTACACACAATATTCGCAAAATGTCGTAGCAATACAAGAAAAATATGCCTGAAATATAAGGTTCATCTTCTGTGCATTGTTTTCAACCTTTATCATGGAGTTGCCTATTACCTATACACAAAGACTAAGTAAACTCGATGGATATATTATTAATTTTCAAATTAAATGTTTTTCAATGCTTCAAGAAAAAGCCTAAAGAAAAATAAGTATTTCAAACATTTTAAAAAAAAACAACAACACAATGTTTATGATTATATGTTGTTTACGATATAAGAAATTGTGATGTATCGTCCATACCATAAATAAATGCCTCTGATCTGATTTATCTCTTTGTTAGGTTTTATTCTTCCAATACAAAAATTACTTATTCATTACGTTTAAAAGCAAGCATGTAATACATTTATCTTTAGAAAACCCCGTGCACCATCCGTGTCCCTGCACTCTCACAGAGTAGGCCTACCCCCCTGTAACTTTCGAGAAAAAAATAATAATTTCAAAACACATGTTTAGGCCTATACCTACTTTTTGATGCATAATATCTTGGAAACACACAACAAAAAAAAAACACAGAAAAAGTCATTAGGCTATAACATTGGGCATTAATCGGTTAAGTGATTTTATGTGTATAAGTTTTTTAAAGTTTATTATATGAATGTTGACTTTTTCTTAACATTTTTCGTCTTTAATGTAATAATATATATATATATATATATATATATATATATATATATATACCTTAAACTACTAAAGAAATATGTTTTGCATTTGTCTTTCAGAACTATTGCAAACTATTTAATGTGGAGATTTGTTCAATATGTGGTGAGAATAGGAGCCGTAGGAAAAAAGTACGACGATCTTGATCTATTGAAGAATTATAATAAGGTTAGTTTAAAATTTGATAAACCTAGTTCCCGGTTTGCATATACTGCATGATTCTTTTTGACAGCGTAACGTATAATTAGACAAGCATGTTAATGGGCCTGAAAGTTGGCAAAGTGTGACAAACCACCGATACGCTCCTGTTTGATAGTTGCAACGGTGGGCCATACGCATGGTGGGAAAGCCTCTTTTGCACTTCCGAAATTTTATTGCACATGCGTGAAGCCACTGAGATATTTGATGGAGAGGAAACAAAGAACGCAACATCCATTCTCGCCAACCCTGGTGCCTGAATGACCGGCCTATAGTCGGGCGAGAGTGCACTACCACGTTAATTATTTAGGTGATTTCCCCACGTGGGGAGAGAGTGTAGTGTATTTGACTGAAAGGAGACCGCACCCTATGTTACACGGAACACCCTATCACCTTATATAAGTGGCAGATCATCCGTAACCTTGGAAACGTGTCTTTTGAGAGCTACCTACGAAATCTCTTGGGACACAAACGGTTTCATGCTGAAAAGTTTAAACTACTGATTATGATTAATGACGAATTACGACTGAATGTTCTGGGTTTGAATCCTAGGTGAAGGCTGAGCTTTCCCGGGACTATAGGGTGTCCCTGAGACTACCCAGCTCTGACGGGCACCTGACATTAGTTGGTGTAAAGTAGATGCGGCTGGTCATTGTGCTGGCCACAAAATCCCCTAGTTTTCCGTGCCTACAGAAAATGATGAACGCTGTTTCACCAGGCCCTATGGATCAATGTGGTCTGACGCATATTTTACTAAGATGTGTGTTATATATTTAAAAAGTATGTTCATTTACCAGCTGATAGTAATTATGATACGATTTCTCCCCAGGTTTTTTTAGGGCTTTCATCCCAGAAAGCAAGGTTCAGAACGTGTATTCAGTATATTACAAACGGTTTCAAATTAATCGCTGGTCTGATGTTTGTTAAGGATAACTTCGATCCGGAGTCAAAAGTTATGGTAAGTTATTGAAAGTGGGGAAATAATAAAATTATATCCTATACCTAAATAGGTCAGTGACACAAATTCACTTGATTTCAAATTGACCAATGGGGATCCGTATGCCTACAAACACTCTCTTTATATATATATATATATATAGATAGATAGATTATCAGTAGCGTAGTTGGGGAGGGGGGGGGTTCAGAGGAAGCGGCCGCTGAGAGGAAATAATTAGAAAAGTATAGAGCGTCCTTTAAACGTATTATAATATCAGTTTTTTGTAATTTGGACAACGTAGACACGGTAAATTCAAATGTTGAAACTCAATTTGTAAGTATCTGTTTAAGAATGTCTATACTGGTGATTTATATCGTCTTTCAATTCTAAATGAAGAAAAATGCGTTGATTCAATAAATACTTTTCGAAACTAGATGTTCATCCCACAAATAAGCAGTATATACAATCAATTTTGCAGAATTTTTCAATAGCTAATAGTTTGATAGTTGTTAGGAAAAGAGTCGTGAATGGTAAAATGAAAACTGCAATATTATATAGTGAGTGTGCTCTGAGGCACAGAGTATTATTGTAGACTTGATATGTGCGAATTCTTAGTTCGTCTATTAATCTGGAAAGATTGCTAATAGTAGGGCCTTTTTCTTAAAAGTTCGCTCCCTCTAGCGTCAAAACCTTGCTACGCCACTGTATATTATATATATATATTTGGCATACATCTGTCTTCGATCGACGATATATATAATATATATACATAAATGTTGAAGTACTATCGACGAATATTCTAGTAGGTTGTCCTTCAAGATTTTTAGCTGCATCTGTCTAGTTTCTATGTACAATTCAATGAGGCCGGCAGGTTTTACTGTCTCTCTGACGGTAGATTTAACAACAACTCTTCAAGTATGACGAAACAACATTAGTCTATTTATCTTGTAAAACAGTAATCAAGACAAAATCCTTCAGTTGTAAGCAAAATGTAGTTTTTTTAATTCAACAATAAAACTGCTTAAGCTTGCATTATATAAATGTTGTGAAAACTTGAAACTGGAACTGAAGTATACTGACTGGGGAATTATAAACAGGCAAGATAAATTCTGATTAATACTTAAGCGGAGGAACAATAAGGTAGGCTATACAACAAGTTAAACTAAGGACTGTAATATGTACTTGATTAATGTATTTTTGTAATAGACCTGTAAGGCTGTGATTGAAATGATTACTCTCTAATGGTAAATGGTAACATTTATGACAGTTTCACAAAATGATCCACAGACAAATAAATCATCTAGATAAGAGTAGTGTTAGAAAAAAAAGTGTGTTGGTAGACAGGTGGGGGGGGGGGGCCCAGAAAAGATTTCGTACCGGCATCTTTTTTTTCTCTCGAGGGCCCTGATTATAAAAGCAGGTTTATTAACTGGTTTATTAATTCAACAGTAATATTCAGATCTTTAAAATGAAGTATAAAATCATTCAATATCAGAATGAGGTACATTAAATAGAGCAAACACATTTCCGACCACTCTCTGTGGAATCGGTTGCAGAACTAAACCTGATTTGGCGGAGGCCAAATCAGCTTAGCACGGAGTCCCAAGTCGTGGCTAAGCCAATCACATGGCTGGAAATCACGTGCTTTCTAGAATATTCTGCGTAATTGGGTCGAAATATTCCAGCCAGGAAAAAAAAAACAATTGAGAGGGTCTATTAATAGCTTTCAATATAATAATAAAGAAATGGAAATGCATAATAGAAATAGATACATAGAAGTTTAAATATTAGAATCATTTTACTTTTTCAATACCATGTTCCATAACAGTGAATAATGGATACAATAGGGGTTTATATTAGGGACTGATTATATGTCACGTAACAATATAGGCCCTATATATGGGCCTGAAAGTATATATGACTGAAGTATTTGATTGATAGTATATATATATGTACCCTACTATATAACACACAATTAAAACGATTAATCTATAAGCTATTTCTTTTAATAACCAGTTACATTACAAGTATATTAGGCGTTTAGAAACTAAGTTCTTAAAAAAATCCTTGATTATAAGATTTAACATACAAACACTTTATCTAATAATTTATTAAACATATTGCTCGGCGTAATTATATTAAAAAAAACCTGTTTAATCTGTTTGATCATATCTATTTAGACATAATGAGTTTATTTACCCAGATTGCTTACTGTAGTATATTAGTAAAGTAAATAGTGATCCCCTCAAGCTTAAGCAGATCAATTTCCATCACAATACCCAAGAAACCTGGAGCAACAGAGTGTGAATCACACTGAACAATTAGCTTAATGAATCATGTCACAAAAAACTCCTCAGAATAATCATGGAAAGAATAAGAAGTAAAATCCGTCCGGAAATTTCAGAAACCCAGTTTGGATTCGTTGCAGATAAAAGCACAAGAAATGCTATTTTCACCTTATCTATGTTAATTGAAAGATACTTCCAGATGCAAAAAGACCTGTATCTATGCTTTATAGATTATTCTAAGGCATTTGACAAAGTCAAACATCAAGATCTATTTAATATATTACAAGATCTGGACATAGATGGTAAAGACCTCAGAATAATAAGAAATCTATACTGTGAGCAAGAAGCTGCCATTAGATATGAAGGGGAGTTAAGTGCATTCAAACCAATAAAGAGAGGAGTAAGACAGTGATGTGTTTTATCACCAGACCTCTTCAACATCTACAGTGAAATAATACTCCGGAATATCGAACACCTAGATGGTATTAAAGTTGGAGGAAAGAATATAGATAATCTGAGATATGCAGATGACACAGTACTAATAGCAGAATCAGAAAGTGCCCTGCAAACTATTCTAAATAAGGTGGTAGAAGAGAGCCGACTTAAAGGATTAACACTCAATCTCAGTAAGACCGAAGTAATGGTAATCTCTAAGAAAAGACAACCTCCAAGATGCTCTTTATCCAGTGAAGGTGAAAACATCAAGCAAATCAATTCTTTCCAGTATCTAGGCTATACAATAACACAGGAAGGCAAATGCAACAAAGAAATAAAGAGAAAAATCGCAATAGCTAAAAACAGCTTCATGAGCTTAAGCAGTATCATGAAAAACAGGAATATCAGAATATGTACCAAAATGCGCATACTGAAGGGGTATGTTTGGTCTGTTCTTCTATATGGATGTAAATGTTGGACTATTGATAATGAAACAAGGAAAAGATTGGAGGCAGTAGAAATGTGGTTTCTAAGAAGGATGATGAGAATATCATAGACTGAAAAGAAATCTAATGCAGAGGTGTTGAAAACAGCATGTACCTCAAGAGAACTCATTAACACCAATAGGAATAGACAGATGAAATTTCTAGGACACATCTATAGGAAAAATGGTATAGAAAGACTGGCTTTGTGTGGGTAAATATCTGGTAAGAGAGACAGAGGAAGACAAAGGCTAACATATGTAGAAAGCCTGAACAATGGGCCACGAACAACAACATAAGTAATAATAACTTTCTGCAAAAAGCTAACAACAGGAAAGAATGGAGAGTCATGACCGCCGATGTCTGTTCCAGACCTGGCACATGAAGAAGAAGAAGAAGAAATAGTGAATAACAATACACCTGTAGCATTTTAACACGAACTGTTTATTTCTGTATAGCACGAGACTAGCACGAGACACACACCAAGTAGTAGACAACGTCCCACTGGGAAAATATTCTGGTGGTGTCAACATAGGGGCCCAGCACTCTAACAGTTTAAACAAAGGAAACAACACAACAAATACGTTTTTTTTATCTGATCTCAAACGAGACTGTGTATTTCTTCTACTAGAAAAATATATTAATTCGAGAAATCGGAAATTCATTGTAAACTATTATGTCAGTAGATACTAGAGAGGGGACTCGAGCCGAACACGCCGATCTCGAACCCTAGCTACAATTATCCGAACCCAAGCCTCCGAATATGTGGGTTTAATTCCCGTCTCTTGTTGCTACCGATGGTTCATTCATATTTAGCCAAATAATGTTTAAAACGTAATTTTAATGTCACTATAAGTTTGATGTTTTATTTAAATATTTCTGTTGAGAATAAGTCAAACTCTATTATGGGCTGATGAATTACATAGCACAAAAATCCGTTGTTTCTATTTTTTTACTAAGGGTCTAGACATGATTGCTGAACTTAAAAATTCATTTAATGAGTTTTTAGAAAAATCGGACTGGATGGACGATAAAACAAAACAAAATGCAGAGGAAAAGGTAACAAGATTTACTATATTAAAATATGTATATGCAACTTTTAAAAATATTCATAACATTCAGTAAAACATTATAATGTTTGTCTTGTATTAACTTTTTAAAATTATTTTCAACCATTCAAATATAATGAATTGTTACAAAGACATCATCTAAAAATGATAATAAATTTGTCCAATTTTGTCATCATGCCGAAACGATGGTCATTTGTCCAATTTTGTTATCATTTCAAAATGATGATAATTTGTCCAATCATGTCATCATTTAAAAATGATGATAATTTGTTCCATTTGGTTATCTTGTAAAAATGATAGTAATTTGTCCGATTTAGTCTTCTTGTCAAAATGATGGTAATTTGTCGAATTAAGTCATCTATTCCAAATAATGATAACTTATCCAATCGTGTTATCATTTCAAAATGATGATAATTTGTTCCATTTGGTTATATCTTGTCAAAATGATGATAATTTTTCCGATTCCGTCATCATTTCAAAATGATGATAATTTGTACAATCATGTCATCATTTCAAAAAAATGATAATTTATCCAATTATGTCATCATTTCAAAATGATGATAATTTGTCCCATTTTGTCTTCTTGCCAAAATGATGATAATTGGTCCAATTTTGTCATCTTGTCAAAATGATGATAATTCGTCCAATTTTGTCATCTTGTCAAAACGTTTTACATTCGTTTTACAACAACTATAAATTAAAGACATATATTTATTGATTACAGTAAGGTTGTGCACAAAAGTTTTAAGTTTTTAAAACATCTGTTATTTGTAAAATGATACAGTTCTATTAGAATTAAACATTAACGTAAACTTTATTCTGACAGAATAAATTCATTTTACCAAAAATTGGCTACCCGGATGAAGTGCACAATGATACATATCTTGATCATTATTATTTCAATGTAAGTGATTATCTAATGAATTAGTATTATATTACATTTGCTATCTACATACGTCGTAGTAAAATAATGTCAGCAGTTTATGTAAAGCACAAGTATATAATACCAATCTATTTGTCTAGCTAGCAATATATGTGTGTAGCAAAATAAGAGCTAGCGATCTATATAGGTAACAAAATAGTGTCTAGAAATCTATATGTGTAGCAAAATAAGAACTAGCAATCTTTATGTTTAACGAAATATAAGTTAGCAATCTATATGTGTTGTGAAATATAAGCTTAGCAATCTATATGTATAGCGAAATATAAGCTAGCAATCTATATGGGTTGTAAAATATAAGCTAAGCAATATAAATGTGTTGTGAAATATAAGCTAAGCCATATATATGTGTTGTGAAATATAAGCTAAGCAATCTATATATATAGCAAAATATAAGCTACCAATCTATATGTGTTGTGAAATTGAGGCTAGCAATCTAAAGGTATATTGAAATAAGGGTAGAACGTCCATTATTGATCCTGCTGACCAAGGAACAGTTCGATTTTTGAATTATATCATTACAACACATATTCTTCTTCTTCTTCTTTAATTGCCAGGTCTGGAACAGACATCGGCGGTCATGACTCTCCATTCTTTCCTGTTGTTAGCTTTTTGCAGAAAGTTATTATTACTTATGTTGTTGTTCGTGGCCCATTCGTTCAGGCTTTCTACATATATTAGCCTTTGTCTTCCTCTGCCTCTCTTACCAGTTATTTTCCCACACAAAGCCAGTCTTTCTATACCATTTTTCCTATAGATGTGTCCTAGAAATTTCATCTTTCTATTCCTAATGGTGCTAATGAGTTCTCTTGAGGTTCATGCTGTTTTCAACACCTCTGCATTAGATTTATTTTCAGTCCATGATATTCTCATCATCCTTCTTAGAAACCACATTTCTTTTTTTTTTTTTACTTAATCCTGTATATCCCCATAGGAGCTTAGGGCCGCAACTACACTTTTCCATCGGTCTCAATCTTGGGAGGCTCCCTTTATTTGTGTCCATGTGAGGCCAACAGCCTTTGCCTCACCTACGACCGATCTCTTCCAAGTTTGCCTGGGTCTGCTAACTTTCCTTTTGCCCTGGGGTTTCCAGTCAAGTGCTTGTCTTGCTACATTGTCTTATGTTCTTCTTAAAGTGTGACCAATCCACTTCCATCTACGGCTTTTGATGCTGTTGTCGATGGGTTTTTGTCCGGTCTTTTCCCATAGATTGACGCATGAAATGGTTTCCGGCCATCGAATTTTCAGCATGCGCCTCAGACATCTGTTAACAAAAGTCTGGAGTCTGCTTGTATTTGCCTTAGTAACTCTCCAGGTCTCTGAGCCGTAAAGGAGGACTGCCTTAACATTTGTGTTAAATAGTCTTACTTTGTTCTTTAAGGACAGCGCACTTGAGCTCTACATGGGGCGCAGGGCATTGAAAGCAAGCCTGGCCTTGTTGATCCTGCTCTTTATGTCTTCATCTGTTCCTCCATCTCTACTCATCACACTTCCCAGGTAAACAAATGTGTCTGTGTCTATTATTTCTTCCTCATCTAGCTGTTTTGACCTGTCCTGTTCGTCATTGTCATTGACCTATCCTCATGACTTCTGTTTTCCTTTTATTTATTTTTAGACCAACCTTTCTCGCCTCTTCGGACAGTCGGTTTAGTTTAGATTGTGTGTCTTGCTCTCTGTATGAGAGAAGGGCGACATCGTCTGCAAAGTCCAAGTCTTCTAGCTTCTTTGTGAAAGTCCATTGAATGCCTGTGCTGTTTCCCGAGGTTGTCTTATTCATGATCCAGTCTTTTACTATTAAAAAGATCAGCGGTGACAGCATGCAGCTTGACGCACACCGGTCTTCACAGCAAATGGACTGGTTAGCTTTCCTTTATGGATGACTTGGCAGCAACAGTCTTCATATAGTTTCTTAGTGATGTTGATGAATTTTGTTGGGATGCCATAGTAGCTCATTAACTTCCAGATGGTTTCTCTATCCACACTGTCGAAAGCCTTTTCAAAGTCTACAAACGTCATGTAAAAGGGAGATTGCCATTCTAATAGTTGTTCAATGATTATCCGCAAAGTGGCAATGTGGTCAGTACATGATCGGCCTTGTCGAAAACCTGCTTGTTCTGGCCTAAGTTTTACATCTAGGGCTTCCTTCAGTCTCTCTCAGATAATCCTGGTCAGGACTTTGCCTGGAACTGAGAGAAGCATTATTCCTCTCCAGTTGCTGCATACAGAGAGATCACATTTCTTCGGTAGCTTGACCATGTAGCCTAGTTTCCATTCATGTGTCACTTGTTCCTCTTCCCAAATTGTTTGTAGTAGTGGCTGGAGCATCTCTGCTGATACTGCTGGGTCTGCTTTTAGTGCCTCTCGTGGGATGCCATCTTCCAGCCGCCTTACCGTTTCTGATAGAATGGATGGCTTTGATGATTTTTGCCTTAGAAGGAGGACCTGTGTTGACATTGAGAGGCTCATTTTCTGGTGGGATGTCTGGGGGAGATAATGGTGGGGGTCGGTTAAGTACCTCCTTAAAGTATTGGACCCACCTATCTCTCTGTCCTACATCGCTTGTTATGACCTTGCCATTACTGTCCTTGACTGGTTTGTTGGGATTGGAACTTTTGCCAGACAGAGTTCTTGTTATTTCATACAATCTTTTCATGTTTCCTTGTCCAGCTGCTGTTTCTGCCTCTTATGTCATTTCATGAATGAAACGCCTTTTATCTTCTCTTGCATTCTTCTTCACTGTGCGGTTGGTTTTCCAATAAATAATAAATAAATAATAACGGTGCTTATATAGCGCATATCCCGTTGGTGACAGTTCTATGCGCAGACGACAGTTACAGAATACAGACAGACAACGAAATATATAGTAATACGCTAATTCTGCTGACGAAATAGGTGAGTCTTCAGCCGGCTCCTGAAGGTGTCATAGCTAGGGCTCTGGCGAAGCTGTAGTGGGAGGTGATTCCAAGCGGACGGTCCTGCGTAGGAAAATGAACGTTCGCCAGTGGACACTAGCCTCACACGAGGGATCCGCAGAGTAAGCGCGTCAGATGCCGAACGAAGTGGGCGGGACTGGGTGTAGAGCTCCATACAAGAGCGAAGATAATCCGGGGCGCAGTTATTCAGGCACCTATAACAGAGGGAAGCCAGCTTATATGAGATCCGGTTGTTGATGGGTAGCCAGTGCAGTCTCTTCAAGTTTTTTTTGTCTTGTTCACTATGGCATTGGTTTATTTTCTGTTTTATCTCTCTCCTAGCCTCTATCTTGTTCCATGTCTCTGGTGTTATCCATGCTTTTTGCTCTATTTTCCTCTTTTCTGAGATCTCGGTGCATGTTGTTTTCCAGATTTGTTGGATTTTTTCCCAGTGTTGTTCTATAGTTTCCTCTATTAGTCCTGAAAGGGCTTCGTATCTATTTTTAACAGTGCAGTTAAAAACCTCTTTTGCAGCTTCATTTTTTAGATACTGTGTGTTAAACTTGTGGTGTGGTTTATCAGCAAATTCCTTGAAGGCTTTTAACTTTGTTTTCAATATTCCAATCATAAGCTGGTGGTCTGAAGCTACGTCAGCACCACGTTTCACCCTAACATCCAATAGGCTTCTTCTCCATTTGCGTAAAACTGTAAAATGGTCAGTTTGGTTTTCTGTATTTCCATCTGGAGAAGTCCATGTTGTTTTGTGGATGGTCTTGTGTGGAAAGACTGTCCCACCAATGACAAGATCATTGAAAGCACAGAGGTCAGCAAAGAGCTCACCGTTTTCATTCATGTTTCCAACTTTGTTTCTGCCCATGATGAGCTCTCTGTCTGTGTTGTCCACGCCCACTTTGGCATTCATATCACCCATGACTATTATCATCTCTCTTTTTGGTGTGTGGTCAATCACAGCTTGTAGTGACCCATAGAAATTTTCTTTATCTTCTTCCTTCGCTGCATTAGTCGGAGCGTAGCATTGAATGATGGTGGTTTTCCTGCCCTTTGCCTTGAATCGTGCAGAGATTAGTCTTGGAGAGATTGGTTCCCATGATATTAATGCCTTTGTTGCTTCCGGTGATAGCATCAGTGCTACTCCTTGAGTGTGGTCATGGTTTAGATCCTCATGACCAGAGAAGATGATTGTCTCTCCTGTGTCTAGTCTAGATTGACCATTCCACCGAGTCTCACATAATCCCAGGACATTGATATCATATTTTCTCATTTCTTTTGCTACCTGGGAAGACCTGCTGGCTTCATATAGGGTTCTTATATTCCAGGTCCCTATTCTGGATTTTGCTTTCGTCGTGATGAGGTTTGTCTGCAAGCTAACTTCCCGAGGGCTTTCACTAGTTTGCGTCATGAATTCTTCGGTAGAAGGAGAACCTCCCTGACTAAGCTTGCTTTGGTTTGGTGTAGTTATGGTTTCTGTAGCATTTGTTTTTTTTTTACGGTGTAAGGTCGCTAGCCCCACGACCAACCCTCCTCCTTTACTCGGGCTTGGGACCGGCAGGATACCCCCAAAGGTGATAACCAGGCGGAGTTAAACCACATTTCTACTGCCTCCAATCATTTCCTTGTTTCATTATCAATAGTCCAACATTAACATCCATATAGAAGAACAGATTAAGATACAGAGAAAGCCCTTCGACGTAGGTATTGTCCAAGCTTATGCTCTAACATCAGACTATGAAGACCAAGAAGTGGATAAATTCTACGAAGATTTAGATAATGTCATGAAACAACTAAAATCGCAGGATATCAAGATTGTAATGGGGGATTTTAATGCAAAGGTTGGCAAAGAGAAAATAGAAAACATCGTTGGTCCTTTTGACCTGGGAGAGATAAATAGCAGTGGTGAAAGATTAGTAGAATGGTGCAAAGAACATAACCTCTTCATATCGAATACATGGTTCCAGAACCACCCAAGAAGACGATGGACATGGAGTAGCCCAGGAGACAGAACAAGAAACCAAATCGACTACATATTGATTCAACAAAATCAATGCCAAGAGCAGACTGTGACAGTGATCATATCCCAGTTATATGTAATTTAAAACTAAAACTAAAACAACTCAAGAAATCAAAAATTAAACCCAAACTTGAAACCAGCCTTCTAAAGTCAGATGATAATTTGAAAACACATATAACTGCTAAATAATTGCAATAAATCACGGAGAACAGCAAAACCATTGCATTAAAATGCAAATCACAGCTCTAATTGTTGCTTGTAAAATGAAGCAAAATTCGATAAGAGAGTAAGATTACCAGGTTTATCTATCATTACTTATATGGTAATTTATGTCTAGGTATATTAATAGTAATATGTCAGCACCGAGAAATTAAAATTTTATTTTTAGGGTTGAAGGACAGAGCACATTACTTTTTTTATGTGTTAATAATGTTTTATAATAGTATAAATTCTACTCTTATCACTCCATGTTTATGTGTTTTTTTTACCACAGATTACCTTCAATAATGAAACATACCTTGAGAATATGTTGAATTATAACAGCTATTATTTCTACACGTCTTTCCGAGAAATAAGACTACCAAATAATAAAGAAGCGTATGTGAAATTCAGTTCTCGATTCATCGAATTATAATTACCTTATCGACCATTAGAGTTAGATTAGGGTAAAAATCCATGAATGCCTTTTCGCTAATATTTAATAAACATCTTATAAACATAACATATCATTAGACATTTGCATGTTTACCTTAGAGTTCAAGTTTGGGTTCGGTTCGATTCGTCGGCAAGCTGTGTTTGAGTTCGGTGTGTTCGGTTCGGGTTTGGTTAACATTACTAATTGACTATAACTCGCTGACCTATTTAACTGATTTTGCCTACGACTATTTAACATCACCTTATCCCATGAGATAACTTGCAATGCCCCTTCCCTGTCAGTTTAAGCATTTATAATAGAAATCATTTATTGATTATATCATTGAGGCAGTTTAGAACTGTATTATTATTATAAGTAAATACTATAAACCAGAAGAAGGCAATAAGTCAGGTTCGATATATTAAATACATTTACATAAAAGCTCACAAGAACATCTGATCGTTATTCAATACTAATGCATATTCCAGCGCAACCGGAACTCTCTAGACAAACATAATAACTAAATACCGAGAGACACAATCATAACAACTAAGTAACAAAACATTCTCACTACAAGAACTAAAGTAGACATTGAACAGTAATAGATTTTCCATATCCTTTGATCATATTATGCAACCTTATATCTGAAGAGTATTTAAAGTATTCCGTCGGACCAAATAGGTCCATAGCGCCGGTGAAGCAGTGGCCACGACATACTAGGTGATTGTATGGCCAGCACAATGCCCATCAGTATTTACTTTATCAGATATTCATCAGAGCTGAGGGAGACTCAAAGACATCCTTTAGATCCGCGAACAAATTAACCCATATCTTGCTGAGGTCTTATTTTTTCTTGAGTTTTACTAATGTTATAGAAAGTCATAGTGTAATACACAAATGAAAATTTGTTTGTGATTTTTAACATTTTTTTAAAGACATATTATTTAGATTTTTTTTATGTTCTTGAAAATGGACGCCAGCAGAAAATGATACCGTGACATTGCATATTTGCAGCAGAAACATGGCCTTTTATCTCATGGATAAATACATTTTTTTTTATAACAATTTAAGTTAGAATGTTTAATTTCTAGCTTTTCAAAACAATAAGATAAAAAAATAGCGTAATCGAACATGGCCTTTGAGTGGCATCCGGGCACATAATGGGTTAACTGAACAAACTAGGAAAATTAATAACATCATTTAAAACACTAATAAAGATACAAGACTAGACTCTGACCACAGATAAGCGTAGGACGCAATAATCTTTTTTACAGAAGGAGCGTGTGTAATATATAATAAAATATTATATAAATAATATTTAATTTTTGTAAGTATGCAATTTTGTCAAAATTACGACATACATTTGTTTCAAGCGCAAAAAAAAAAGCAGACACATGAAGATAATAATTAGTCAGATCAGTATATATTCTTTACATTCAATTAAAACATTGCAAACTATTAACTTAATTTTATATATCTTAAATCACATTTTACGAAGTGTCCTTTAAAAAAGACGCAAGCAGAAAATGGAATAATTACCATCACTAGGATTTAAACCCAGGACATTTGATACGCCAGCCGAATGCTCTGCCGCCGTGGCCCTGTAATTATAATGTAATACGTATTAATATAATGTGCTTGTAAAAAGATTATCAGAATATATTTTATATTCCCAGTTGGTATATGGCAGCATCATTAGTTAACGCTTACTACAACCCGGAGCTCAACGAAATTGGTAAGAACAGATTAATTTTATAGTATCTGAAAGTCAGTCTCTATTCCATTGCTTCTATTAAATATCAATAATATTAGGATTTAATGAATATTGCTTTATATTTTTTCAGTATTTCCAGCTGCAATCTTACAGCCACCATTTTATAGCAAGTCATTTCCCATGTAAGTGACACAGCGCCCTACGATTTAACGAATTAATATTTCTGTTTAGTTTACTTGTGAACAATTGAACATTTCTAGAACAGTTATTCCAAACGTCTTAATGCCTCGACGCATTAATACAGCTTCTGACGTTTTGTGGCGACCCACAACCATAAATTTATGTTCGTCTATACCTTATAACTGTAATTTGCTACTATTATGAATTGTAATGTAAATATATGATAGGCAGGATGTATTTTTCATTGTTACAAATTAAACAACCATAGCCTAGTGATTAATCCCCAGAAAAATATATTATATATTCTGAGATGTATATTTCTAACACAAACGTTAGTGCTATGGTTGAAATTGCGTCTTTCTAATCGAGTCAGTCTTTTCAAAAGCACAGGCAAGATCTTTCTCCACAGGAAGTCTACTTCTGATAACTAAGAAGCTGGAAAACCAAGTTTAAAAAAGAAATTTTTGTTGGAAACGGAAGATGAGGGCGCAACACAGTCTCAATCAAAAATGTATATCGAAAATATATGTTTTTTCGTTGATCTTAGTCGATCTCCGTGAAATGGTCGTTCGACCAACAAAGGGATCGCGACCCATAATGTTGGGAACCGCTGTTCTAGAAGGACCCAACGGGGTAGGATATTTGTATTAGAGACGGGAATCAAACCCACTTTTTGAAGTTCGGGATGTTCGGTGCGGCTGCCAGCACGGTTCGAGTTCCGATTGTTCGGTTCGGGTTTCTTCGAATCCATCTCTAAATTTGTATCAAGCTTTGAGTAACATTATCAATTGAAGAATGTGACTATCTTCGGGAATATATCATGACATCTAATTGACCAAAACAACTTAAAATTAAGTCAACCAATAAAACAACTCTACAATTTAAAAGCGAACTTTAAAAACATGAAAGCATAACTTTTACTATTTTCTCTTGACTGCAATTCTAAGTATGTAAAGTGAGACAATAAGCACATTATAAAGAATTTGGGAAGTAATCGAGTGACTAAAATATGATTGCGAGTATCATTTATGTAGACACAGTAAGCTAACAGCACAAATCAGAAAGCCTTTATGTAAGTAGCCTATACAAAAGTATAATAAGTAAAGTATCCCGTGGGGCCAAATTGATCCATTGGGCCACGGTGTACTAGGAAATTGTGTGACCGCCAGTCGAACACCTAAGCAAGTAACAAATTGGCTAGGCAAATATATAAAATTAACTAATTCACTAAGTAAACAGTTAGGAAAGCTAACAATCGATTAATTAGGGCCAGAAAATAATTGAAGTAATTAATAGCAAGCAAGCGACAAAGTGGGGAATTAAAGTAATCACAATCATCATCATCATTATTGGCCCCACAGTCTCGGAATACGATTAGACTTGCGCTCTTGTGGTTTCGCCAACCTTGCAGCATCGGCTATGTCTGTGGTGACCTATCCTTAAGAGACAGCCTCTGTAGCATATCCGGCACTTGAAAGCGTGCCCGTTGGATTTGGTCAGGGACAGCCTATGTTCTTTATTTTTCTTCACTGCTTTTTGAGCCTCCGCGATAAGGCTAATAATAATAATAATAGTTATGTGTTTACTTTAAGCTTGTTATTATTGCCCTGCTAACAAACATATTATTGTAAGCTCAGAGCACATTGAACATTAAGCAATAAGAACATGCATAGTGCAAAATTGTACGCAAGAAAACGGCTGAAATTGACAAGTCTTATTGAGGCGTGACCTTTTCGAATGGACGAGATCATGAGCTTCAGGTGATATTTCCTGCCATTTCTGTAAACAATAAACATGCTTTTGCGGGTGTTTAACAATTGATTTCAACCTCGAAGGCCAGTTCTGATCTTTAATAAAGATACAGAGGTTACAAGATTAGTTATGAGGAATCCGTTTTTAACATCAAATATTACTAGGCAATAATTAATATTCAAAGCGTTAGTCGCGTTAAGTTAAATTTAACTTTCTTTTGACTATACTTAACACATATATATATGGCTCCTATCTGTCTCGCAAGACAATGGATGCGCCCTAGGGGTTTTGGGATTTCAATGAGGGTCAGCGCTTGCTGTGGCTGAACAGCCCGATCGTCGAGTGGCAGTCCCTTAAGCATCCCACGCTTTGAACATTGAGGGCGGCTGTATGGACTATGCTTTTGCCTTCCTTTTCTGCCTTCTGTCAATGTCAGATCTGGCCATTTTTACTTCCAGGGAGGCCATCCCATTGTAGACGGCCTGTCGGCAGGCTCCTCGGTCAGCTGCAACCTTTTCCCATGAGTTCTCGACTTTGTCCGTTTCCCTGAGGTCCCACCTGCACACATCTTTGTATCTAAGAAGAGGGTTAGGGTTAGGGTTAGCCACAGTGTGGCTCGAGATCCTGCGGCCATTTCTCAATAAAGGATATCCTTTCGTAGTCGGCCGTCGTTCATGCGCCTGGTGTGGCCAAGCCAACGCAGTCTACGCTGTGATAGCAATGCATACATGCTTGGTATATTGGCCTGGCTTAGGATTTCCTGGTTGGTTTTGCGTTCTTCCCAGGTGGTGCCTAGAATTCGACGCAAGCAGCGTAGGTGGAACGTATTTAAGTGGTAACCCTGTGACATATATGTTGTCCAGCTCTCACTGCCGTATAACAAGGTGCTTAAAATACAAGCTTTGTATACGGATAATTTAGTAGCCAGTGAAAACTTGCCATTTTCCCACACTCTCTTTGATAGCTTGGACATGGCGGCAGAAGCTTTCCCTATCCGTTTTTTAGCTCATTTTCAAGGGACATGGTGCTGGATATAGTGGATCCAAGGTAGGTGAACTATTTTACCACTTGCAGGGTGTGGCTTCCAATAATGATGGTGGGGACATCCGTTGCATCGTGAGACATGACTTATGTCTTGTTAAGGCTAATGGTAGGCACAAACCCTTGTCAAGCACGAGCCAGAGAGCTAACCAAATTCTGAAGACCTGACTGTGTGTGGGATATGAGAGCAGCGTCATCAGCAAAGAGAAGTTCTTGTATTAGAACTTGGCGTACTTTGGTTTTGGCCCTGAGACGTGCCAGGTTAAATAGTTTGCCGTCAGATCTTGTGCGTATAAATACACCGTCCTCAGAGATCTCGAAGGCGCTGGACAGCACAAAGGAAAAAATATTCCAAATAATGTTGGAGCAAGTACGCATCCCTGCTTTACACCTATTTTAATGGGAAATGGGTGGGACGCAGAGCCGTCATATTGCACTGTTCCTTGCATATTGTCGTGGAAGGACAAGTTTGAATAAGAACAAGAATAAGTTTGAGCAGTTTTGGGGGGCAACCAATCTTCTCTAGGATAGCAAAAAGGCCACTTCTGCTAACCAGGTCGAATATGTGAGTTCAATAAAGGCGATGTATAATGACTGCCTCTGCTCTCTGCTCTTTTCATGCAGTTGCTTGAGAGAGAAGATCATGTATATTGCAGATCTCTCAGCCCTAAAGCCGCATTGAGATTCTGGATATATGCGTTCAGCTAGTAGCTGTAATCTCTTCAGGATCAAGCGGGCGAAAGCCATGCCAATGATGCTGAGGAGGGAAATGCCTGACTTAAATGACTTAACATATTATACTACACAACTATCATACAAGTCACTAGAAAACACGAGCGAAAATACTATATTATAAATTTTTTTAACATGTACACTGCATATACTGTTGTATATCTCCTATCTCTCTCTCTCTCTCTCTCTCTCTCTCTCTGTCCTCTCAGTGCCGGCTGGCGCTTGAGGCGGAGGCCAAGGATCTCCATTTGTTTCGATCTGTTGCAGCTCGCGGTGCTGTCTCAAAGTTTAGGCCTGAAGCATTTAGGTCCCTTTCCGCCGTCCTTCTCCAAGTTTCCTTTGGTCTGCCTTTCGACTTTTTCCCTGGGGGTGCATCTCAGGGCTGTCCTGGGGAGGGAGCCAGCTGACATTCTGCAGACGTGTCCTATCCATCTCCATCTCCTTGCTGAGATGCTCTCATCTAAAGGGATTACTCCTGTTTTCTCACGTAGATCCTCATTTGATATCGTGTTTGGCCAGAAGATCTTGAGGATGCGGCGAAGGCTTTGTGTCTGGAACACCTCTAGTTTCCTTTCTATGGTATTGGCGAGGAATCACACTACTGCCCCTCACTAGTAAGATCTACTGCCGTATCATCCTACAACAAATTGCCACCTTAGCAGACAAAATACTAAGCCAAGAGCAAGCCGGTTTCAGTAAAGGAAGGCATGTATAGAGACCACATATTCGTTCAGCGGCAGATCCTAGAGCAGACACAAGAATGGAATAGCCCTCTCTGCACAGTGTTTATAGATTTCGAAAAGGCCTTGACAGCCTACACAGAAACTCACTATGGAAAACTGTAAGACACTATGGCATCCCACAGAAACTGGTAAAGATCATGCAATCCCTTTACGAAAACTGTTGTATACATGTCATATATAATTCTAGGTACATTATAAATCCAACAACATAAACAGCGAAGATACAGACTTAGAGTATGAACCTTGAGAAAGGCCCGGAGGGGACCAGGGGGAGGGGGGCTGAGTTCCGATTCAATCGACTTCCTAAGTTAGACTGCCCTAAATGTAAAGTTAAAACTCTAACTAAAGCATTAACAGTCACATGATATAGATTGGGAGGAGTGTAGCAAGATTGACATCGATAACTATAGTGCATTGAAGAAGGGGGTGTAAATGTACACGTTTTCTTAGTCTGATTGACAAGAGTAGAGAAAGCTTGGATACATTTAGGGAGAGGGCGGGGTTCTATCACGCCTTAAATCATAGGTCAAGGGGGGGGGGGGTGTAGGATGGTAGTGGACGACACCTAAAGCCCTTGTGATCCTGGCCAGAGTTTGCTTTCTTCACCGTCGCCTTATTATGAATCATAAGACGCTCTGGTTCCGTTTCCCTGACATCATTTACGTATGAAATTTCTATGATCTGGACACTGATACTGTCGGGAGTGTGTGGGGGGGGGGGGGGAAACAGGGGGAGGGGGTGTGGAGAGGTTATATTTTGGATTGCTAGCCAGTGAAATACTGCATAATGGCGAGTTGGCGAACTTGACCTTGTCTTAGTCAACACACGCAACGCATTTAAGTTACAACATAAGTGTAAACATTAAACAATACATAGAATGATCAATGAGAATACAAAACATATTTATATGAAACTTGCATAAATGTAGACGTAAAAGCAATGACTACAGCAACTATATAGTAATAGATGCATAAATGTAGACGTAAAAGCAATGACTACAGCAACTATATAGTAATAGATGCATAAATGTAGACGTAAAAGCAATGACTAAACTATATAGTAATAGATGCATAAAGGTAGACGTAAAAGCAATGACTACAGCAACTATATAGTAATAGATGCATAAATGTAGACGTAAGAGCAATGACTACAGCAACTATATAGTAATAGGTGCATAAATGTAGACGTAAAAGCAATGACTACAGCAACTATATAGTAATAGATGCATAAATGTAGACGTAAAAGCAATGACTACAGCAACTATATAGTAATAGGTGCATAAATGTAGACGTAAAAGCAATGACTACAGCAACTATATAGTAATAGATGCATAAATGTAGACGTAAAAGCAATGACTACAGCAACTATATAGTAATAGATGCATAAATGTAGACGTGAAAGCAATGACTACAGCAACTATATAGTAATAGATGCATAAATGTAGACGTAAAAGCAATGACTACAGCAACTATATAGTAATAGATGCATAAATGTAGACGTAATAGCAATGACTACAGAAACTATATAGTAATAGATGCATAAATGTAGACGTAAAAGCAATGACTACAGCAACTATATAGTAATAGATGCATAAATGTAGACGTAAAAGCAATGACTACAGCAACTATATAGTAATAGATGCATAAATGTAGACGTAAAAGCAATGACTACAGCAACTATATAGTAATAGATGCATAAATGTAGACGTAAAAGCAATGACTACAGCAACTATATAGTAATAGATGCATAAATGTAGACGTAAAAGCAATGACTACAGCAAATATATAGTAATAGATGCATAAATGTAGACGTAAAAGCAATGACTACAGCAACTATATAGTAATAGATGCATAAATGTAGACGTAAAAGCAATGACTACAGCAACTATATAGTAATAGATGCATAAATGTAGACGTAAAAGCAATGACTACAGCAACTATATAGTAATAGATGCATAAATGTAGACGTAAAAGCAATGACTACAGCAACTATATAGTAATAAATGCATAAATGTAGACGTAAAAGCAATGACTACAGCAACTATATAGTAATAGATGCATAAATGTAGACGTAAAAGCAATGAATACAGCAACTATATAGTAATAGATGCATAAATGTAGACGTAAAAGCAATGACTACAGCAACTATATAGTAAAAGGTGCATAAATGTAGACGTAAAAGCAATGACTACAGCAACTATATAGTAATAGGTGCATAAATGTAGACGTAAAAGCAATGACTACAGCAACTATATAATAATAGGTGCATAAATGTAGACGTAAAAGCAATGACTACAGCAACTATATAGTAATAGGTGCATAAATGTAGACGTAAAAGCAATGACTACAGCAACTATATAGTAATAGGTGCATAAATGTAGACGTAAAAGCAATGACTACAGCAACTATATAGTAATAGGTGCATAAATGTAGACGTAAAAGCAATGACTACAGCAACTATTTAGTAATAGGTGCATAAATGTAGACGTAAAAGCAATGACTACAGCAACTATATAGTAATAGGTGCATAAATGTAGACGTAAAAGCAATGACTACAGCAACTATATAGTAATAGGTGCATAAATGTAGACGTAAAAGCAATGACTACAGCAACTATATAGTAATAGGTGTATAAATGTAGACGTAAAAGCAATGACTACAGCAACTATATAGTAATAGGTGCATAAATGTAGACGTAAAAGCAATGACTACAGCAACTATATAGTAATAGGTGCATAAATGTAGAGGTAAAAGCAATGACTACAGCAACTATATAGTAATAGGTGCATAAATGTAGACGTAAAAGCAATGACTACAGCAACTATATAGTAATAGGTGCATAAATGTAGACGTAAAAGCAATGACTACAGCAACTATATAGTAATAGGTGCATAAATGTAGACGTAAAAGCAATGACTACAGCAACTATATAGTAATAGGTGCATAAATGTAGACGTAAAAGCAATGACTACAGCAACTATATAGTAATAGGTGCATAAATGTAGACGTAAAAGCAATGACTACAGCAACTATATAGTAATAGGTGCATAAATGTAGACGTAAAAGCAATGACTACAGCAACTATATAGTAATAGGTGCAAAAATGTAGACGTAAAAGCAATGACTACAGCAACTATATAGTAATAGGTGCATAAATGTAGACGTAAAAGCAATGACTACAGCAACTATATAGTAATAGGTGCATAAATGAAGACGTAAAAGCAATGACTACAGCAACTATATAGTAATAGGTGCATAAATGTAGACGTAAAAGCAATGACTACAGCAACTATATAGTAATAGGTGCATAAATGTAGACGTAAAAGCAATGACTACAGCAACTATATAGTAATAGATGCATAAATGTAGACGTAAAAGCAATGACTACAGCAACTATATAGTAATAGATGCATAAATGTAGACGTAAAAGCAATGACTAACAGCAACTATATAGTAATAGATGCATAAATGTAGACGTAAAAGCAATGACTACAGCAACTATATAGTAATAGATGCATAAATGTAGACGTAAAAGCAATGACTACAGCAACTATATAGTAATAGATGCATAAATGTAGACGTAAAAGCAATGACTACAGCAACTATATAGTAATAGATGCATAAATGTAGACGTAAAAGCAATGACTACAGCAACTATATAGTAATAGGTGCAAAAATGTAGACGTAAAAGCAATGACTACAGCAACTATATAGTAATAGGTGCATAAATGTAGACGTAAAAGCAATGACTACAGCAACTATATAGTAATAGATGCATAAATGTAGACGTAAAAGCAATGACTACAGCAACTATATAGTAATAGGTGCATAAATGAAGACGTAAAAGCAATGACTACAGCAACTATATAGTAATAGGTGCATAAATGAAGACGTAAAAGCAATGACTACAGCAACTATATAGTAATAGATGCATAAATGAAGACGTAAAAGCAATGACTACAGCAACTATATAGTAATAGATGCATAAATGTAGACGTAAAAGCAATGACTACAGCAACTATATAGTAATAGATGCATAAATGTAGACGTAAAAGCAATGACTACAGCAACTATATAGTAATAGATGCATAAATGTAGACGTAAAAGCAATGACTACAGCAACTATATAGTAATAGATGCATAAATGTAGACGTAAAAGCAATGACTACAGCAACTATATAGTAATAGGTGCATAAATGTAGACGTAAAAGCAATGACTACAGCAACTATATAGTAATAGGTGCATAAATGTAGACGTAAAAGCAATGACTACAGCAACTATATAGTAATAGGTGCATAAATGTAGACGCAAAAGCAATGACTACAGCAACTATATAGTAATAGGTGCATAAATGTAGACGTAAAAGCAATGACTACAGCAACTATATAGTAATAGATGCATAAATGTAGACGTAAAAGCAATGACTACAGCAACTATATAGTAATAGGTGCATAAATGTAGACGTAAAAGCAATGACTACAGCATATATATAGTAATAGGTGCATAAATGTAGACGTAAAAGCACTGACTACAGCAACTATATAATAATAGATGCATAAATGTAGACGTAAAAGCACTGACTACAGCAACTATATAGTAATAGATGCATAAATGTAGACGTAAAAGGAATGACTACAGCAACTATATAGTAATAGGTGCATAAATGTAGACGTAAAAGCAATGACTACAGCAACTATATAGTAATAGGTGCATAAATGTAGACGTAAAAGCAATGACTACAGCAACTATATAGTAATAGATGCATAAATGTAGACGTAAAAGCAATGACTACAGCAACTATATAGTAATAGGTGCATAAATGTAGACGTAAAAGCAATGACTACAGCATATATATAGTTATAGGTGCATCAATGTAGACGTAAAAGCACTGACTACAGCAACTATATAATAATAGATGCATAAATGTAGACGTAAAAGCACTGACTACAGTAACTATATAGTAATAGATGCATAAATGTAGACGTAAAAGCACTGACTACAGCAACTATATAGTAATAGGTGCATAAATGTAGACGTAAAAGCAATGACTACAGCAACTATATAGTAATAGGTGCATAAATGTAGACGTAAAAGCAATGACTACAGGAACTATATAGTAATAGATGCATAAATGTAGACGTAAAAGCACTGACTACAGCAACTATATAGTAATAGATGCATAAATGTAGACGTAAAAGCAATGACTACAGCAACTATATAGTAATAGGTGCATAAATGTAGACGTAAAAGCAATGACTACAGCAACTATATAGTAATAGATGCATAAATGTAGACGTAAAAGCAATGACTACAGCAACTATATAGTAATAGGTGCATAAATGTAGACGTAAAAGCAATGACTACAGCAACTATATAGTAATAGATGCATAAATGTAGACGTAAAAGCAATGACTAAAGCAACTATATAGTAATAGATGCATAAATGTAGACGTAAAAGCAATGACTACAGCAACTATATAGTAATAGGTGCATAAACGTAGACGTAAAAGCAATGACTACAGCAACTATATAGTAATAGATGCATAAACGTAGACGTAAAAGCAATGACTACAGCAACTATATAGTAATAGATGCATAAATGTAGACGTAAAAGCAATGACTACAGCAACTATATAGTAATAGATGCTTAAATGTAGACGTAAAAGCAAGGACTACAGCAACTATATAGTAATAGATGCATAAATGTAGACGTAAAAGCAATGACTACAGCAACTATATAGTAATAGGTGCATAAATGTAGACGTAAAAGCAATGACTACAGCAACTATATAGTAATAGATGCATAAATGTAGACGTAAAAGCAATGACTAAAGCAACTATATAGTAATAGATGCATAAATGTAGACGTAAAAGCAATGACTACAGCAACTATATAGTAATAGGTGCATAAACGTAGACGTAAAAGCAATGACTACAGCAACTATATAGTAATAGATGCATAAACGTAGACGTAAAAGCAATGACTACAGCAACTATATAGTAATAGATGCATAAATGTAGACGTAAAAGCAATGACTACAGCAACTATATAGTAATAGATGCTTAAATGTAGACGTAAAAGCAAGGACTACAGCAACTATATAGTAATAGATGCATAAATGTAGACGTAAAAGCAATGACTACAGCAACTATATAGTAATAGATGCATACATGTAGACGTAAAAGCAATGACTACAGCAACTATATAGTAATAGATGCATACATGTAGACGTAAAAGCAATGACTACAGCAACTATATAGTAATAGATGCATACATGTAGACGTAAAAGCAATGACTACAGCAACTATTTAGTAATAGATGCATACATGTAGACGTAAAAGCAATGACTACAGCAACTATATAGTAATAGATGCATAAATGTAGACGTAAAAGCAATGACTACAGCAACTATATAGTAATAGATGCATAAATGTAGACGTAAAAGCAATGACTACAGCAACTATATAGTAATAGATTCATAAATGTAGACGTTAAAGCAATGACTACAGCAACTATATAGTAATAGGTGCATAAATGTAGACGTAAAAGCAATGACTACAGCAACTATATAGTAATAGGTGCATAAATGTAGACGTAAAAGCAATGACTACAGCAACTATATAGTAATAGGTGCATAAATGTAGACGTAAAAGCAATGACTACAGCAACTATATAGTAATAGATGCATAAATGTAGACGTAAAAGCAATGACTACAGCAACTATATAGTAATAGATGCATAAATGTAGACGTAAAAGCAAAGACTACAGCAACTATATAGTAATAGATGCATAAATGTAGACGTAAAAGCAATGACTACAGCAACTATATAGTAATAGATGCATAAATGTAGACGTAAAAGCAATGACTACAGCAACTATATAGTAATAGATGCATAAATGTAGACGTAAAAGCAATGACTACATCAACTATAATATAGTAATAGATGCATAAATGTTGACGTAAAAGCAATGACTACAGCAACTATATAGTAATAGATGCATAAATGTAGACGTAAAAGCAATGACTACAGCAACTATATAGTAATAGATGCATAAATGTAGACGTAAAAGCAATGACTACATCAACTATATAGTAATAGATGCATAAATGTAGACGTAAAAGCAATGACTACAGCAACTATATAGTAATAGATGCATAAATGTTGACGTAAAAGCAATGACTACATTAACTATAATATAGTAATAGATGCATAAATGTAGACGTAAAAGCAATGACTGCAGCAACTATATAGTAATAGATGCATAAATGTAGACGTAAAAGCAATGACTACAGCAACTATATAGTAATAGATGCATAAATTTAGACGTAAAAGCAATGACTACAGCAACTATATAGTAATAGATGCATAAATGTAGACGTAAAAGCAATGACTACAGCAATAATATAGTAATAGGTGCATTAATGTAGACGTAAAAGCAATGACTACAGCAACTATATAGTAATAGGTGCATAAATGTAGACGTAAAAGCAATGACTACAGCAACTATATAGTAATAGGTGCATAAATGTAGACGTAAAAGCAATGACTACAGCAACTATATAGTAATAGGTGCATAAATGTAGACGTAAAAGCAATGACTACAGCAACTATATAGTAATAGATTCATAAATGTAGACGTAAAAGCAATGACTACATCAACTATATAGTAATAGGTAATATACTCATGGGCATGGGGCGAAGGTACAGGGGGGGGGAGCTGGAGGGGGGCTTGGCCCCCCCTGAAATTTTGAAAAATTGTATTTTTATGCTGCAGAAAAATTTAAATCTGTGCGAAGAAAAAAAAATTGACGATCCAACCGTTCCATGCCTTTAAGTAAGCTTAGAATACTAAAGCTCAAAACACAAATAATTTAAAATGATTATTTTCATAAATACACACCCCCGGATGAAAAACCAAGCGAAATAACTCTAATTTATATAGTTAAAGCTATTTTTAACCGACAACACGTTGAGTACAAATAAGTTTTGGAGTCAACGCTTTAAACAGATTTAGAACCGAGACAGGTACAAGGTGTTTTTAGGTTTCGATTAAGATAATATTATTTTATAATAAGTAGTGGATTGGAAAGAGAAAGCGGTACCCAGAAAGCCACTTTAGTTATGTAAATAAAAAAAATGAAGATCAACCTAATTATTGTACTAAATATATAAACACATTAATAGTAGCCTAATAGATTAGGTGACAGTCAGCTGATCGCTTCACTGTCGGCTTTTTAAAACTATATTTAATTGAAACAAGTTAAAACAATACAATAATTAATTTCATTTTTAAATTTGTATAATTCTATTCTAAGTTTAAATAATTACGAAAATATATTATTTATTAGTTGAATGGTAGGCCTATAAATACAAATGCCTTTATTCTATTTGTCTGTCGATTTAAGTGATTATATGTTGAAGCAAAAAATAGTGATATGAAACTACCTCCAAAAAAAAAAATCCCGCAATACTTCAAACTCTTTTGAATTTGTCGTTTGCATGTTCCTTATGATAGACGTTCTATCGAAAAGAAACAGTCTTTTATTATACTGGCAAAGAAAAGACCAAGACATTATGAATGCTTTAAGACTGGTTAGATCCACCAAAACAGCTCTGCTACTAATGCAGGATTCCGGATGGGAGTCCATCAAGAATGCATCTATGCAAATTTGTAAATCAAATGACATCATAGTGCCCTCAATAAACCAGAATTGGGTCGCAAGGGGACGACCCCGTAGACACCTATATGTCATTTCCTCAGTTGTATCAACTGATTAGATTGGCATTAACATTGCCCATATTATCCGCAACAACCACTGAAAGAGCCTTTTCTGCATTGAAACTTTTAAAAACAAGATTACGTACATAGATTGGAGATGAATGGATGGTTGATCTGATGATTATTTACATAGAAAAGTCATTGGCGAAAGGGTTGGATCTTACTGATGTTGTTAATTTCTTTATGCAAATGTCTTCCCGCAGAGTTCAAATATTATAAACCAAAAATTATATTTTATTTAAAACTCATGTTAATAAAGGTTATTTTGCTTTGAGAGGCCTTTGAACAGTTCTTTAACAACAAACAGTATTCAGTTCGTGAAATGTTTGTCATGCGAAAGTTCGCCCCCCTCCCTGGAAAAAATTTCTGGCCCTGCTTATGGGCATTTATATAATATGTAAATATGATTCAATGTAAAGCTAAATACTTTTAAGTGTTTAATAGAAAAGTAATGAAGACAGAGAGATAGACGCATTCTCGCTTCATCATTCATTCCAATCAGACATTCATGAGTAGCATATAATGTCAGTGGTTTGTACGTACAGATGACGGCTAAAACTATGTAAATCTTATAAGAATAGATTATATTTAAACCGTTCTTAGTTGCAAGTGACGTTAATCGTGTTAGGGACCCAGAACGTCACAAAAGATAATAATTGTCTTTTAAATCCATTCAGGTCTCTCAATTTTGGAGGTATAGGCATGATTATTGGGCACGAAATAACACACGGTTTTGATGACACAGGTGAGTTGAAATAAATTGATGGTGTATTGCTAAACTCTGAAACACTAAAGGACTCAAGGGCTAAGAGTAAAGTATTAATAATACATAAGTAAAACATAAGGCATCAACATATATAACTTAGAAATACAACACAATAACAACCTATTCAAATGCTCCAATAAAAATAAGGACAAAAACTATTTTCTTGTTCCTTATCTGAGAAAAAATTTGTATAAGTACTCTTTCTTTTCGAGTGGCATCCTGGTATGGAATAGGTTGCCTGATCACACCAGGAAAACCAGTAACTTAACATCATTTAAAACATTGATCAAAGTGCAAGACTCAGACTACGGATGACCGTAGGACGCAATAATCTTCTTTATAGAAGAATCGTCCGTAATATGTAACATATGTACTAACTTACTTGGTCAATCGTAAAAACATATTGTTACATATTGTACAACGTTACCTCTTGTGTCAAAGAAGGGGTGGTGGTTGTTTATCACAAATGACACTCTCAGACCCTAGAAGAATCCTATGATTCACACAATTACACAGCACAACTTTCATTCACACAATTACACAGCACAACGTTCATTCACACAATTACACATCACAACTTTCATTCACACAATTATACAGCACAACTTTCATTCACACAATTACACAGCACAACTTTCATTCACACAATTACACATCACAACTTTCATTCACACAATTACACAGCACAACTTTCATTCACACACTTACACGGCACAACTTTCATTCACACAATTACACATCACAACTTTCATTCACACAATTACACAGCACAACTTTCATTCTAACAATTACACAGCACAACTTTCATTCACACAATTACACATCAAAACTTTCATTCACACAATTACACAGCACAACTTTCATTCAAACAATTACACATCACAACTTTCATTCACACAATTATACATCACAACTTTCATTCACACAATTACACATCACAACTTTCATTCACACAATTACACATCACAACTTTCATTCACACAATTACACAGCACAACTTTCATTCACATAATTACAAAGCACAACTTTCATTCACACAATTACACAGCACAACTTTCATTCACACACTTAAACAGCACAACTTTCATTCACACAATTACACAGCACAACTTTCATTCACACAATTACACATCACACTTTCATTTACAAAATTACACATAACAACTTTCATTCACACAATTACACAGCACAACTTTCATTCACACAATTACACAGCACAACTTTCATTCTAACAATTACACAGCACAACCGTCATTCACACAATTACACATCACAACTTTTATTCACACAATTACACATAACAACTTTCATTCACACAATTTCACAGCACAACTTTTATTCACACAATTACACAGCACAACTTTCATTCACACAATTACACAGCACAACTTTCATTCACACTATTACACAGCACAACTTTTATTCACACAATTACACAGCACAACTTTCATTCACACAATTACGCAGCACAACTTTCATTCACACACTTACACAGCACAACTTTCATTCACACAATTACACAGCACAACTTTCATTCACACAATTACACATCACAACATTCATTCACACAATTACACAGCACAACTTTCATTCACACTATTACACAGCACAACTTTAATTCACACAATTACACAGCACAACTTTCATTCACACAATTACACATCACAACTTTCATTCACACAATTACACAGCACAACTTTCATTCTAACAATTACACAGCACAACTTTCATTCACACAATTACACATCAAAACTTTCATTCACACAATTACACAGCACAACTTTCATTCAAACAATTACACATCACAACTTTCATTCACACAATTATACATCACAACTTTCATTCACACAATTACACATCACAACTTTCATTCACACAATTACACATCACAACTTTCATTCACACAATTACACAGCACAACTTTCATTCACATAATTACAAAGCACAACTTTCATTCACACAATTACACAGCACAACTTTCATTCACACACTTAAACAGCACAACTTTCATTCACACAATTACACAGCACAACTTTCATTCACACAATTACACATCACACTTTCATTTACAAAATTACACATAACAACTTTCATTCACACAATTACACAGCACAACTTTCATTCACACAATTACACAGCACAACTTTCATTCTAACAATTACACAGCACAACCGTCATTCACACAATTACACATCACAACTTTTATTCACACAATTACACATAACAACTTTCATTCACACAATTTCACAGCACAACTTTTATTCACACAATTACACAGCACAACTTTCATTCACACAATTACACAGCACAACTTTCATTCACACTATTACACAGCACAACTTTTATTCACACAATTACACAGCACAACTTTCATTCACACAATTACGCAGCACAACTTTCATTCACACACTTACACAGCACAACTTTCATTCACACAATTACACAGCACAACTTTCATTCACACAATTACACATCACAACATTCATTCACACAATTACACAGCACAACTTTCATTCACACTATTACACAGCACAACTTTAATTCACACAATTACACAGCACAACTTTCATTCACACAATTACATAGCACAACTTTATTCACACAATTACACAGCACAACTTTCATTCACACAATTACACAGCACAACTTTCATTCACACACTTACACAGCACAACTTTAATTCACACAATTACACAGCACAACTTTCATTCACACAATTACACATCACAACTTTCATTCACACAATTACACAGCACAACTTTTATTCACACTATTACACAGCACAACTTTAATTCACACAATTACACAGCACAACTTTTATTCACACAATTAAACAGCACAACTTTCATTCACACACTTACACAGCACAACTTTCATTCACACAAATACACAGCAAAACTTTTATTCACACAATTACACATCACAACTTTCATTCACACAATTACACAGCACAACTTTCATTTACACTTACACAGCACAACTTTAATTCACACAATTACACAGCACAACTTTCATTCACATAATTACACAGCACAACTTTCATTCACACATTTAAACAGCACAACTTTCAACTAATTAAGAAAGAACGACTGCAGCTGTATATATCTTGTTTTTTTTAAAATGTGGTCGCCACCTCTCGGGAGAGAACACGTTGTATCCTACACCGTAACCGATCTGGCCAATCGGACATGAGGTAGCGTTCGAAACATAAACAACGTGAACACTGACATATTTTGTTACTGTATACAACAGATATTGTTATTGTGTAGAACATATATTTTTAATGTATACAACAGATATTGTTATTGTGTAGAACATGTATTTCTAATGTATACAACAGATATTGTTATTGTGTAGAACATATATTTTTAATGTATACAAGAGATATTGTTATTGTATAAAGCATATATTTTTAATGTATACACCAGATTTTGTTATTGTGTAGAACATGTATTTCTAATGTATACAACATATATTGTTATTGTGTAGAACATATATTTTTTATGTATACAACATATATTGTTTTTTTGTAGAGCATATTTTTAATGTATACAACATATATTGTTATTGTGTAGAACATATATTTTGATGTATACAACAGATATTGTTATTGTATAAAGCATATATTTTTAATGTATACAACATATAATTTTATTGTGTAGAACATATATTTTTAATGTATACAACAGATATTGTTATTGTGTAGAACATATATTTTTAATTTATGCAACAGATATTGTCAATATATACAACTGATATTGATAATTGATTCAACATATATTGTTAATGTATACAACATATATTGTCAATATATACAGGATATATTGTTAATGTATACAACACATATTGTTAATGTATACAACAGATATTGTGATTGTATACAACATATATTGTTAATATATACAACATTTATTGTTAATGTATACAACATATATTGTTAATGTATGCAACACATAGTTTTAATGTATACATCAGATCTTCTAATTGTATAAACTAATAGTGTTCATGTATACATTGAATTTGATATTGTTATTGTTTACAACCAAAGTAAAGCTTGGATTACTGCTTCAGTTGACCGTTGGGTTCGTCCTATAACCACTAATAGAGACCCCAAGGGTTCAAAACACTGCAGCAGGTACTGCTCGCTGGTAAAGAGGCTGGGTTAAATCTTTCCAGTTCTACAAAATCTCCATTGGCTCCCTGTGATGAAGCTACTAAATCACAAAATGATGTCCCTTACCTTTGTATGCATGAAAGGCACTGCGCCTTCCCACCTTCAATAACTCATATCAAAGCAAGCACCATTAAAGGCACTGCACTCCTCATCACAGTCACTCCTTAGAATTCCCAGTGTGTATGGACACAAAAAAGAAGTACCATGAAGTGAGCTCGTATAGATCTGTAGCGCCTTGTATATGAAACAGCTTGCCTCAGGCACTGAGAGATTCTGAGAATAAAAAGTATTTCAAAGAGTCTAAAGACCTCTGATTTTAACTATTGCCATTGTGCCTTATGCACTAATACAGCAGCAATTTATACCAAGAGTGCACTGAGCATGGTAAATGTTATAGCACCGATACACGCGCTATATAAATAAATTTATATATTGCTAACCCATTTCAGGTCGCACGTATGACAAATTTGGTAATTTAGTCCAGTGGTGGTCACCGGAGGCAGAGCAAAAATTTAAGTCCAAGGCTCAGTGTCTCATTGACCAGTACGGAAATTTTACTCTGGAACAAATTAAAGTGAAAGTAAGTTTCTAGTTATTGAATTAAAGTATGGGTGGCGCAGCCTTTTTATAATTGTGTGCCAAAGTAGGTTTTCTAATTCCTTCAGCTCATCAACAGCCTAAATGTTTTCCTGAACTTTTATTGTAGAATTATTATCCTTTTTCAAGGGGTCTTCCGCGTGCCAGAGAAAAATGCTCTGCGTGCCATGTCTTGGGCACGCGTTGCGTAGTTTGCCGATCCCTGCTTTACTTTATTCTGGCATAACCTCCTTTTTGTGAATCGTGTGATATAGCTGATGTGCTATAACATGTTGTCTGCATTCATTTAAGAAAGGGATCACGCCCGATTCGCGTCAAATGGTATAAAGTAGCCACCAGTACATGTTGTACAAAGGACATGGTGGCATTGGTGGCTTCCCCGTTCGTCGGGCGTATCCAAAGGTTCTTGGTTCGAATGCTGGTGAAGGCTTTGATCTGTTCTTTGGACTGCAGGGCATCCACTGAGTCCGCCAAGTTCTCTTGGGTACCTGACAATAGTTGGGGTAAACTGAATGCGGCTGGGCACTATGCTGACCACGACATCCTTTAGTATGCTAATGCAACAGAAACGGGTGAAGGCTGATTCAAACGCCGTATGGACCAATCTGGTCTTTATGGTATTTTACTTACTTTTACTTTAAATGGAGTAAGTTTATAATCAGGTTCTCCATAAATGGTGTAATTAGCTTATGTGGTTTCGCTGGTAATTCTCAAGTTCTGATAAAAAGAAAAGGGCAATGGTTTTTCATTTGTGCTGTAGTTCAATGATAAGTTCATACGAGTTTTTAATTTTTTTTTTTTTTTTAAATTACATCGTATTTGTTTCATTTATTAAATTATGTTGTAGTTTTTTGCAAGGTGTACAAATTAATGTTTTCAATTTGTTTGTTTTTTTTACAGTTAAATGGTATAAATACTCAAGGAGAAAACATTGCTGACAACGGCGGATTGAAACAATCATTTAGGGTGATTTTTCATAATTATTTTCACTATCTTTTTCTAATTATTTTTAAAATCATTTTTGCACTAAGTTTTACAATGATTTTTTCGATCATTTTTACAATCATTTTACAATAACTGTGATATACATTAGCCACACAATAATTATCAGCAAAGCAAGATCCAGACTTTTTTTATTTTTCACCCTTGTACGGTTTGATAATAGCCCTTTGTTGGCTGATCATTGTTAGACTAGGCGAATTGTTTGTACATTAGACTGCTTCTTTCAAATCACTAAACCTAGAAACGCTAGAGGACAGAAGGGCAAAGAGTAAAGTAGTCATAATACATAAGGCATTAAACTCTAATTTAGAAAAAAGAACCCAATAACAACCTGTTGCAAAACTCAGATAAAGATAAATACAAAAACCCTTTCCTTATCCCCTATGCGAGAACATACGCATTTAAGTACTCTTTCATCCCAAGTGGCATTCGGGCATGGAATGGGTTGCCTGGACAAACCAGGACAACCATTAACTTTACTTCATTTAAAACAATAATACAAATGCAAGACTAGACTCGGACCACGGATGAGCGTAGTAATGTATAAGATAAGACTGCCAGCGTGTAATTTGAAAAAAAAAATACAAAGGGTCCAAAACATGACTGTGATAATTGTTCTGAACAATGAAGAAATTTAAACAACCTGTCTGCAGAAACTGCACTGGCTACCTATAACACTTAGGATAAATTTCAAAGTTCTGACTGTGCTCAGTAAATGCCTTCATGGTCAATCTCCACAGTACATCGGATCCATGGTTGAGCTACACACATCAGATAAAACGGGGCTGCCGTTCAAACGAAATACATGTACAGCACAAGGTACCAAAAGTTAAAAAAAGAAAAACATTGGCATCTCGCGCATACAGCGTCGTGGCACATCTGTGGTGGAATTAACTTCTAAACACACTTAAACAAGCGGATAATATTGACATTATTTTAAAACAAATAAAAAACAAAACACTTATTCGATTTATTTTAATAACTTTAGGTCAATGTAAAGCGCATTTGAAGATTACTTAATGGTTATGAATAGTGCCAGATAAAATATATAATCTTTAAATTTGTTTTTATAGCGTCAGTCATGTCTTATTTCTCCGATTTGAAACAGGCCTACAGAAATTGGGTCAAGTCACGCGGAAGTGAAGAGAAAGACTTACCTGGACTTGTTTTCACACCTAATCAGCTTTTCTTTGTCAATTTTGCACAGGTAGGACAAGACTATTTTATTTAAACTTTAATATGGTGGACAGGTAAGTCTACACTAGTTTATTTTAACTTTATTATGGTGGACAGGTAAGACTACACTAGTTTATTTTAAATTATTATGGTGGACAGGTAAGTCTACACTAGTTTATTCTAAATTATTATGGTGGACAGGTAAGTCTACACTAGTTTATTTTAAATTATTATGGTGGACAGGTAAGTCTACACTAGTTTATTTTAACTTTATTATGGTGGACAGGTATGTCTACACTAGTTTATTTTAAATTATTATGGTGGACAGGTAAGTCTACACTAGTTTATTTTAAATTATTATGATGGACAGGTAAGTCTACACTAGTTTATTCTAAATTGTTATGGTGGACAGGTAAGTCCACACTAGTTTATTTTAAATTATTATGGTGGACAGGTAAGTCTACACTAGTTTATTTTAAATTATTATGGTGGACAGGTAAGTCTACACTAGTTTATTTTAACTTTATTATGGTGGACAGGTATGTCTACACTAGTTTATTTTAAATTATTATGGTGGACAGGTAAGTCTACACTAGTTTATTTTAAATTATTATGATGGACAGGTAAGTCTACACTAGTTTATTCTAAATTGTTATGGTGGACAGGTAAGTCCACACTAGTTTATTTTAAATTATTATGGTGGACAGGTAAGTCTACACTAGTTTATTTTAACTTTATTATGGTGAACAGGTAAGTCTACACTAGTTTATTTTAACTTTATTATGGTGGACAGGTAAGTCTACACTAGTTTATTTTAACTTTATTATGGTGGACAGGTAAGTCTACACTAGTTTATTTTAACTTTATTATGGTGGACAGGTATGTCTACACTAGTTTATTTTAAATTATTATGGTGGACAGGTAAGTCTACACTAGTTTATTTTAAATTATTATGATGGACAGGTAAGTCTACACTAGTTTATTCTAAATTATTATGGTGGACAGGTAAGTCTACACTAGTTTATTTTAAATTATTATGGTGGACAGGTAAGTCTACACTAGTTTATTTTAACTTTATTATGGTGGACAGGTAAGTCTACACTAGTTTATTTTAACTTTATTATGGTGAACAGGTAAGTCTACACTAGTTTATTTTAACTTTATTATGTTGGACAGGTAAGTCTACACTAGTTTATTTTAACTTTATTATGGTGGACAGGTAAGTCTACACTAGTTTATTTTAACTTTATTATGGTGGACAGGTAAGTCTACACTAGTTTATTTTAACTTTATTATGGTGGACAGGTATGTCTACACTAGTTTATTTTAAATTATTATGGTGGACAGGTAAGTCTACACTAGTTTATTTTAAATTATTATGATGGACAGGTAAGTCTACACTAGTTTATTCTAAATTATTATGGTGGACAGGTAAGTCTACACTAGTTTATTTTAAATTATTATGGTGGACAGGTAAGTCTACACTAGTTTATTTTAACTTTATTATGGTGGACAGGTAAGTCTACACTAGTTTATTTTAACTTTATTATGGTGAACAGGTAAGTCTACACTAGTTTATTTTAACTTTATTATGTTGGACAGGTAAGTCTACACTAGTTTATTTTAACTTTATTATGGTGGACAGGTAAGTCTACACTAGTTTATTTTAACTTTATTATGGTGGACAGGTAAGTCTACACTAGTTTATTTTAACTTTATTATGGTGGACAGGTAAGTCTACACTAGTTTTTTTTAACTTTATTATGGTGGACAGGTAAGTCTACACTAGTTTATTTTAACTTTATTATGGTGGACAGGTAAGTCTACACTAGTTTATTTTAACTTTATTATGGTGGACATGTAAGTCTACACTAGTTTATTTTAACTTTATTATGATGGACAGGTAAGAGGGCATTCATTCGTTTAAGTATATCTGGCTTATCTAGAAGGATCGGTATTTGTATCTCCATCTTTGTCTATATCTCTATATATCAGTATCTATTTTTCTATTTATCTATTTATCTAACTTTCTACTTATCTATTAGATCTTTAATTCTATATCCATCTTTCTAAATCGATCTATTGTCACGTGCGAAATCAACTACTGACGTATAATAATATATTTAGAAATGTAATATTAATACATTCTTTTGATTCACATCCCTCTTGGATCCTACAAGGTTGTATAAGAATTAGTATTGGTGTTATTGTAATAGATTTGATATTTATTTGACTCGTAGGATGTGCTTTAAAATTCTTATTAAATGAATTAGGTAACTATACCTTAATATAGAGAAAATCCACAATCCTTATTTTACTTAATATGTGTTAAACACAATTTTATTCCAACAAGTTGAAATCATGAATATAACAGCAACACAGAATACAGGTACCAATAGTATAGGATGAAACGTAAATCAGTTGAGATTCTTTTATATAGTATTAAGACGTTTTGACGTATCTTTTAAGAAAGTGGTCAAGAACAGTCCTCACACAATAGCGCCCAAGCTAGAACTAACTAACGATCTCCAACCTTCGTGCGTATGACGCATTTTAATGCTATGACGTAGTGTCTAGACATATATATGTTTTATTCCTAACACGGAAACATTTCGGGTTTAAGATTATTTCTTTTGAACTTTAATTAATAATAATAGAACCAATATAATTATGGAAATAAACTACTTTCATAACACTATCCATATCTATTTCAATATATATATATATATATATATATATATATATATATATATATATATATATATATATATATATATATATATATATAATATAGATATATTTATAGATATATATAATCTATAAATCTATTTCATTCAATCTATCTCTATTGATATGTATCTATATTTATCTATATCTATCTATATATAGGTCTACATCTATCTATCTTTCTCTCTTTATCAATATATTTATCTCTAAATCTATCTTTCTATATATATCTATCTATATCTATCTATCTTTTAATATCTATATATCCATATATCTAACTATCTATATCTATCTATTTATATCTATATTATCTATATCTATCAATTTATATATTTTTATGTATCTATTTATCTATATCTGTATATCTTTCTATTTATCTATCTATCTCTATCTCTCTAACTATATCTTCTATACTTAAATTGTCGTGTTGTTGTTTTTATTACATTGCTATACACTCAGTAATTTTCATCTGTGACAGTGTAAACTTTTGTTTAAAACACGCACACACACACACAGAAGCACACACACACACAAACACACGCGCACAAAAACACACACACGCACTCACACACATACATACCCACGCACACACACACACACACGCAAACACAAACACATATTAAGTAAATATATAGGCCCTAAAAGTTGATAAATTAGTTGCACAGTTAAAGTAAATATATTAAATTTAGACTCAACGTTCAGACTAATTTCGAGGTTTGAAATTAACAAGTAGAGATATTAAGTTATTATAATATTATCTACATGTTTCGAAAAATGTTTCTCTATTGACTTATACAGATATGGTGCGCACGTTTGACAGATGATTATGCGTCGGTTGTAGTCCAAAGACTTGCCCACTCACCAAAAGAATTCAGGTACTACATTCAATCAGAAGACATGCCCACTCCCCAAATGAATTCAGGTACTACATTCAATCAAAAGACATGCCCACTCCCCAAGTGAAATCAGGTACTACATTCAATCGAAAGACATGCCCACCCCCCAAATGAATTCAGGTACTACATTCAATCAAAAGACATGCCCACTCCCCAAATGAATTCAGGTACTACATTCAATCAAAAGACATGCCCACTGCCCAAATAAACTCAGATACTACATTCAATCAAAAGACATGCCCACTCCCCAAATGATTTCAGGTACTACATTCAATCAAAAGACATGCCCACTCCCCAAATGAATTCAGGTACTACATTCAATCAAAAGACATGCCCACTGCCCAAATAAACTCAGGTACTACATTCAATCAAAAGACATGCCCACTCCCCAAATGAATTCAGATACTACATTCAATCAAAAGACATGCCCACTCCCCAAATGATTTCAGGTACTACATTCAACCAAAAGACATGCCCACTCCCCAAATAAATTCAGGTACTACATTCAATCAAAAGACATGCCCACTCCCCGAATTAATTCAGGTACTACATTCAATCAAAAGACATGCCCACTCCCCAAATTAATTCAGGTACTACATTCTCTCACACTTTCTTTTATTCTTTATCACTCTCCTGTTGAGCATAAGGCAGGAAAAACAATTATTTAAATATTAAGTTAAAATTCAATTTTAGTACTATTATTTACTTTTTTTTGTAATCCAAGAACGTCAACTCGCTTCTCATCCAGTGTAATCAAAGAACGTTAACTCGCTTGTCATAACCTGTAATCAAAGAACGTTAACTCGCTTCTCATCCTTTGTAATCAAAGAACGTTTACTCGCTTCTCATCTGTTTTAATCAAAGAACTTTAACTCGTTTCTCATCCGCTGTAATCATACAACGTTGACTCGCGTCTCAACCGTTGTAATCAAAGAACGTTAACTCGCTTCTCATACCCTGTAATCAAAAAAGGTTAACTCGCTTCTTATCCGTTGTAGTTAATAAAAGTTAACTCTCTTCTCATCCGTTGTAATCAAAGAACGTTTTCTCGCTTCTCATACCCTGTAATAAAAAAAGGTTAACACGCTTCTCATCTGCTGTAATCAAAGAACGTTAACTCGCTTATCATCCTTAGTAATCAAAGAGAGTTAACTCGCTTCATTTCTTTTGTAATCATAGAACGTTATCTCGCTTCACATCCGCTGTAATCAAAGAACGTTAACTCGGTTCTCATCCGTTGTAATCAAAGAACGTTAACTCGTTTCTCATTCGCTGTAATCAAAGAACGTTAACTCGCTTCTCATCCGCTGTAATCAAAGAACGTTAACTTGCTTCTCATCCGCTGTAATCAAAGAACGTTAACTTGCTTCTCATCCGTTAAAATCAAAGAACTTTAACTCGCTTCTCATCCGTTGTAATCAAATAACGTTAACTCGCTTTTCATCCGCTGTAAGCAAAGAACGTTAACTTGCTTCTCATCCGTTAAAATCAAAGAACTTTAACTCGCTTCTCATCCGTTGTAATCAAAGAACGTTAACTCGCTTCTCATCTGTTGTAATTAATCCAAGAAGGTTAACTCGCTTCTCATCCGTTGCAATCAAAGAACGTTAACTCACTTCTCATCTGTTGAAAACAAAGAACGTTAACTCGCTTCTCATCCGTTGTAATAAAAGAACTTTAACTCGCTTCTCATCCGTTGTAATCAAAGAACTTTAACTCGCTTCTCATCCGTTGTAATCAAAGAACGTTAACTCGCTTCTCATCTGTTGTAATTAATCCAAGAAGGTTAACTCGCTTCTCATCCGTTGCAATCAAAGAACGTTAACTCACTTCTCATCTGTTGAAAACAAAGAACGTTAACTCGCTTCTCATCCGTTGTAATCAAAGAACTTTAACTCGCTTCTCATCCGTTGTAATCAAAGAACGTTAACTCGCTTCTCATCTGTTGTAATCAAAGAACGTTAACTCGCTTCTCATCTGTTGTAATCAAAGAACTTTAACTCGCTTCTCATCCGTTGTAATCAAAGAACTTTAACTCGCTTCTCATCCGTTGTAATCAAAGAACATTAACTCGCTTCTCATCTGTTGTAATCAAAGAACGTTAACTCGCTTCTCATCTTTTGTAATCAAAGAACTTTAACTTGCTTCTCATCCGTTGTAATCAAAGAACTTTAACTCGCTTCTCATCTGTTGTAATCAAAGAACGTTAACTCGCTTCTCATCTGTTGTAATCAAAGAACGTTAACTCACTTCTCATCTGTTGAAAACAAAGAACGTTAACTCGCTTCTCAACCGTTGTAATCAAAGAACTTTAACTTGCTTCTCATCCGTTGTAATCAAAGAACTTTAACTCGCTTCTCATCCGTTGTAATCAAAGAACGTTAACTCGCTTCTTATCTTTTGTAATTAATCCAAGAAGGTTAACTCGCTTCTCATCCGTTGCAATAGAAGAACGTTAACTCACTTCTCAACTGTTGAAAACAAAGAACAGCAACTCGCTTCTCATCCGCTGTAACCAAATAACGTTAACTCGCTTCGCATCCGTTGTAATCAAAGAACGTTAACTCGCATCTTATCCTCTGTAGGTAATGAAAATTAAATCGCGTCTCAACCGTTGTAATCAAAGAACGTTAACTCGCTTATCATACCCTGTAATCAATGAACGTTAACTCGCTTCTTATCCGTTGTAGTTAATAAAAGTTAACTCGCTTCTCATCCGTTGTAATCAAGGAACGTTAACTCGCTTCTCTTACCCTGTAATCAAAGAACGTTAACTTGCTTCTCATCCGCTGTAATAAAAAAACGTTAACTCTCTTATAAACCGTTTTAATCAAAGAAAGTTAACTCGCTTCACATCTTCTGTAGTCATAGAACGTTATCTCGCTTCTCATCCGCTGTAATCAAAGAACGTTAAATCGCCTCTTATCCGATGTAATCAAAGAACATTAACTTGGTTCTCATCCGTTATAATCAAAGAACGTTAACTCGTTTCTCATCCGCTGTAATCAGAGAACATTAACTCGCTTCTCATCCGCTGTAATCATAGAACGTTAACTCGTTTCTCATCCGCTGTAATCAGAGAACGTTAACTCGCTTCTCATCCGCTGTAATCAGAGAACGTTAACTCGCTTCTCATCCGTTGTAATCAAAGAACGTTAACTCATTTCTCATCCGTTGTAATCAAAGAACGTTAACTCGTTTCTCATCCGCTGTAATCAGAGAACGTTAACTCGCTTCTCATCCGCTGTAATCATAGAACGTTAACTCATTTCTCATCCGTTGTAATCAAAGAACGTTAAATAATTTCTCATCCGTTGTAATCAAAGAACGTTAACTCGCTTCTCATCCGTTGTAATCAAAGAACGTTAACTCGCTTCTCATCTATTGTAATCAAAGAACGTTAACTCGATTCTCATCCGTTGCAATCAAAGAACATTAACTCGCTTTTTATCTGTTAAAAACCAAGAACGTTATCTTGCTTCTCATCCGCTGTAATCAAAGAACGTTAACTCGCGTTTCAACCGTTGTAATCAAAGAACATTAACTCGCTTCTCATACCTTGTAATCAAAAAAGTTTAACTCGCTTCTCATCTGCTGTAATCAAAGAACGTTAACTCGCTTATCATCCTTAGTAATCAAAGAGAGTTAACTCGCTTCACATCTTTTGTAATCATAGAACGTTATCTCGCTTCACATCCGCTGTAATCAGAGAACGTTAACTCGGTTCTCATCCGTTGTAATCAAAGAACGTTAACTCGTTTCTCACCCGCTGTAATAAAAGAACGTTAACCTGCTTCTCATCCGTTATAATCAAATAACGTTAACTCGCTTCTCATTTGTTGTAATCAAAGAACGTTAACTCGTTTCTCATCCGCTGTAATCAAAGAACGTTAACTCGCTTCTTATCCGCTGTAATCAAAGAACGTTTACTCGCTTCTCATCTGTTTTAATCAAAGAACGTTAACTCGTTTCTCATCCGCTATAATCAAATAACGTTAACTCGCTTCTCATCCTTTGTAATAAAAGAACGTTAACTCGCATCTTATCCTCTGTAGGTAATGAAAATTAAATCACGTCGCAACCGTTGTAATCAAAGAACGTTTACTCGCTTCTCATCTGTTTTAATCAAAGAACTTTAACTCGTTTCTCATCCGCTGTAATCATACAACGTTGACTCGCGTCTCAACCGTTGTAATCAAAGAACGTTAACTCGCTTCTCATGCCCTGTAATCAAAAAAGGTTAACTCGCTTCTTATCCGTTGTAGTTAATAAAAGTTAACTCGCTTCTCATCCGTTGTTATCAAAGAACGTTTTCTCGCTTCTCATACCCTGTAATAAAAAAAAATGGTTAACACGCTTCTCATCTGCTGTAATCAAAGAACGTTAACTCGCTTATCATCATTAGTAATCAAAGAGAGTTAACTCACTTCATTTCTTTTGTAATCATAGAACGTTATCTTGCTTCACATCCGCTGTAATCAAAGAACGTTAACTCGGTTCTCATCCGTTGTAATCAAAGAACGTTAACTCGTTTCTCATCCGCTGTAATCAAAGAACGTTAACTCGCTTCTCATACGCTGTAATCAAATAACGTTAACTCGGTTCTCATCCGTTGTAATCAAAGAACGTTAACTCGTTTCTCATCCGCTGTAATCAAAGAACGTTAACTCGGTTCTCATCCGTTGTAATCAAAGAACGTTAACTCGTTTCTCGTCCGCTGTAATCAAAGATCGTTAACTCGCTTTTCATCCGCTGTAAGCAAAGAACGTTAACTTGCTTCTCATCCGTTAAAATCAAAGAACTTTAACTCGCTTCTCATCCGTTGTAATCAAAGAACGTTAACTCGCTTCTCATCTGTTGTAATTAATCCAAGAAGGTTAACTCGCTTCTCATCCGTTGCAATCAAAGAACGTTAACTCACTTCTCATCTGTTGAAAACAAAGAACGTTAACTCGCTTCTCATCCGTTGTAATTAAAGAACTTTAACTCGCTTCTCATCCGTTGTAATCAAAGAACGTTAACTCGCTTCTCATCTGTTGTAATTAATCCAAGAAGGTTAACTCGCTTCTCACCCGTTGCAATAGAAGAACGTTAACTCACTTCTCAACTGTTGAAAACAAAGAACAGTAACTCGCTTCTCATCCGCTGTAACCAAATAACGTTAACTCGCTTCGCATCCGTTGTAATCAAAGAACGTTAACTCGCATCTTATCCTCTGTAGGTAATGAAAATTAAATCGCGTCTCAACCGTTGTAATCAAAGAACGTTAACTCGCTTATCATACCCTGTAATCAATGAACGTTAACTCGCTTCTTATCCGTTGTATTTAATAAAAGTTAACTCGCTTCTCATCCGTTGTAATCAAAGAACGTTAACTCGCTTCTCTTACCCTGTAATCAAAGAACGTTAACTTGCTTCTCATCCGCTGTAATAAAAAAACGTTAACTCTCTTATAAAACGTTTTAATCAAAGAAAGTTAACTCGCTTCACATCTTCTGTAGTCATAGAACGTTATCTCGCTTCTCATCCGCTGTAATCAAAGAACGTTAAATCGCCTCTTATCCGATGTAATCAAAGAACATTAACTTGGTTCTCATCCGTTATAATCAAAGAACGTTAACTCGTTTCTCATCCGCTGAAATCAGAGAACGTTAACTCGCTTCTCATCCGCTGTAATCATAGAACGTTAACTCATTTCTCATCCGTTGTAATCAAAGAACGTTAACTCATTTCTCATCCGTTGTAATCAAAGAACGTTAACTCGCTTCTCATCCGTTGTAATCAAAGAACGTTAACTCGCTTCTCATCTATTGTAATCAAAGAACGTTAACTCGATTCTCATCCGTTGCATTCAAAGAACGTTAACTCGCTGTTTATCTGTTAAAAACCAAGAACGTTAACTTGCTTCTCATCCGCTGTAATCAAAGAACATTAACTCGCTTCTCATACCCTATAATCAAAAAAGTTTAACTCGCTTCTCATCTGCTGTAATCAAAGAACGTTAACTCGCTTATCATCCTTAGTAATCAAAATGAGTTAACTCGCTTTACATCTTTTGTAATCATAGAACGTTATCTCGCTTCAAGTCCGCTGTAATCAGAGAACGTTAACTCGGTTCTCATCCGTTGTAATCAAAGAACGTTAACTCGTTTCTCACCCGCTGTAATCAAAGAACGTTAACTCGCTTCTCATCCGCTGTAATCAAAGAACGTTAAATCGATTTTCATCCGCTGTAATCAAAGAACGTTAACCTGCTTCTCATCCTTTATTCAAATAACGTTAACTCGCTTCTCATTTGTTGTAATCAAAGAACGTTAACTCGTTTCTCATCCGCTGTAATCAAAGAACGTTAACTCGCTTCTCATCCGCTGTAATCAAAGAACGTTAACTCGCTTCTTATCCGCTGTCATCAAAGAACGTTAACTCGCTTCTCATCTGTTTTAATCAAAGAACGTTAACTCGTTTCTCATCCGCTGTAATCAAATAACGTTAACTCGCTTCTCATCCTTTGTAATAAAAGAACGTTAACTCGCATCTTATCCTCTGTAGGTAATGAAAATTAAATCACGTCGCAACCGTTGTAATCAAAGAACGTTTACTCGCTTCTCATACCCTGTAATCAATTATCGTTAACTAGCTTCTTATCCGTTGTAGTTAATAAAAGTTAACTTGCTTCTCATCCGTTGTAATCAAAGAACGTTAACGCGCGTCTCATACCCTGTGACGAATGGAAACGAATCGGTCGTCACATAGGCCGAATTTTATAACTGCCAATGATTATAACGAATGTATTAGCATCACAACCATGTATGGATTAGGAATATATGTACATTATTTTGATTAAGCGTAAGAGAGAGAGAGAGAAGGTTTAGAAATATAAATGTTGTTTGTAAACATTATTATATTATTGTTGGCCCACATAGCGGGGTCTGCCGGCCAAGAAAAATAATGCTATACCGCCTTTCCCCCCCCCCCACCTTCCCGTGTCACCTTTTCCACCCGCGACGTGGTTATCCCCCCTTACCTGTTAAGATAGGAATCATCTCCCTCCAACTTTGAATGGCATACGAATTTAACGACCATTGTCCAGATTGCAATTAAGGGTCACATAGTCTCGTGAATATCGCGCCCTTTCGCCCCCCCCCATTTTCCACCTTCCTGGGTGACTATATATTTCCTACCTTATCTTGTCACTGTTTCAGAAAATGTAATTCCAGTTGATATCATTTTTTCTGATCGCCAACGGTGGACATTGACATTTTTATGCATAGCTCTGGCCTTCTGCAAATGGCCCATAAGTGGGCGTCTTTCTAAGGCCAGGGAGATCTCTCTGTTGATCTCAAAATTTAGTACCATGTGTCAAACCATTGGTATAGTTTACACTCCCCCTCTTCATGCCCGCTATATAAGTTGAAACTGTTTGCTGTAAATTTAGTCCTAGCGCCAGTCTCATAAGCAGACACACTTTCATTTTAGTTAGAAGTCAGATCTAACTATTGTAAATATTGTTCTACTCAGATTGTTTGATCCACCATTTTATATGCCAGTTTAGTCACGAAGTTTTGCATTTTGTTGATGAATTGCCTGCATCTGCTAATAGTTCACTTTCATCATTGTATTATTACTGCTAGCCATTTTCCGCTACCATTGAATAAAGTCATACAGTTGTCATGTGCGAAATCAGCTACTGACGTATAATATTATATTTAGGAATGTAATATTTATACATTCTTTTGATTCACATCCCTCTTGGATCCTACAAGGTTGTATAAGAATTAGTATTGGTGTTATTGTAGTAGATTTGATATTTATTTGGCTCGTAGGATGTGTTTTCTGTGTATGAAGTGAATTAGGTAAACTGTACCTTAATATAGAGGAAATCCACAATCCTGTTTGAATGATTAAACACAATTTTATTCCAACAAATTGAAATTATGAATATAACAGCAACACAAAATACAGGTACCAATATTATAGGATGAAACTTAATCAGTTGAGATTCTTCTATATCGTACTAAGCCGAGATAACGTATCTTTTTAGAAAGTGGTCAAGAACAGTCCTCACACAATAGCGCCCAAGCTGGAACTGACTAACGATCTTTAACCCTCGTCCGTATGACGTATTTTAATGTTATGACGTAGTGTCTAGACATATACATGTTTTATTCCTAACGCGGAAACATTTCGGGTTTAAGATTATTTCTTTTGAACTTTAATTAATAAAAATAGAACCAATCAAATTATGGAAATAAAACTACTTTTGTAACACAGTTTTCTATCATAAGACAACAGCGTTGGTTACTGTTTGGTTAGAACGCGATATTGTTTGTTAGACTTAGACGTTTACGAAGCCACGTCTAAGGAAAGGTGTCAAATATAAATTTGCAAAAGTACAGTAGAGGCTGCCATCCGACTTCAAAAGCTACCTCCAGACCAACGAAGCCAAGGGTGGGAGTTGAAACCTCCACCACACGTGTAACCGAGTCGAATCCACAACTACCGGGTTACATACCCTGTAATCAAAGAACGTTAACATGCTTCTCATCCGCTGTAATAAAAAACGTTAACTCTCTTATCATCCGTTGTAATCAAAGAAAGTTAACTCGCTTCACATCTTCTGTAGTCATAGAACGTTATCTCGCTTCTCATCCGCTGTAATCAAACAACGTAAAATCGCTTCTTATCCGATGTAATCAAAGAACGTCAACTCGGTTCTCATCCGTTGTAATCAAAGAATGTTAGCTCGCTTCTCATCCGCTGTAATCAAAGAACGTAAAATCGCTTCTTATCCGATGTAATCAAAGAACGTCAACTCGGTTCTCATCCGTTGTAATCAAAGAACGTTAACTCGTATCTCATTCGCTGTAATCAAAGAATGTTAACTCGCTTCTCATCCGCTGTAATCAAAGAATGTTAACTCGTTTCTCATTCGCTGTAATCAAAGAATGTTAACTCGCTTCTCATCCGTTGTAATCAAAGAACGTTAACTCGCTTCTCATCCGCTGTAATCAAAGAACGTTAACTCGCTTCTCATCCGCTGTAATCAAAGAATGTTAACTCGCTTCTCATCCGTTGTAATCAAAGAACGTTAACTCGCTTCTCATCCGCTGTAATCAAAGAACGTTAACTCGCTTCTCATCCGTTGTAATCAAAGAACGTTAACTCGCTTCTCATCCGCTGTAATCAAAGAACGTTAACTCGTTTCTCATTCACTGTAATCAAAGAATGTTAACTCGCTTCTCATCCGTTGTAATCAAAGAACGTTAACTCGTTTCTCATTCGCTGTAATCAAAGAATGTTAACTCGCTTCTCATCCGTTGTAATCAAAGAACGTTAACTCGTTTCTCATTCGCTGTAATCAAAGAATGTTAACTCGCTTCTCATCCGTTGTAATCAAAGAACGTTAACTCGTTTCTCATTCGCTGTAATCAAAGAATGTTAACTCGCTTCTCATCCGCTGTAATCAAAGAACGTTAACTCGCTTCTCATCTGTTGTAATCAAAGAACGTTAACTCGTTTCTCATTCGCTGTAATCAAAGTATGTTAACTCGTTTCTCATTCGCTGTAATCAAAGAATGTTAACTCGCTTCTCATCCGTTGTAATCAAAGAACGTTAACTCTTTTCTCCTTCGCTGAAATCAAAGAATGTTAACTCGCTTCTCATCCGCTGTAATCAAAGAACGTTAACTCGCTTCTCATCCGTTGTAATCAAAGAACGTTTACTCGTTTCTCATTCGCTGTAATCAAAGAATGTTAACTCGCTTCTCATCCGTTGTAATCAAAGAACGTTAACTCGCTTGACATCTTCTGTAGTCATAGAACGTTATCTCGCTTCTCATCCGCTGTAATCAAATAACGTTAAATCGCTTCTTATCCCATGTAATCAAAGAACGTTAACTCGGTCCTCATCCGTTTGTAATCAAATAACGTTTACTCGCTTCTCATCTGTTTAAATCAAAGAACGTAAACTCGTTTCTCATCCGCTAAAATCAAATAACGTTAACTCGCTTCTCATCCGTTGTAATCAAAGAACGTTAACTCGCTTCTCATCCGTTGTAATCAAAGAACGTTAACTCGTTTCTCATCAGGTGTGATCAAAGAACGTTAACTCGCTTCTCATCCGTTGTAATCAAAGAACGTTTACTCGTTTCTCATTCGCTGTAATCAAAGAATGTTAACTCGCTTCTCATCCGTTGTAATCAAAGAACGTTAACTCGCTTGACATCTTCTGTAGTCATAGAACGTTATCTCGCTTCTCATCCGCTGTAATCAAATAACGTTAAATCGCTTCTTATCCCATGTAATCAAAGAACGTTAACTCGGTCCTCATCCGTTTGTAATCAAATAACGTTTACTCGCTTCTCATCTGTTTAAATCAAAGAACGTAAACTCGTTTCTCATCCGCTAAAATCAAATAACGTTAACTCGCTTCTCATCCGTTGTAATCAAAGAACGTTAACTCGCATCTTATCCCCTGTAGGTAATGAAAATTAAATCGCGCCTCAACCGTTGTAATCAAAGAACGTTAACTCGCTTCTCATCCGCTGTAATCAAAGAACGTTAACTCGCTTCTCATCCGTTGTAATCAAAGAACGTTAACTCGTTTCTCATCAGGTGTGATCAAAGAACGTTAACTCGCTTCTCATCCGTTGTAATCAAAGAACGTTAACTCGCTTCTCATCCGTTGTAATCAAAGAACGTTAACTTATTTCTCATCCGCTGTAATCAAAGAACGTTAACTTGATTCTCATCCGCTGTATTCAAAGAACGTTAACTCGCTTCTCATCTGTTTTAATCAATCAACGACTTCCGGTTCGGGCTAGTACGCTTTTCATATCACGGATAAGTTTTTCAATATATTTTCTATATTTATATAACTAACACCCATTTAATCTTTATACTAACCTTTAATTAAGTTAATACTTAGTATATGTATATTGCAAATACTATTAAATAGAATAATTGCTCGTAACAGTGAGCTTAAAGTATTATTTATACTTGGCGCTTCGAAGGCCGCCATATTGACCCCATATTCGAATTGTTTGTTTACAATTACTGGTCTAGGCCAGGCTTAAAATAATAACTTAAGCACAATTATAATAAATAATAAAGAAACTCAGACAAATAAATACATATTATAGTAATAAAACATAATTAATTATATAAGAGACAAATAATAACATTCGTTTTATTAGTATTTAAACAATAGGCCTACAATCGCCACTAGACCTATATAAGAATATAAGGTTACCAAATTATTAAATCTTAGCCTAAATCTAAATTCTAAGTAGTAACAGGCCTATAGCCTATAGTCCCTAGGCTATAGCCTATTTACAAAACAATAAACATCAATTATAACTACTATATTTAATTATAAAATACACCAAACTATTTTAAATAAAAGTATTAAAAAAGGAAATGAAACTTGTAATCCTAGTCTTAGCCCTAGTTCTGGTAAGGGCACTAAAACTACCCAAACATGAAATTGTCCATAAGCAGATAATAATTAATCACCACAACATTAAAGATATTGACAACACTCATGCTTATATCCTCCTAAAAAAGATCTCCCTAAACCATTTTAAACACAAAATTTGCAGGTACAGACAAAATCATTTAGTACTATTGTTGCTCTTGGCTGGCGATGTAGAATCCAACCCAGGCCCAGTCAAGACAGTTAGAGATAGATGTAACATTTGCAGTAAGCCATGCACAGCAAAACATAGAGCTATTCAATGTGACACCTGTGATGAATGGTACCATGCTGCATGCTTGCATATGAACACCCCAATTTATATAGCATTAGGAAATAAAGATGCCTCTTGGCACTGTGTACAGTGTGGGTTGCCACAATTTAGTTCAGGTCTGTTTAATTCTCATGACCTGGATACCACTAACCCCTACAGTGCCTTGACAAGCCCAGAAGTTAATAATTTAGACCTAAATAAACCCTTAGCTAGATCAACACCAATAAAAAAAAAGTAAAAAGACACTCTTTAACACTAAATCCCATAAAACCCCAAATCAGTATCACCTCAAAACTCTTACAATAAATTTCCAAAGCATTAAAAATAAAAAAGCTGATTTGGAACTTTTAATAAATAATGAAGAACCAGACATAATTGCAGGTTCCGAAACATGGCTTAGCCCAGATATTTACAACACAGAGATATTCAATAATAATTATGAAATTTTTAGGAAAGATAGGTCAGACAGGCATGGAGGAGTCTTACTAGCCATAAAATCTACCCTAATAGCTGAAGAAATTAAATTAGAACCTCAAAATAACATAGAGTCAGTATTTTGTAAAATAAGCAGAACTAATTCCAAACCAATAATTGTAGGCAGTGTTTACAGACCACCAAACTCAACATCAGAGTACATGTCTGATCTGTGTAATCAGCTGACAAGTATTGAAACTAAATATAAAAATGCTATAATTTGGATAATGGGGGACTTCAACCTCCCTGATATAAATTGGAATAGCTACTGTATAGAAAAGCACCAAAACACAAAAGAAATAAATGAAATGTTTATCAATACCATCCAAAATCTAAACTTAGACCAAATTAATAAAAAACCAACAAGAAACCATAATATACTAGATTTATTTTTAACGAACAGACCAGGACTAGTATTAGATTATGAAATAATCCCTGGACTTTCAGATCATGATATTGTCAGAGTAAATAACAAAATAAAAATCCAAATTAGCAAGAAACCTAAAAGAATAATTTATCTCTAGAATAAATGTAACACAACAGAACTACATCAAGCAGCAATAAAATTCCAAACCAATTTTCTTACTAAACACAATATAGATAGTCCAGTTGAAGATATTTGGCAATTTATAAAAACTAACTTAAAAGCAATAATGGCTGACTCTGTGCCAACAAAACAAACATCAAATAAAATTAACAAATGTTGGTTTAACACTAAACTAAAGAAACTGTGTAAACAAAAAGAAAATCTTTTCAAAAAGTTTAAGGCAACTAATTCAATTAGACTACATAAAAAATACCTAAAAATTAAACATTTAACTCAGAAACTAAGCAGACAGCTGCAGAATGAATATGTAAACAATGTAATTTCTAAAGATAATAATAAAAACTTATGGTCCTACATTAAATCAAGAAAAATGGACACTACAGGCATAGCTCCACTAAAAGGCCAAAACAATGAAACTTATAATGATAATGAAACTAAAGCTAATATCCTAAACACACACTTTGCATCATCTTTTTCAAATCCAGGTGACAAAGAAATATTCATAAATTTAAACAAACTAGAAGAGATAGGAAATATAAATGTAGATGAAAAAGGCATTAAACAACTCCTAACCAACTTAAAAGTAAACAAAGCTTCTGGTCCAGATGAAATACCAGCAAGACTGCTTAAAGAACTAACTAATGAAATATCTCCAATCTTTAAAATACTTTTTCAGGCCTCTCTAAACCAGGGCAAAGTGCCCAAAGATTGGAAATTAGCCAATGTAACCCCCCTTTTCAAAAAAGGAGATAAATCTGACCCCGGAAATTATAGACCTGTTTCTCTAACAAGCATAACATGTAAATTACTTGAACATATAATATATAGTAGTATAGTAAATCATCTAGACAAACTAAATGCACTGTGCCCACACCAACATGGCTTCAGGAAAAATAGATCATGTGAGACTCAATTGATAGGCTTAATAGATGACTTGTCTAAGGGATTAGATAATAACAACCAAATTGATGCTATATTACTAGATTTTTCAAAAGCATTTGATAAAGTTCATCATTCTAGTCTTCTTAAAAAACTTAAATACTTTGGCATCTCTGGTCCCTTACATCAGTGGATTCAGGACTTTCTTATAGGCAGAGAACAAACAGTGATAATAAATGGCTCTAAGTCATCACCAATAACAGTAAACTCAGGAGTTCCACAGGGAACTGTTCTAGGGCCCCTACTATTTCTAATTTACATTAATGATCTGCCTAATTGCATCAACACAGGCACAAAAGTAAGATTATTTGCCGATGATTGCATAATTTATAGAATAATAAAGACAGGAAAAGATAGTGAACTTTTACAAAAAGACCTAGATGAACTACAAAAATGGGAATCAAACTGGAGTATGTCTTTTCACCCAGAAAAATGCCAACTAATAAGGGTATCCAAGAAAAAGAAACAAATAATAACAAACTACTTCATTCATGGTAAAGAACTAACTCAAACTAGCAATGCTAAGTATCTAGGAGTAATAATAAATGATAAGTTATCTTGGAACCCTCACATTGATGAAGTAATTAAAAAATCAAACAAAACATTAGGATTCATAAAAAGGAATTTTTACAAATGTAATAAGAATATAAAACTAAAATGCTATCTCACATTAGTTAGGCCTATACTAGAATATGCAGGATCTGTATGGGAGCCATCAACTAAAGAAAACATTAAAAAATTAGAACAAATTCAAAAAAGAGCTGCAAGGTTTATAACTAGTGAATATTCCCCATTGACAAGAGTAACACCATTAGTCAAATCACTAAACCTAGAAACACTAGAGGACAGAAGGGCAAAGAGTAAAGTAGTAATAATACATAAGGCATTAAACTCTAATTTAGAAATACAACCCAATAACAATCTGTTGCAAAGCTCAGATAAACATAGAGACAAAAACACCTTCCTTGTCCCTTATGCGAGAACAAATGCATATAAGTACTCTTTCTTCCCGAGTGGCATTCGGGCATGGAATGGGTTGCCTGAACAAACCAGGAAAACCAATAACCTAACATCATTTAAAACATTAATAAAAATGCAAGACTAGACTCGGACCACGGATGAGCGTAGGACGCAATAACCTTCTTTATAGAAGGAGCGTCTGTAATGTATAAGATAAGATAATCTAAGAACGTTAACTAGTTTCTTATCCGTTGTAATCAAAGAACGTTAACTCGCTTCTCATCTATTGTAATGAAAGAACGTTAACTCGCTTTTCATCCGTTGCAATCAAAGAACGTTAACTCGCTTTTTATCTGTTGAAAACCAAGAACGTTAACTCATTATTCATCCGCTGTAATCAAAGAACGTTAACTCGCTTCTCATATGTTTTAATCTAAGAACGTTAACTCGTTTCTCATCCGTTGTAATCAAAGAACGTTAACTCGCTTCTCATCTATTGTAATCAAAGAACGTTAACTAGCTTCTAATCCGTTGCAATCAAAGAACGTTTACTCGCTTTTTATCTAATGAAAACCAAGAACGTTAACTCGCTTCTCATCCGCTGTAATCAAAGAACGTTAACTCGCGTCTCAACCGTTATAACCAAAGAACGTTAACTCGCTTCTCATACCCTGTAATTAAAAAAAAGGTTAATTCGCTTCTTATCCGTTGTAGTTAATAAAATTTAACTCGCTTCTCATCCGTTGTAATCAAAGAACGTTTACTCACTACTCATACCCTGTAATAAAAAAAGATTAACTCGCTTCTCATCCGCTGTAATCAAAGAACGTTAACTCGCTTATCATCCTTAGTAATCAAAGAGAGTTAACTCGCTTCACATCATTTGTAATCATAGAACGTTATCTCGCTTAACATCAACTGTAATCAGAGAACGTTAACTCGCTTCTCATCCGTTGTAATCAAAGAACGTTAACTTGCTTCTCATACCCTATAATCAAAGAACGTTAACTTGCTTCTCATCCGCTGTAATAAAAAAAAGTTAACTCTCTTATCATCCGTTGTAATTAAAGAAAGTTAACTCGCTTCACATCTTCTGTAGTCATCAAAGGTTATCTCGCTTCTCATCTGCTGTAATCAAAGAATGTTAAGACGCTTCTTATCCGATGTAATCAAAGAACGTAAACTCGGTTCTCATCCGTTGTAATCAAAAAACGTTAACTCGTTTCTCATCCGCTGTAATCAGAGAACGTTAACTCGCTTCTCATCCGCTGTAATCAGAGAACGTTAACTCGCTTCTCATCCGCTGTAATCATAGAACGTTAACTCATTTCTCATCCGTTGTAATCAAAGAACGTTAACTCATTTCTCATCCGTTGTAATCAAAGAACGTTAACTCGCTTCTCATCGGTTGTAATCAAAGAACGTTCACTCGCTTCTCATCTATTGTAATCAAAGAACGTTAACTCGATTCTCATCCGTTGCAATCAAAGAACGTTAACTCGCTTTTTATCTGTTAAAAACCAAGAACGTTATCTTGCTTCTCATCCGCTGTAATCAAAGAACGTTAACTCGCGTTTCAACCGTTGTAATCAAAGAACATTAACTCGCTTCTCATACCTTGTAATCAAAAAAGTTTAACTCGCTTCTCATCTGCTGTAATCAAAGAACGTTAACTCGCTTATCATCCTTAGTAATCAAAGAGAGTTAACTCGCTTCACATCTTTTGTAATCATAGAACGTTATCTCGCTTCACATCCGCTGTAATCAGAGAACGTTAACTCGGTTCTCATCCGTTGTAATCAAAGAACGTTAACTCGTTTCTCACCCGCTGTAATCAAAGAACGTTAACCTGCTTCTCATCCGTTATAATCAAATAACGTTAACTCGCTTCTCATTTGTTGTAATCAAAGAACGTTAACTCGTTTCTCATCCGCTGTATTCAAAGAACGTTAACTCGCTTCTTATCCGCTGTAATCAAAGAACAATTACTCGCTTCTCACCTGTTTTAATCAAAGAACGTTAACGCGTTTCTCATCCGATGTAATCAAATAACGTTAACTCGCTTCTCATCCTTTGTAATAAAAGAACGTTAACTCGCATCTTATCCTCTGTAGGTAATGAAAATTAAATCACGTCGCAACCGTTGTAATCAAAGAACGTTTACTCGCTTCTCATCTGTTTTAATCAAAGAACTTTAACTCGTTTCTCATCCGCTGTAATCATACAACGTTGACTCGCGTCTCAACCGTTGTAATCAAAGAACGTTAACTCGCTTCTCATACCCTGTAATCAAAAAAGGTTAACTCGCTTCTTATCCGTTGTAGTTAATAAAAGTTAACTCGCTTCTCATCCGTTGTAATCAAAGAACGTTTTCTCGCTTCTCATACCCTGTAATAAAAAAAAAGGTTAACACGCTTCTCATCTGCTGTAATCAAAGAACGTTAACTCGCTTATCATCCTTAGTAATCAAAGAGAGTTAACTCACTTCATTTCTTTTGTAATCATAGAACTTTATCTTGCTTCACATCCGCTGTAATCAAAGAACGTTAACTCGGTTCTCATCCGTTGTAATCAAAGAACGTTAACTCGTTTCTCATCCGCTGTAATCAAAGAACGTTAACTCGCTTCTCATCCGCTGTAATCAAATAACGTTAACTCGGTTCTCATCCGTTGTAATCAAAGAACGTTAACTCGTTTCTCATCCGCTGTAATCAAAGAACGTTAACTCGGTTCTCATCCGTTGTAATCAAAGAACGTTAACTCGTTTCTCATCCGCTGTAATCAAAGAACGTTAACTCGCTTTTCATCCGCTGTAAGCAAAGAACGTTAACTTGCTTCTCATCCGTTAAAATCAAAGAACTTTAACTCGCTTCTCATCCGTTGTAATCAAAGAACGTTAACTCGCTTCTCATCTGTTGTAATTAATCCAAGAAGGTTAACTCGCTTCTCATCCGTTGTAATCAAAGAACGTTAAATCGCTTCTTATCCCATGTAATCAAAGAACGTTAACTCGGTCCTCATCCGTTTGTAATCAAATAACGTTTACTCGCTTCTCATCTGTTTAAATCAAAGAACGTAAACTCGTTTCTCATCCGCTAAAATCAAATAACGTTAACTCGCTTCTCATCCGTTGTAATCAAAGAACGTTAACTCGCATCTTATCCCCTGTAGGTAATGAAAATTAAATCGCGCCTCAACCGTTGTAATCAAAGAACGTTAACTCGCTTCTCATCCGCTGTAATCAAAGAACGTTAACTCGCTTCTCATCCGTTGTAATCAAAGAACGTTAACTCGCTTCTCATCCGTTGTAATCAAAGAACGTTAACTTATTTCTCATCCGCTGTAATCAAAGAACGTTAACTTGATTCTCATCCGCTGTATTCAAAGAACGTTAACTCGCTTCTCATCTGTTTTAATCTAAGAACGTTAACTAGTTTCTTATCCGTTGTAATCAAAGAACGTTAACTCGCTTCTCATCTATTGTAATGAAAGAACGTTAACTCGCTTTTCATCCGTTGCAATCAAAGAACGTTAACTCGCTTTTTATCTGTTGAAAACCAAGAACGTTAACTCATTATTCATCCGCTGTAATCAAAGAACGTTAACTCGCTTCTCATATGTTTTAATCTAAGAACGTTAACTCGTTTCTCATCCGTTGTAATCAAAGAACGTTAACTCGCTTCTCATCTATTGTAATCAAAGAACGTTAACTAGCTTCTCATCCGTTGCAATCAAAGAACGTTTACTCGCTTTTTATCTAATGAAAACCAAGAACGTTAACTCGCTTCTCATCCGCTGTAAACAAAGAACGTTAACTCGCGTCTCAACCGTTATAACCAAAGAACGTTAACTCGCTTCTCATACCCTGTAATTAAAAAAAGGTTAATTCGCTTCTTATCCGTTGTAGTTAATAAAATTTAACTCGCTTCTCATCCGTTGTAATCAAAGAACGTTTACTCACTACTCATACCCTGTAATAAAAAAAGATTAACTCGCTTCTCATCCGCTGTAATCAAAGAACGTTAACTCGCTTATCATCCTTAGTAATCAAAGAGAGTTAACTCGCTTCACATCATTTGTAATCATAGAACGTTATCTCGCTTAACATCAACTGTAATCAGAGAACGTTAACTCGCTTCTCATCCGTTGTAATGAAAGAACGTTAACTTGCTTCTCATACCCTATAATCAAAGAACGTTAACTTGCTTCTCATCCGCTGTAATAAAAAAAAAAGTTAACTCTCTTATCATCCGTTGTAATTAAAGAAAGTTAACTCGCTTCACATCTTCTGTAGTCATCGAACGTTATCTCGCTTCTCATCCGCTGTAATCAAAGAATGTTAAATCGCTTCTTATCCGATGTAATCAAAGAACGTAAACTCGGTTCTCATCCGTTGTAATCAAAGAACGTTAACTCGTTTCTCATCAGCTGTAATCAAAGAACGTTAACTTGCTTCCCATCTTCTGTAGTCATAGAACGTTATCTCGCTTCTCATTCGCTGTAATCAAAGGACGTTAAATCGCCTCTTATCCGATGTAATCAAAGAACGTTAACTCGGTGCTCATACGTTGTAACCAAAGAACATTAACTCGTTTCTCATCCGTTGTAACCAAAGAACGTTAACTCATTTCTAATTCGCTGTAATCAAAGAACGTTAACTCGCTTCTCATCTGTTGCAATCAAAGAACGTTAACTTGCTTCTCATCTGTTGTAATCAAAGAACGTTAACTCGATTCTCATCCGTTATAATCAAAGAACGTTAACTCGCTTCTCATCCGTTGCAATCAAATAACGTTAACTCGCTTCTCATCCGTTGTAATCAAAGAACGTTAACTCGCTTCTCATCTATTGTAATCAAAGAACGTTAACTTATTTCTCATCCGCTTTAATCAAAGAACGTTAACTCGCTTCTCATCCGCTGTAATCAAAGAAATTTAACTTGCTTCACATCCGTTGTAATCAAAGAACGTTAACTCGATTCTCATCCGTTTTAACCGATTCTCATCCGTTATAATCAAAGAACGTTAACTCGCTTCTCATCCGCTGTAATTAAAGAACGTTAACCTGCTTCTCATCCGTTGTAATCAAATAACGTTAACTCGATTCTCATCCGTTATAATCAAAGAACGTTAACTCGCTTCTCATCCGCTGTAATCAAAGAACATTAACTCGCTTCTCATCCGTTGCAATCAAAGAACGTTAACTCGCTTCTCATCCGCTGTAATCAAAGAACGCTAACTTGCTTTTCATCCGTTGTAATCAAAGAACGTTAACTCGATTCTCATCCGTTGTAGTTAATAAAGTTAACTCGCTTCTTATCCGCTGTAATCAAAGAACGTTAACTCGCTTCTTATCCGTTGTAATCAAAGAATGTTAACTCGTTTCTCATCAGGTGTAATCAAACAACGTTAACTCGATTCTCATCCGTTGTAGTTAATAAAGTTAACTCGCTTCTCATCCGCTGTAATCAAAGAACGTTAACTCGCTTCTCATCCGTTGTAATCAATGACCGTTAAGTCGCTTCTCATCCGTTGTAATCAAAGAAAGTTAACTCGTTTCTTATCCGATGTAATCAAAGAACGTTAACTTGCTTCTCATCCGTTGTAATCAAATAACGTTAACTCGCTTCTCCTCCGTTGTAATCAAAGAACGTTAACTCGTTTCTCATCCGCTGTAATCAAAGAACGTTAACTCGCTTTTCATCCGCTGTAAGCAAAGAACGTTAACTTGCTTCTCATCCGTTAAAATCAAAGAACTTTAACTCGCTTCTCATCCGTTGTAATCAAAGAACGTTAACTCGCTTCTCATCTGTTGTAATTAATCCAAGAAGGTTAACTCGCTTCTCATCCGTTGTAATCAAAGAACGTTAACTCGCTTGACATCTTCTGTAGTCATAGAACGTTATCTCGCTTCTCATCCGCTGTAATCAAATAACGTTAAATCGCTTCTTATCCCATGTAATCAAAGAACGTTAACTCGGTCCTCATCCGTTTGTAATCAAATAACGTTTACTCGCTTCTCATCTGTTTAAATCAAAGAACGTAAACTCGTTTCTCATCCGCTAAAATCAAATAACGTTAACTCGCTTCTCATCCGTTGTAATCAAAGAACGTTAACTCGCATCTTATCCCCTGTAGGTAATGAAAATTAAATCGCGCCTCAACCGTTGTAATCAAAGAACGTTAACTCGCATCTTATCCCCTGTAGGTAATGAAAATTAAATCGCGCCTCAACCGTTGTAATCAAAGAACGTTAACTCGCTTCTCATCCGCTGTAATCAAAGAACGTTAACTCGCTTCTCATCCGTTGTAATCAAAGAACGTTAACTCGCTTCTCATCCGTTGTAATCAAAGAACGTTAACTTATTTCTCATCCGCTGTAATCAAAGAACGTTAACTTGATTCTCATCCGCTGTATTCAAAGAACGTTAACTCGCTTCTCATCTGTTTTAATCTAAGAACGTTAACTAGTTTCTTATCCGTTGTAATCAAAGAACGTTAACTCGCTTCTCATCTATTGTAATGAAAGAACGTTAACTCGCTTTTCATCCGTTGCAATCAAAGAACGTTAACTCGCTTTTTATCTGTTGAAAACCAAGAACGTTAACTCATTATTCATCCGCTGTAATCAAAGAACGTTAACTCGCTTCTCATATGTTTTAATCTAAGAACGTTAACTCGTTTCTCATCCGTTGTAATCAAAGAACGTTAACTCGCTTCTCATCTATTGTAATCAAAGAACGTTAACTAGCTTCTCATCCGTTGCAATCAAAGAACGTTTACTCGCTTTTTATCTAATGAAAACCAAGAACGTTAACTCGCTTCTCATCCGCTGTAAACAAAGAACGTTAACTCGCGTCTCAACCGTTATAACCAAAGAACGTTAACTCGCTTCTCATACCCTGTAATTAAAAAAAGGTTAATTCGCTTCTTATCCGTTGTAGTTAATAAAATTTAACTCGCTTCTCATCCGTTGTAATCAAAGAACGTTTACTCACTACTCATACCCTGTAATAAAAAAAGATTAACTCGCTTCTCATCCGCTGTAATCAAAGAACGTTAACTCGCTTATCATCCTTAGTAATCAAAGAGAGTTAACTCGCTTCACATCATTTGTAATCATAGAACGTTATCTCGCTTAACATCAACTGTAATCAGAGAACGTTAACTCGCTTCTCATCCGTTGTAATGAAAGAACGTTAACTTGCTTCTCATACCCTATAATCAAAGAACGTTAACTTGCTTCTCATCCGCTGTAATAAAAAAAAAAGTTAACTCTCTTATCATCCGTTGTAATTAAAGAAAGTTAACTCGCTTCACATCTTCTGTAGTCATCGAACGTTATCTCGCTTCTCATCCGCTGTAATCAAAGAATGTTAAATCGCTTCTTATCCGATGTAATCAAAGAACGTAAACTCGGTTCTCATCCGTTGTAATCAAAGAACGTTAACTCGTTTCTCATCAGCTGTAATCAAAGAACGTTAACTTGCTTCCCATCTTCTGTAGTCATAGAACGTTATCTCGCTTCTCATTCGCTGTAATCAAAGGACGTTAAATCGCCTCTTATCCGATGTAATCAAAGAACGTTAACTCGGTGCTCATACGTTGTAACCAAAGAACATTAACTCGTTTCTCATCCGTTGTAACCAAAGAACGTTAACTCATTTCTAATTCGCTGTAATCAAAGAACGTTAACTCGCTTCTCATCTGTTGCAATCAAAGAACGTTAACTTGCTTCTCATCTGTTGTAATCAAAGAACGTTAACTCGATTCTCATCCGTTATAATCAAAGAACGTTAACTCGCTTCTCATCCGTTGCAATCAAATAACGTTAACTCGCTTCTCATCCGTTGTAATCAAAGAACGTTAACTCGCTTCTCATCTATTGTAATCAAAGAACGTTAACTTATTTCTCATCCGCTTTAATCAAAGAACGTTAACTCGCTTCTCATCCGCTGTAATCAAAGAAATTTAACTTGCTTCACATCCGTTGTAATCAAAGAACGTTAACTCGATTCTCATCCGTTTTAACCGATTCTCATCCGTTATAATCAAAGAACGTTAACTCGCTTCTCATCCGCTGTAATTAAAGAACGTTAACCTGCTTCTCATCCGTTGTAATCAAATAACGTTAACTCGATTCTCATCCGTTATAATCAAATAACGTTAACTCGCTTCTCATCCGCTGTAATCAAAGAACATTAACTCGCTTCTCATCCGTTGCAATCAAAGAACGTTAACTCGCTTCTCATCCGCTGTAATCAAAGAACGCTAACTTGCTTTTCATCCGTTGTAATCAAAGAACGTTAACTCGATTCTCATCCGTTGTAGTTAATAAAGTTAACTCGCTTCTCATCCGCTGTAATCAAAGAACGTTAACTCGCTTCTTATCCGTTGTAATCAAAGAATGTTAACTCGTTTCTCATCAGGTGTAATCAAACAACGTTAACTCGATTCTCATCCGTTGTAGTTAATAAAGTTAACTCGCTTCTCATCCGCTGTAATCAAAGAACGTTAACTCGCTTCTCATCCGTTGTAATCAATGACCGTTAAGTCGCTTCTCATCCGTTGTAATCAAAGAAAGTTAACTCGTTTCTTATCCGATGTAATCAAAGAACGTTAACTTGCTTCTCATCCGTTGTAATCAAATAACGTTAACTCGCTTCTCCTCCGTTGTAATCAAAGAACGTTAACTCGTTTCTCATCCGCTGTAATCAAAGAACGTTAACTCGCTTTTCATCCGCTGTAAGCAAAGAACGTTAACTTGCTTCTCATCCGTTAAAATCAAAGAACTTTAACTCGCTTCTCATCCGTTGTAATCAAAGAACGTTAACTCGCTTCTCATCTGTTGTAATTAATCCAAGAAGGTTAACTCGCTTCTCATCCGTTGTAATCAAAGAACGTTAACTCGCTTGACATCTTCTGTAGTCATAGAACGTTATCTCGCTTCTCATCCGCTGTAATCAAATAACGTTAAATCGCTTCTTATCCCATGTAATCAAAGAACGTTAACTCGGTCCTCATCCGTTTGTAATCAAATAACGTTTACTCGCTTCTCATCTGTTTAAATCAAAGAACGTAAACTCGTTTCTCATCCGCTAAAATCAAATAACGTTAACTCGCTTCTCATCCGTTGTAATCAAAGAACGTTAACTCGCATCTTATCCCCTGTAGGTAATGAAAATTAAATCGCGCCTCAACCGTTGTAATCAAAGAACGTTAACTCGCTTCTCATCCGCTGTAATCAAAGAACGTTAACTCGCTTCTCATCCGTTGTAATCAAAGAACGTTAACTCGCTTCTCATCCGTTGTAATCAAAGAACGTTAACTTATTTCTCATCCGCTGTAATCAAAGAACGTTAACTTGATTCTCATCCGCTGTATTCAAAGAACGTTAACTCGCTTCTCATCTGTTTTAATCTAAGAACGTTAACTAGTTTCTTATCCGTTGTAATCAAAGAACGTTAACTCGCTTCTCATCTATTGTAATGAAAGAACGTTAACTCGCTTTTCATCCGTTGCAATCAAAGAACGTTAACTCGCTTTTTATCTGTTGAAAACCAAGAACGTTAACTCATTATTCATCCGCTGTAATCAAAGAACGTTAACTCGCTTCTCATATGTTTTAATCTAAGAACGTTAACTCGTTTCTCATCCGTTGTAATCAAAGAACGTTAACTCGCTTCTCATCTATTGTAATCAAAGAACGTTAACTAGCTTCTCATCCGTTGCAATCAAAGAACGTTTACTCGCTTTTTATCTAATGAAAACCAAGAACGTTAACTCGCTTCTCATCCGCTGTAAACAAAGAACGTTAACTCGCGTCTCAACCGTTATAACCAAAGAACGTTAACTCGCTTCTCATACCCTGTAATTAAAAAAAGGTTAATTCGCTTCTTATCCGTTGTAGTTAATAAAATTTAACTCGCTTCTCATCCGTTGTAATCAAAGAACGTTTACTCACTACTCATACCCTGTAATAAAAAAAGATTAACTCGCTTCTCATCCGCTGTAATCAAAGAACGTTAACTCGCTTATCATCCTTAGTAATCAAAGAGAGTTAACTCGCTTCACATCATTTGTAATCATAGAACGTTATCTCGCTTAACATCAACTGTAATCAGAGAACGTTAACTCGCTTCTCATCCGTTGTAATGAAAGAACGTTAACTTGCTTCTCATACCCTATAATCAAAGAACGTTAACTTGCTTCTCATCCGCTGTAATAAAAAAAAAAGTTAACTCTCTTATCATCCGTTGTAATTAAAGAAAGTTAACTCGCTTCACATCTTCTGTAGTCATCGAACGTTATCTCGCTTCTCATCCGCTGTAATCAAAGAATGTTAAATCGCTTCTTATCCGATGTAATCAAAGAACGTAAACTCGGTTCTCATCCGTTGTAATCAAAGAACGTTAACTCGTTTCTCATCAGCTGTAATCAAAGAACGTTAACTTGCTTCCCATCTTCTGTAGTCATAGAACGTTATCTCGCTTCTCATTCGCTGTAATCAAAGAACGTTAAATCGCCTCTTATCCGATGTAATCAAAGAACGTTAACTCGGTGCTCATACGTTGTAACCAAAGAACATTAACTCGTTTCTCATCCGTTGTAACCAAAGAACGTTAACTCATTTCTAATTCGCTGTAATCAAAGAACGTTAACTCGCTTCTCATCTGTTGCAATCAAAGAACGTTAACTTGCTTCTCATCTGTTGTAATCAAAGAACGTTAACTCGATTCTCATCCGTTATAATCAAAGAACGTTAACTCGCTTCTCATCCGTTGCAATCAAATAACGTTAACTCGCTTCTCATCCGTTGTAATCAAAGAACGTTAACTCGCTTCTCATCTATTGTAATCAAAGAACGTTAACTTATTTCTCATCCGCTTTAATCAAAGAACGTTAACTCGCTTCTCATCCGCTGTAATCAAAGAAATTTAACTTGCTTCACATCCGTTGTAATCAAAGAACGTTAACTCGATTCTCATCCGTTTTAACCGATTCTCATCCGTTATAATCAAAGAACGTTAACTCGCTTCTCATCCGCTGTAATTAAAGAACGTTAACTTGCTTCTCATCCGTTGTAATCAAATAACGTTAACTCGATTCTCATCCGTTATAATCAAAGAACGTTAACTCGCTTCTCATCCGCTGTAATCAAAGAACATTAACTCGCTTCTCATCCGTTGCAATCAAAGAACGTTAACTCGCTTCTCATCCGCTGTAATCAAAGAACGCTAACTTGCTTTTCATCCGTTGTAATCAAAGAACGTTAACTCGATTCTCATCCGTTGTAGTTAATAAAGTTAACTCGCTTCTCATCCGCTGTAATCAAAGAACGTTAACTCGCTTCTTATCCGTTGTAATCAAAGAATGTTAACTCGTTTCTCATCAGGTGTAATCAAACAACGTTAACTCGATTCTCATCCGTTGTAGTTAATAAAGTTAACTCGCTTCTCATCCGCTGTAATAAAAGAACGTTAACTCGCTTCTCATCCGTTGTAATCAATGACCGTTAAGTCGCTTCTCATCTGTTGTAATCAAAGAAAGTTAACTCGTTTCTTATCCGCTGTAATCAAAGAACGTTAACTTGCTTCTCATCCGTTGTAATCAAATAACGTTAACTCGCTTCTCCTCCGTTGTAATCAAAGAACGTTAACTCGTTTCTCATCCGCTGTAATCAAAGAACGTTAACTCGCTTTTCATCCGCTGTAAGCAAAGAACGTTAACTTGCTTCTCATCCGTTAAAATCAAAGAACTTTAACTCGCTTCTCATCCGTTGTAATCAAAGAACGTTAACTCGCTTCTCATCTGTTGTAATTAATCCAAGAAGGTTAACTCGCTTCTCATCCGTTGTAATCAAAGAACGTTAACTCGCTTGACATCTTCTGTAGTCATAGAACGTTATCTCGCTTCTCATCCGCTGTAATCAAATAACGTTAAATCGCTTCTTATCCCATGTAATCAAAGAACGTTAACTCGGTCCTCATCCGTTTGTAATCAAATAACGTTTACTCGCTTCTCATCTGTTTAAATCAAAGAACGTAAACTCGTTTCTCATCCGCTAAAATCAAATAACGTTAACTCGCTTCTCATCCGTTGTAATCAAAGAACGTTAACTCGCATCTTATCCCCTGTAGGTAATGAAAATTAAATCGCGCCTCAACCGTTGTAATCAAAGAACGTTAACTCGCTTCTCATCCGCTGTAATCAAAGAACGTTAACTCGCTTCTCATCCGTTGTAATCAAAGAACGTTAACTCGCTTCTCATCCGTTGTAATCAAAGAACGTTAACTTATTTCTCATCCGCTGTAATCAAAGAACGTTAACTTGATTCTCATCCGCTGTATTCAAAGAACGTTAACTCGCTTCTCATCTGTTTTAATCTAAGAACGTTAACTAGTTTCTTATCCGTTGTAATCAAAGAACGTTAACTCGCTTCTCATCTATTGTAATGAAAGAACGTTAACTCGCTTTTCATCCGTTGCAATCAAAGAACGTTAACTCGCTTTTTATCTGTTGAAAACCAAGAACGTTAACTCATTATTCATCCGCTGTAATCAAAGAACGTTAACTCGCTTCTCATATGTTTTAATCTAAGAACGTTAACTCGTTTCTCATCCGTTGTAATCAAAGAACGTTAACTCGCTTCTCATCTATTGTAATCAAAGAACGTTAACTAGCTTCTCATCCGTTGCAATCAAAGAACGTTTACTCGCTTTTTATCTAATGAAAACCAAGAACGTTAACTCGCTTCTCATCCGCTGTAAACAAAGAACGTTAACTCGCGTCTCAACCGTTATAACCAAAGAACGTTAACTCGCTTCTCATACCCTGTAATTAAAAAAAGGTTAATTCGCTTCTTATCCGTTGTAGTTAATAAAATTTAACTCGCTTCTCATCCGTTGTAATCAAAGAACGTTTACTCACTACTCATACCCTGTAATAAAAAAAGATTAACTCGCTTCTCATCCGCTGTAATCAAAGAACGTTAACTCGCTTATCATCCTTAGTAATCAAAGAGAGTTAACTCGCTTCACATCATTTGTAATCATAGAACGTTATCTCGCTTAACATCAACTGTAATCAGAGAACGTTAACTCGCTTCTCATCCGTTGTAATGAAAGAACGTTAACTTGCTTCTCATACCCTATAATCAAAGAACGTTAACTTGCTTCTCATCCGCTGTAATAAAAAAAAAAGTTAACTCTCTTATCATCCGTTGTAATTAAAGAAAGTTAACTCGCTTCACATCTTCTGTAGTCATCGAACGTTATCTCGCTTCTCATCCGCTGTAATCAAAGAATGTTAAATCGCTTCTTATCCGATGTAATCAAAGAACGTAAACTCGGTTCTCATCCGTTGTAATCAAAGAACGTTAACTCGTTTCTCATCAGCTGTAATCAAAGAACGTTAACTTGCTTCCCATCTTCTGTAGTCATAGAACGTTATCTCGCTTCTCATTCGCTGTAATCAAAGAACGTTAAATCGCCTCTTATCCGATGTAATCAAAGAACGTTAACTCGGTGCTCATACGTTGTAACCAAAGAACATTAACTCGTTTCTCATCCGTTGTAACCAAAGAACGTTAACTCATTTCTAATTCGCTGTAATCAAAGAACGTTAACTCGCTTCTCATCTGTTGCAATCAAAGAACGTTAACTTGCTTCTCATCTGTTGTAATCAAAGAACGTTAACTCGATTCTCATCCGTTATAATCAAAGAACGTTAACTCGCTTCTCATCCGTTGCAATCAAATAACGTTAACTCGCTTCTCATCCGTTGTAATCAAAGAACGTTAACTCGCTTCTCATCTATTGTAATCAAAGAACGTTAACTTATTTCTCATCCGCTTTAATCAAAGAACGTTAACTCGCTTCTCATCCGCTGTAATCAAAGAAATTTAACTTGCTTCACATCCGTTGTAATCAAAGAACGTTAACTCGATTCTCATCCGTTTTAACCGATTCTCATCCGTTATAATCAAAGAACGTTAACTCGCTTCTCATCCGCTGTAATTAAAGAACGTTAACTTGCTTCTCATCCGTTGTAATCAAATAACGTTAACTCGATTCTCATCCGTTATAATCAAAGAACGTTAACTCGCTTCTCATCCGCTGTAATCAAAGAACATTAACTCGCTTCTCATCCGTTGCAATCAAAGAACGTTAACTCGCTTCTCATCCGCTGTAATCAAAGAACGCTAACTTGCTTTTCATCCGTTGTAATCAAAGAACGTTAACTTGATTCTCATCCGTTGTAGTTAATAAAGTTAACTCGCTTCTCATCCGCTGTAATCAAAGAACGTTAACTCGCTTCTTATCCGTTGTAATCAAAGAATGTTAACTCGTTTCTCATCAGGTGTAATCAAACAACGTTAACTCGATTCTCATCCGTTGTAGTTAATAAAGTTAACTCGCTTCTCATCCGCTGTAATCAAAGAACGTTAACTCGCTTCTCATCCGTTGTAATCAATGACCGTTAAGTCGCTTCTCATCCGTTGTAATCAAAGAAAGTTAACTCGTTTCTTATCCGCTGTAATCAAAGAACGTTAACTTGCTTCTCATCTGTTGTAATCAAATAACGTTAACTCGCTTCTCCTCCGTTGGAATCAAATAACGTTAACTCGCTTCTCATCTGTTGAAAACAAAGAACAGTAACTCGCTTCTCATCTGTTGAAAACAAAGAAAAGTAACTCGCTTTTCATCCGTTGTAAATAAAGAACGTAAACTCGCTTCTGATCCGCTGTAATCAAAGAAAGTTTATTCGCTTCTCATCTGTTTTAATAAAAGAACGTTAACTCGCTTTTCATCCGTTGCAATCAAAGAACGTTAACTCGCTTTTTATCTGTTGAAAACCTAGAACGTTAACTCATTTCTCATCCGCTGTAATCAAAGAACGTTAACTCATTTCTCATCCGCTGTAATCAAAGAACGTTAACTCGCTTCACATCTTTTGTAATCATAGAACGTTATATCGCTTCACATCCGCTGTAATCAAAGAACGTTAAACTCGGTTCTCATCCGTTGTAATCAAAGAACGTTAACTCGCTTCTCATCCGTTGTAATCAAAGAACGTTAACTTGCTTCTCATCCGCTGTAATCAAAGAACGTTAAACTCGGTTCTCATCCGCTGTAATCAAAGAACGTTAAACTCGGTTCTCATCCGCTGTAATCAAAGAACGTTAAACTCGGTTCTCATCAGCTGTAATCAAAGAACGTTAAACTCGGTTCTCATCCGTTGTAATCAAAGAACGTTAACTCGCTTCTCATCCGCTGTAATCAAAGAACGTTAACTCGGTTCTTATCCGTTGTAATCAAAGAACGTTAACTTGCTTCTCATCCGCTGTAATCAAAGAACGTTTAACCCGGTTCTCATCCGTTGTAATCAAAGAACGTTAACTCGCTTCTCATCCGATGTAATCAAAGAACGTTAACTTGCTTCTCATCCGCTGTAATCAAAGAACGTTAAACTCGGTTCTCATCCGTTGTAATCAAAGAACGTTAACTCGCTTCTCATCCGCTGTAATCAAAGAACGTTAACTTGCTTCTCATCCGCTGTAATCAAAGAACGTTAACTTGCTTCTCATCCGCTGTAATCAAAGAACGTTAACTTGCTTCTCATCCGCTGTAATCAAAGAACGTTAAACTCGGTTCTCATCCGTTGTAATCAAAGAACGTTAACTCGCTTCTCATCCGTTGTAATCAAAGAACGTTAACTCGTTTCTCATCCGCTGTAATCAAAGAACGTTAACTTGCTTCTCATCCGCTGTAATCAAAGAACGTTAACTTGCTTCTCATCCGCTGTAATCAAAGAACGTTAACTTGCTTCTCATGCGTTGTAATCAAAGAACGTTAACTCGCTTCTCATCTGTTGTAATCAAAGAACGATAACTCGCTTCTCATCCGTTGCAATCAAAGAACGTTAACTCGCTTCTCATCTGTTAAAAACAAAGAACAATAACTCGCTTCTCATCCGCTGTAATCAAAGAACGTTTACTCGCTTCTCATCTGTTTTAATCAAAGAACGTTAACTCCTTTCTCATCCGCTAAAATCAAATGACGTTTACTCGCTTCTCATCCGTTGTAATCAAAGAACGTTAACTCGCATCTTATCCTCTGTAGGTAATGAAAATTAAATCGCGTCTCAACCGTTGTAATCAAAGAACATTAACTCGCTTCTCATACCCTGTAATCAATGAACGTTAACTCGCTTCTGATCCGTTGTAGTTAATAAAAGTTAACTCGCTTCTCATCCGTTGTAATCAAAGAACGTTAACTCGCTTCTTATCTGTTAAAAACCAAGAACGTTAACTCGCTTCTGATCGCTGTATTCATAGAACGTTAACTCGCTTCTGATCCGTTGTATATAAAAAAAGTGAATTCGTTTCTGATCTGATGTAAATAAAGAACGTTAACTCGCTTCTCATCTGTTGTAATCAAATAACGTTATCTTGCTTCTCATCTGTTGTAATCATTGTTTATTGCAGGGTCATCGGCTCGGTTAAAAATTCTAAAGACTTTGCCGATGCTTTCGATTGTCCAGTAGGATCCAAGATGAATCCAACAAAGAAATGTAGCGTTTGGTAGAACCTGAGATTTGAAGACACAGTGGATAAAGGCTGACACACACATAAATACACAAAAACACATACACAGAATGGCTAACTTAATCACACGCATAGAGAATAGCTAACTTATACACCCAAATAGAGAATGACTAACTTACACATACACATAGAAAATAATTAATTTACACACTCACATAGAGAATGGCTAACTTACACACACACAAAAAGAAAAAGGCTAATTTACACACCCAAATAGAGAACGGCTAACGTACACACACACATAGAGATTGGCTAACATACACACCCACACAAAAAGAATGGCTAGCTTACACACACACATAGAGAATTGATAACTTATACACCCACACAAAGAGAATGGCTAAATTTTGACACCCACACAAAGAGAATGGCTAGCTTACACACAAACATAGATAATTGATAACTTACACACCCACACAAAGAGAATGACAAAATTTTGACACCCACACAAAGAGAATGGCTAACTTACACACATAAAAATGTCTAATTTTCACACACACATATAGAATGGCAGACTTACACACACACATAGAGAATGGCTGGCTTACACACATAGAGAATGACAGACTTACACACAAACATAGAGAATGGCTAACTTACATACACACATACAGAATGGCAGACTTACACATATATACAGAATATATTTATATAAAAGAATCTTTTTTTTTGTTTCTGTCAGTCTTTCAATATTTCAAAGTAATAAACATCAACCAGAAAGGTTTTAAAAGAGTTTTTTTTTATTAAGCAATAAAGCAATGCTTTGTTTGAATTAATTTACAAGTATGTCAAGCAAACCAAATTTTGAAAGTGTAATCTAGTTAACCCATTAATGCCCAAGGGTATATGCGATTTACTTTTTCTGTGTGGAGTCAAAAGAAAAGTGTTTATTCATATCTAACCTGACCCTGTCGCTGATTCTAGAAAAATGGGGTGTAGGGGTGGATTCCTTGGAATATCGATTATCATGCTTACACGCAGACACTATTGGATACTTTGTGATGAAAGGCCAAAAGCTCAATAACTTACTTCAGTAGCATGCCCTTTCCTGTGTAGTAACCAGGCATTCTACAAATCAATCTCTAAGGTATGAAAGACAAAAGGCCAACACCACTTTATGGTTCTCACAGAAATGTGTACTTTTTGATGTTTTGGTTAACCCTATCCACGCTTCCCATCGTGTCATCTTACTGTCTGTTTTAGTCCGTTGATCATTCATGATGTGTTGTCATTGTTTACGAGACCATCTCATTGATTGTCCTATTGGTAGAATAGTGTCCCAGTTTTTCACCATAAGCAATTTGTGGTTTGTGTCCAGTTGAGAAAATTAATTGAACCTCGATACTTTTTAACAAAGCTAGACGCATCTTGTAAGGGGCATTTCTGTTATATAGTCCAAGTGGGCTCCAACGCCATTGACAGCAATGCAATGCAAGTGAGAAAGGAGTTATCAAATGTCAAGTGTAAAAAAAGCTAAACTATTTAGCAGATCAGGTCCATCACAACAGTACCGGCTAGTCCAAGGAACCGCTCAGCAGTACACACATAAGACTGGACAAAATATCCAAGTGGTCATCTTATTCCTTACTGATCATTACCGATCTATCATCAGGTAGTGTTATATAAACAGTGACATTTATCATCTCCTCAGCTTTTTTCAACAGTGTTAACCCATCCTTCAATGCATAGCGTTTTTGTACACTGCAAAAGCTAATTTGTGTACAATATTTATCAAATTTATGTTGTTAATGATTAAAATGAATTTTAACTATGCAGTATGTTACAATTAGAGCGTCACAATTGTTTATTTGATAAAAATATGAAGATATATAAACAAATTTTGATACTATTTTTGACATTTGCACTCCTCCAGAGTGCATTTCTCTTAAAAACCCCGTACCCCTCTCGTTGAAAAAAGCCACTATTTTAACTATATCACAAAAAGGCTTTCTTTAAGCTTACAAAAATGGATGCAAATCATTGCAATCTGGGAGAGTGCAAATGTCAAATATGGGTTAATTTGCGGGTTTGATTATGAACTTAAATCTATTAGGATCTCTTTGGGTTTTCTAAAAATTGTTTGTCAAGATTTCTATGTATATTTATTTAGTATTTACTGAATCATAAAAGCAAATGGCCTAGACTAAATAAAATATAACTCATCAAATTTAGACTAACTTATATGTTATATATTATACCCAGCTCTGATGGTCAATTTGGTCAATCAATTAGTGCTGACCACACAATGCCCTTAGTCTGAAATGGCCATAGAAACTGGTGAGTTCTGCTTCAATGGCGCTATGGTTCCGTTGGTCCAAATGGAGACTTTACTTAGTAGACTAAATAGTTAATTGAATGTTATCTATTACATACTTACAAAATGATCTAGTATAAAGTAAACAATATGTCATTGTTAAACAGCATTAGTTTAGGCATACCAAAAAAATACAATAGCATTCCTATTTAGCCGGGTCATTCAATATGTAAAAGTATCATATTACGATGAACAATGAACAATATTTATTTGCCACATAGTAGGCCTACAAAGGTACAATAAAGGCATAGTCAAAAACATAAAAAAATGATAGCATTTGTGAATAATAATTTGAACAATAATAGTAATATCAATATTAGTAATAAAAATACAGGTAATAAAAAATGTATTAATTAAAGGTATCCTAAAAGAAAATTCAGGGGGGATAATTTTGTTTATAATACAATTTTTTTGGGGGAAAAAAAACAAAGAAAAAAAACAACTTAATTTACTAACATAGACATACAGGTACTTCACTTTCATTAGACCAGCACAGCATTAACATAGTGAGAACGAACATTTAAGAAATATTTCACACTTTTTTTATTACATTACTTCTACGACTATCTCTCATTAACATAGTGACAAACCAACATGTTAAAATACTTAAACATTTCTAACCTATTTCTCATTTTTTAAAAGCAGATACTAATATTTTTGAAAATATGCTTAGTTTTTTAAGTTCTTTTAGAGAGCTAGAATTAAGCAGTTCCGACATTTTTTCTACATTAGGTCTGTTATAGTAATCTTTTTTTAGATACATTTTTCGTTGGGCATTGAAGTGCACACATTGGAGTAAATAGTGAAATCCATCTCCTATATCTTTTAAGCAAAGGGGACATAATCTTAAATTATAATCTATTCTGGGGTGGCGACCCAGATCAACAGGGACATTATTGTTACTTGTTCGCATTTTTAGTATAATTGGTTCTTTCAGATGTAATTTATTTAAAAAGGGTGGAATATTTTCCCAGTCAGATTTATATTTTAGAGCGCTTTATAATTTACCTTTATTGCTTATTTGCATACTCTCATAAAGTTCTTGTTTACTTTGATCATTTATACGTAAGTTAATTATTGATTTTGAAAGTTTAGTATCTATTAAATCTTGTTCTAACCAAATATATCCTTATCCTAGTTGTTCTAGTTGTAACTTTATATTGGCGGACCATTTGCATTTTTCAACCAGGTGCTCTTTAAGTAGAATGTTATAAATTATTTTTGAAATTCTGCTTTGTTTACCGGTCGCTATTTTGATCCAGAAGTGTAACATTATTTTTTTAATAAATGATCTTATATAAAGTTTGCCTGTTTTGCCTAGGACTACATAATTTTGTGTTTTTGTGTTCAATTTTAAAATCATCTTAAAATATCTTAGTCTAATATTTTCTAAAATGTCACAATTTTCCATACCCCATAGTTTGCAACCGTAGGTTAGTATAGGTAGTACTGTTTGGTCCAATAGAACAATTTGACTATCTATTGGCAAGCTTAGTGTATGGCATTTTCTGAGAAGATTGAACATAGCATTAGTACCTTTCATCTTACAATATTTTCTGTGTTCTGTAAAAAGAACCGTTTGCTGGGAAGATTATTCCCAGGTATTTAAATCTAGAAACTTTTTTTATTATATTATTATTTAGTACAAATGTGTGATTTCCTACCCTACCCTTTCTACCGAATATCATTATTTTGGTCTTATCTTCATTTATGTTTAAGTGGTTCTCCTTGCAATAGTTACTGTAAATGTTTAAGTTTTTCTGTAATTCTTTTGCGGTTTTAGCTAGGATTGCTGTGTCGTCAGCATATAATAATGTGAATATGTTTAGTATATCTGCGTTGTTATCGTTGCTGATAGTTAAGTTACTTGCGCCTTTTAGTTCTAAAAAAGAATCTAAGTCATTAATAAACATAGAAAATAATAGAGGGCTCAGATGTTCTCCCTCTCTTAGTCCTGCTTCGCAGTTAAATAACGGTGACAGGTTTGTATTTAATTTTACTGTCGATTTAATATCTCTATATAACCCCTGTATACATTTAAGGAAAATTTCATCTATGCCTATATCTAATATTTTCGCCTAGAGAAATTTTCTTTTAATAGACGGGAAAGCTCTTTTTAGATCAATGAATACACAGAACAGTTTGTCACCTTTATTTTTTAATAAAAAGCTAAGCGCATATAGGATAAATGATGCTTCCGTTGTAGAATAACCTTCTCTAAAACCCATTTGATTCTCGTTTAATAAGTTGTGCTCTTCAAGGAACATCTACATTCGTACATTAAGAATAGATGAGAATAGTTTACCTAAGCATGATAATAAGGTAATTGGTCTAAAGTTTTCGGGCTTTGCCTTGCTGCCTTTATTTTTATACATTGGACATATCATCCCTAGTGACCAGCTTTCGGGGAAAATTCCATCTTTTAGGATAACATTAAATAAATTTACGTATGTGGGTATCATTTTAACCTTTGTGCATTTTATATATTCATTAAAAATTTTATCGTGTCCGCATCTTTTATTATTACTTGTTTTTTTGATGGCTGATAACACTTCATTATATGTTATTTCACCATTAAGTCTTGTCGTATCTAAGTTAGGTGCGATTAAATTGGTTCTTATTGGGTTCATGCAACAGTTGTCTGTCGTTTCGTTTTGGGATTTGAAAAAATGGAACAATTCGTCAATACTAATTTCATTATAATCTTCTTTTCTGTTTTTATCTTTTAGGATACGCCAGTATTCTTTTGGATTCTTTCCTTTCAGATTTTTTATTTTATTTCTCATTTTGTTTTCATATTTATTTATAGCGGTGTTCATTTCACGCTTGTAGTTTTTACTGTGTGTTTTTAAACTTTCAAGTTATCCTTTGGTTTTGAGGGTACTATTTATTCTTCTTGCTTTAAAGTATAATCTTCGTTTTTGTCTACATATAAGTGTAAACCAGGGTTTATTTTTTCTTAGGTTATTTTTATCATTAGGGTATCGATTTGTGCCAAATATTTCAGTTGCAGATTGTATTAATATTTTATTTATTTCATCTACTATGTTATTTATTTCTTGTTTTTTGTTTTCAGGGGAGTTACAAAGGTCACTTCTTTCTAATAATTCGTCTAGTTTCAGATTTATACTGTTTTGTTTTGTTTTTCTACCATTTCAAAATAGTTCTTAGATTTAGTTTGCACCCACGGTTAAATTATCTCTACCACTGGTGTATTATTTAGTCGTTTACTCGCATTTCCAGGTTTATTTGCGCCACCAATCTCAATCTCATATTCACATGATATTAAACAATGGATATCTGAAAATAAGTGATCAAAGTCGTGGATTATTAGATTTCTAATTTTGTGAAAAAGGTCATTGTCTACTAGTACGTAATCGATTACTGTGCTAAATGTAGTCGTAGGTTTATGTGACAGCAACCCCTTCCTTCCATTCATTATTAACATGTTTGTGTTTTTACATGTTTCGATTAGTTTGCGACCCCAGTTATTCGGTATTGTCATATCTATGTTTATACGTTTGAGTGGAATGTCTTTTCTTTTAAGCGTTTCTTCTGTCTGGACACTTATTTCTACATAGAGTTCGTGGGGACTTGTTGTGGAGTCTATTATGTAATATTCTCTTTCTTTGGTATGAGCGTTAAAATCACCCATTATGATTATATTGTTTGTGATATTTCTTTTATCGATTATTTCTTTTTCTAGAATATTGAAAAAATCAGGTTGGGCATATGGGGAATTCTCGGTTGGGGTATAAATAATTAGAATTAATAAAGGATTGTTTTCTGCTCCTATTTGTAGCCAAATCATTTCATTATTGTCACATCTTAATGTAAGGGTCTGTAACTGTTCTAAGTTGGCAACTGTTTCGTTTGAATTGATTCCGTGTTTTTATTTTTTGTTGATTTTCGCCCGCCATTTTGGGCTATAAATAGGCCTATTGGCGGGTCCCTTTGATTTTTGGGGAAGAAAGTCTTTCGCTTGATGCAAGACCAGGTGGCTGTGTGCCCTTCTATTTGGCTGTGTGCCTACCTTTGTGGACAGTGTCTAGTGACTAGTGGTTGTACTGGGCATGGTGTGACTAAGGTAATAATTTTTGTAAACTATGTTTTCCATTAAGAACCACTATGCATTGTATTTAGTGTTTACACATGGGACTGGTATGAGTCTTGTGTGTAATTTGTCATTTTATTTTTATTATTGAATGGTTTATTTTTATAATGTTTTCATGTTGTTATACGTGGTGCCCTTAATTATTTACCACGTGGTATTTAGCACTACAATTTGTGTTTTATTGGTAGTGCCCATTGCTCTTTTGTTTACAAGTTGTAACAGGTGGCGCATTTATTCGCCAGCCACGCTGTATTGTTTATATTTCCTATTTACTTAACTGTTTTCTAATATAGCCTTCAGTGGCTTTTTCATAGTCACAGGTGATGGTGATTTTGTAGTCCATTTGTATATATTATTATAATGCATTCCATATTTGGCATAACTACTTAAGATGCCTTGTCTGGCATGGCATCCTTTACTATTTTATGTTTACCTTTTAATTATATGTATATATTGTTATGAATTTAAATTGATTATTTATTTGTATGTTTATTGTATGTTTCAGCCAGGTGATATTCTGGTTGGGTTTTTTGTTGGACTGTTAATAGATAATTGTGTCTTTTTTTGTGATAGTAATAGTTTTCTTGAAGTTAGATTTAGAGTATTTTTATGTGAATAAAGTTATAGTTTTATTGTGTCACTTTAGCTTTTGTTTTTCTATCTCTGTTTCTTTTAAGTGTTGTGCTCTTGTGCTGGGTCGTGCTGTTTTAGTTAGCTAGTTGTAGCTGTTTATTTTATTTAGGATAGTTTAGTTTAGCTAAACCCTTAGACTTGACCGTCACCTTGGGTTCGCTTAGGCCAAGGTTACACAGACCACGATCCCCCCTTTTACTCCCCTTCCTTACCCTCCTTCCTACTCCAACCCCTTACATTTGGTAGCACGAGTGGGGTCTGTGCTTAAGGCTTTTAGCGTGGTATGTTAATCCTGTTGATAGGATTAGTTGTTAGGAGTTGAGTAGTTCGGCTAGTTCTGTCTTAGTTGTGTAGGTCTTTTGTTGTCTTGGTTAGGTCTATCTTGTTAGATTGTTTTTGGTAGTTAGGCTCTTGGAATAAGTTTTAAAACCCAACCAGATCCATGACGCGAGAGGGTGTGACAGCTGTGGCTGCCACGACTAGAATATTTGTGGCTCCGACCAGGGAGCTACATGTCCGACACTTCTGTGGAGACGGTCCTTCGTCTGAGGTGGAGACCTTCTCCGCTGAGTTGACGGAGGCTTGGAAGTCAATGGGAAGCTGGGACACAGAAGAGCTTAGGAGACTTCTATGGTACCACCTGGGAGAGGCCGTTAGGTTAGAATTATTCGGACATGAGCATGACTACAGCAGAGACCCGGAGGACACTCTAGCCCTGCTGAAGCAGATCTACGGGGAGCGGAGGAACTGCGCTCAATTGATGATGTCATTACACCAGGTACGACAGGCTCCTTTTGAGTCCATTAGGGCCTACGCACACAGGCTCCTTATAGCCTTCAGGTTGCTCACCAACCGGCAAAAGGAGCCTAATTTCTCCCTTACAGATAGAGTGTTCCTCCGGGACTATTTTGTAGAGAATTTGTCATCTCCCCAGATCCGGTGTCAGGCCAGAAACAAGGTTTTTGCGGATCCCCAAATCACCTTCGCAAAGCTACATGACCTTGCCATCATATGGGCTGACGATGAGAAACATGATGCTCTATCCGTACAAATGGCCCCTACATCGACACCTTCTCAGTCTGTGGCCATAGCCGCGTTGGAGGAGAGGCTGATGAACAGGTTTATGGATATAGTGACTGAATTAGTAGGCCGTAGACCTACGCCGTGCAGACGGAGGAAACGCCTCTGCTATAATTGCAGGAGGGAAGGGCACATCGCCGCTAAGTGCCCCTCGCCAAAGGTGGCAAGTCCGGATAGTAATTCGCAGTTGGGGCCGCCTCAGCCAGAACAAGGGAGGGCGACAGAAAAGGAGCTGTCAAGAAGAGCTGACAACGTCGACATTGCTCTCAGTCAGCAAAGCCCTGAGGTAGCCCCACCACAGGGAAGAGATGTCTCCGCTCGGGGCTTGGAGCCTAATGAGCCAATGGACGGTAAAGCATCCGTACCATTGAAGGTGGGAGACCAAGTTGTGGTGAAACTTAATCAGGCAGGACAAAATAGGACTGACTTCGGGCCCACAGTGTTCAGTGTCGTCTGTCTTCCACCCTACACTGGTGGGCTATACACGGTTAAAAGACAAGATGGTAGACCGGGACGGCGCAGGGTTGTCCAATCTAATTTAAAACTGGTTCAGCCCTCTGGTCGTACTCAGCATGTGCCCAGAACCGATCGTGTGAACCCTGATGATCCTCTTGCAGTGAAAGAGGGATCCTGGTCTTATAGCCACATCGAGTACAGGGTGGCTCTACCCTGTCATCCCAGGTCACCAGAAAAGCCTGATAAAAGAAGTATCCTGTCCTCAGTGCCCCAACCTGTGATACCGGCAAGGACCCTTGCTGGAAGGAGGAGGCCTGCTTCATAAAAATGGACAGCAATCTGTTTTAGAAAAAGTTTTTGATATTGTAGTATTTTTACTGAGACCTTCTTTGTATGGTGTAATTAGTTTTTTTTTTGTATATATTTGCATAATGTTGCTTTTAATATCCCGCATGTATGATGTTGATTTTTCTGCATTTTTTATATATTATATGTTCGCTTTTTATTTACTTTTGTATGATATTTTAATTCTTCTGCATTTAAATATGCTGAAGCCTTTATATGTTTTTGTACATTTTTGTCCATTACCTTGTATTACCTTATTTGCCGGGTCGGCAAAATTTTAAAAGCGGGGTCAGTGTAAGGGTCTGTAACTGTTTTAAGTTGGCAACTGTTTCGTTTGAATTGATTCCGTGTTTTTATTTTTTGTTGATTTTCGCCCGCCATTTTGGGCTATAAATAGGCCTATTGGCGGGTCCCTTTGGTTTTTGGGGAAGAAAGTCTTTCGCTTGATGCGAGACCAGGTGGCTGTGTGCCCTTCTATTTGGCTGTGTGCCTACCTTTGTGGACAGTGTCTAGTGACTAGTGGTTGTACTGGGCATGGCTTGACTAAGGTAATAATTTTTGTAAACTATGTTTTCCATTAAGAACCACTATGCCTTGTATTTAGTGTTTACACACGGGACTGGTATGAGTCTTGTGTGTAATTTGTCATTTTATTTTTATTATTGAATGGTTTTTTTTTTATAATGTTTTCATGTTGTTATACGTGGTGCCCTTAATTATTTACCACGTGGTATTTAGCACTACAATTTGTGTTTTTTTGTTAGTGCCCATTGCTCTTTTGTTTACAAGTTGTAACAGGTGGCGCATTTATTCGCCAGCCACGCTGTAATGTTCATATTTCCTATTTACATGTGGCTTACTGCATTGTTACCCAATTTGTAATATGGGGTCGAGTATGCTTGATTTTAAATGTGGTTAGCTTGGGCGCCAGAATCACATTTAATTAACTTTTTTCTAATATAGCCTTCAGTGGCTTTTCCATAGTCACTGGTGGTGGTGATTTTGTAGTCCTTTTGTATATATTATTATAATGCATTCCTTTTTTGGCATAACTACTTAAGATGCCTTGTCTGGCATGGCATCCTTTACTATTTTGTTTACCTTTTATTTATATGTATATATTGTTATGAATTTAAATTGATTTTTTATTTGTATGTTTATTGTATGTTTCAGCCAGGTGATATTCTGGTTGGGTTTTTTGTTGGACTGTTAATAGATAATTGTGTCTTTTTTTGTGATAGTAATAGTTTTCTTGAAGTTAGATTTAGAGTATTTTTATGTGAATAAAGTTATCGTTTTATAGTGTCACTTTAGCTTTTGTTTTTCTATCTCTGTTTCTTTTAAGTGTTGTGCTCTTGTGCTGGGTCGTGCTGTTTTAGTTAGCTAGTTGTAGCTGTTTATTTTATTTAGGATAGTTTAGTTTAGCTAAAGCCTTAGACTTGATCTTCACCTTGGGTTCGCTTATGCCAAGGTTGCACAGACCACGATCCCCCCTTTTACTCCTCTTCCTTACCCTTCTTCCTACTCCCACCCCTTACATTAATATTTTAGTTTTGTCAAATAGGTCATTTTTTATGGCTACACTCAGTCCCCCCGATCTACTATTGTTATTATGGTGTCTACATTTGTGGAAAAGGGTAAAGTGTTCTATACTTATAGTATCGATATCTTCCACCTTGTCCTTGTTAAGTTTTGTTTCCGAAAGGCCTATAACATCAAACATATTTATCTTATCAACAAACTCTGGATACATCATTCTCCTCACCAGGCCACACACATTTACATAGGCTAACTTTAAAAAGCGTTTTTGGTTTTGTTTACCTATGCTAATGCCACTGTCCTACAGCACCGTGAGCGTTACGCAGTCTTCCGAGGTCGTACCACCCTCTTGATGCATCTGTTGTTGCTGGAATTGTTGTTCTTTCTGCTGATGTTGAGGCTGTAGCTGGGGTAGCTGGGGTTATGGTTGCTGCTGCAGTTTCTGATGGTAATGCTGATGTAGTTGCTGCTGTTGGTATTGAGGTTGTTGTTGGATTTGCTGCTGCTGATGATGAGAGTGATGCTGCTGGTGTTGAGGTTGTTGCTGGTGTTGGGGTAGCTGCTGCTGTAGCAACTGATGCTGAAGATGCTGATGTTGAGACTGTTGCTGGTGTTGGGGCTGCAGCTTATGTTGAGGTTGTTGCTGGGGTAGCTGGAGTTGTAGTTGCTGCTGCAGTTGCTGATGGTACTGCTGATGTTGTTGCAGCTGTCCTTGCTCCTGCTGCTGAATCTGTTGTTGTTGCTGCTGATGCTCAGTCTGCTGCTGTTGGGATTTTTGCTGCTATTGAGTTTTTAGCTGCGAGTGTTGGCGTTGTAGCTGCTTAAATTGAGGTTGTTGTTGGTTTTGCTGCTGTGGGCGGTACCGTCCGCGATGCTGATTGGGCTGCTGTCGCCAGGATTGTTGCTTCCATCCCTGCTCCATGCCCCCGGATACCTCTTTACCCTGGGGTCTAATGTGTGGACCAGAGACGACTATGACACCCTGATCACTCACTGTCCAAGACCCTTCCGGTGTCATCAGCGTATCAATTCGTAGGTATGCCTGTTTCCCGAATCTCGCTTTTGCCTCTTTCAGTTTAGGCAGCAAGATTTTTCTTTTCTGGTATATGAGCTTAGGAAAGTCTACCTTTTACCAAATGGTTTTCCTTGTAGTTTATAGGCATTTTTAAAAAATGTTTTCTTTGTCAAACTTCAAACAAAAAACCAGTATTGTGCGGCAGATGTCTTTGTTAAATTTGCCTAACCTATAGCATGTGTCGATTTCGATAGGGTTGTGCAACTGTAAGTGTTCATATAAAAAAGTCTTGAACTATGTTTTCGCATTTCTCTGCTTCATCTCTCTCAACGATCCCCGTTAATAGGATACACCTTTTGCTTGAGTTATACTCCATATTGAGCACCCTTTTTTCGAGGTCTCTTACTTTACAATCCCCCATCTCGGCCTGATCCTCCAGTTTAGCCATCCGGTCATTAAGCTGTCGGATCTCCTCCATCTCCTTGGTAATCTTTTCTACTTTGCCATTCAACATATCTAAAGATACTTGGAATGTTGTCTTCATTAGTTGATCAGACATTATCCCCATTTTCAAACTGTTGTCTGCCTATAAAGCTTGCATTCCACTTAAGGCTTGCAGATACCCACTATGGTGTTCTTGCTGGACAGAGGAACAACGATCTTCTTCTGATGAAGCGTGGCGCAGTCTTTTCCTTTCACTAGTAGCAGGCAGAAGTAGAAGTAGGGGATCCTGTATAGCCTGTATATTGTCACTATTGATACTATTGTTACTATTTATAGCTGCCTGAATCTGTGATTGTGACTGTATACAAGCCATTTCACCACTCTGTTATTGCCTTGTCAACCAAAACACACACCAAAATCTACTGGGTCTTTTGTGTTGATCGTCGTGTTCACTAGCGTGACGGTCTTCAAGTGTAAACAAATGTAAACATCACGTGCGAAGACAGATAATTCAAGATCTTGGGTTGGTAGTAATAGTGATCAAAATCACCTATTAAGTTCAGTTAAGTTCAGTTTTATAATTAACTATAAAAATGTCAAGATTAAAATTCATACCAATTCATAGCTGAGATTATTGTAAAACTTCTGATATCAAATTCGAAACGGAACCCTTTTTAATAACATCACAACATTAGAGAACATTACAATATAAACATACTGTGAAACAAAAACACGTCCGTCGAGGTTACATACTAATCGTCTTGCTATGCACCCTGGACTGGACCCAGGAAGAATGTAGTGTATGTGTGTGTTAGCCTGTGAGCCTGTGTGTAGGGAGTGATGCGTGAATGGGCTGGAAAGAAAGAGGAGGAAAATAGCCAAAAAGGCAGTCACAAAGGACATTAAAGTAGGAGACCAGGTACTAGTATTAAAACCACAAAGACAAAACAGTTTAGAGCTTCAGTGGAATGGCCTTTAAAGTAATAGAAAACAATTTCAGAACTAGATTTTGTAGTCAGAGTAAAACGGAAATCAAAAGTATTTCACGTAAAGAGAATTAATTTATACCATCCAAGACAGAAGACAACTAATATGCTATTGTAACTGCGAAGGCGGAAGTGATCAAAGAGGAAGACAACATAGCAGGGGACCTGTATCTAGAACCAGGGATTCTATTAACTAGAGTGAAGACACCAGAGATCTCCAAAGACGTGGACCTTACTGACATTAAAATAAATGACACACTTACTAACACACAAAGGGAGACCATAGCTAAGTTTATATCAACACATAGTGTAGTCATAAGCAACAAGCCGGGTAAAATGGACAAGATAGAACATTGTATTAAGTTACAGAACAGACGTCCAATCAAAGTAAAACCCTATAACATCCCATATGCTCGCAGAGAAGAGATGAAAAGAGAAATAGATGAATTAGTTAAATTGGAAATCATCGAACAATCTGATTCGGATTATAGTTCCCCAGTCATACTGGTAAAGAAACGGGATGGCACAACTAGGTTCTGCATTGATTTTCGCAAACTTAATGCTGTGACTGTGCATGATGCGGAACCCATTCCAGACCAGGAGGAACTATTTGCCAAGCTCAACGCGGCAAAATATTTCTCTAAATTAGACTCAACAAAGGGCTACTTTCAAATCAAATTAGATAGTTCAAGCAAAAAAAAAATTCACTGCCTTTTCAACTCCCTGGGGTTTATTCCAGTTTAGATATATGCCGTTTGGGCTATCAACAGCCCCAGCAACTTTTGCCAGACCTATGCGCCTAGTTTTGAAAGATTTAGACAATGTCGTGTCTTTCTTTGACGATATCTGCATATTCAGCAATACTTTCGAGGAGAACATAGAGTCTCTAGAACAGGTCTTTTCTCGCCTTAAAGAAGCCGGCTTGACAGTTAAACCATCTACATTAGAATTGTGCTTTGAGCAAATTAGTTTTTTAGGACACCTAGTTGGGAAGGACGAAATCGCGCCTGAAAAAGATAAAGTAGACAAAATTTTAAATCTCTCAGTTCCTCAAACAAAAAACAAGTTAGATCCATAGTGGGCTTAATTTCTTACTATGGGAAGTTTATACCAAACTTTAGTGAAATAAAAGCAGTGCTCACAGACCTGTTAGCAAAGGGGAAACCAGAGAAAGTTCAGTGCACAAAAGAGTACAACGACGCACTTAAGCTTTTGCAAACCCACATGAACTCTCAACCTGTTTTAATTTTACCAAACGTCAAGTAAATCTTCGTCCTTCGCACAGACGCCTCGTCTCGTGGGGTGGGAGCCGCGCTTCTCCAGTTCAGGGATGGACTACTGAGACCTGTTAAATATATTAGTAGGAAGTTACTGCCACGTGAAACTAGATACTTGACCATAGAGAGGGAATGTCTGGCTATAGTTTGGGCAGTAGGGAAATTGGCTCTGTACCTTAGCAATACCCACCTCATTCTGCAAACCGACCAGCGAGCTCTCAAATATCTTCAAACTAGTATCTATAAAAATTCTAGGCTGACCCGCTGGTCCATTCTCCTTAAGGAATTTCAGTTTAAGATAGAACACATTCCGGCATATATAATGAGCTAGCTGACCTACTGTCTAGAAATCTCTGAAGTCACTAAAATTATTCTCGTTTTGACAATAGGACAGTGAGTCATTTTCCTGAAATTTGTTGTTTTTATTAAGAATTTTCTCTTGTCCATCAGTATGTATATATATATATATATATATATATTATGTTAAGTCTTTATCACGAACATACACTGAACACTGAAAGATATGTTTGAAGTATACACTGAACGATATGTCATCTAGAATATACTAAAATATATGTCATCTAGGATAGACAGAAATATATGTCATCTAGTATGGACTGAAATAAATATAATCTAGTATGAACTGAAATATATGTCATCTAGTATAGACTGAAATATATGTCATCTAGTATAGAAATAAAGATATGTCATCTAGTATAGACATAAAGATATGTCAAATAGTAGGGAACAACTGACCTATGCCAACCGGTATGTCGCCTTATGATTAAGAGATCTCTCATTATTATATTTGACTAAGCTTTCTTTAAAGCGATTCAATTATGTTTTCTTAAGAGGAATATAGTTTTATATAAACTTCAGGAGATATGATTTAGTCTATATAAAATGAAAACTATATTTGTATTATTTGAAATAACTTACAAGCTCAATCTCTTTAAGATTACAAATAATTTAGTCGATAATAAAGAACATAATGGTGTATTTTCATAAATGAGTATTTAATGTAATCTGTACTAGATGACATATTTCAATCAATACATTTCTACATATAATAAAGTCTATTTAATGATATTTATTTCATATTATATTGTGAAATAGTAATTTTTATATAGAGATTGACCATTCAAGATGTTGTTTTTTACATATCTATTAGCAGTGCTTTTTTTGTAAAAAAATTGGTGCCGGTACTCAGTGATGGATTGCCTAACTTTTAACTACCAGTTCGCACCTCGATGCTAGCTAAAACACAACTGCAAAGATACTAAATTTCTAAAACAATTGTATTTTATAATTAACCAACTTAATTGTTTTATTATTACTTTATTAGTATACCGTATTCATTTGTTATGATTTGTACAATTTAACTAAGAACTTATTCAAGTTATTCTTGATTTACTTTAAAAAAATTGTGAAGTTCTCTAGTGTTTTATAGGAAAAACCCCTGTTAAAAATGAAAATGAATTATAAATTTTGAATAAATTATTCATTATAAATTCCAAAGTTTGATCAAGTTCTCATCTGACGTATACTCCCGACTGCTTTCTTTGCTGTTGGTATCTGTGGCTTAATGTCTGCCTCTAAGCAACCATGAATCAACGTATCTTGTGTGGTCATAACGTACGAGTGGTGGTCCAACTAATCTGATAAATAACAGTGAAGATACAGTTGTTGTAAACAATGAAGTTCTTGTCGGAGTGATGATAAGATTCATTTGCTAAAATTCTCTTTCGGCTTTACTTAAAGAATTTGGGATTGTACTGAGAGCAATTAGCAAAGGAAAAAGTTTATCCGGAATGTTTTTTTCGATGAGATATTCACGAAATCCGCAAATCGATATTCTTTCGTTTAATTGTAATCTTGTTGACAAGTTTCTCATTTCTTATTCGCCAAGTGTTAAGTGAGTACCAATGTTGTCCGGCCATTGCTTTGTATCGAGCACTCGAGCCCAATATGCCAACTCATCATCTTCACTAGAAAGCAATCTTTGTTCAATTGATTCTTGTAGGTTTTTCTAAAAAGCTTTTACGTCAATTGTAGGATCACTGTTACAAATTTTGGTGTGAAGTGAAACTCCTTTGAAAAGGTTACTATCTACAGCAGTGGCTACAATTTTATAATAAGGGCCTGGAGTAATTTGCCTTTCTTAAATAAATAATCTGTATAACAGCCTTGTTTTTTTTTATCTACTCTGTAGATGTCTATGATGCGCTCTTGCAAATCCAAACTTAACTCTGACAATTCTTGGAGCGCATCGCACATCAAACCGAGTTCTAGTACAAATTCAGTAGAAGTAATCTTTCGCTGTAAATCTTCATACATACATTGATCTTTTTTGTCTCTGGTTGAGTCAAGTTTTGCTTCTTCAAAATATTGTACCAAAACTTCATAATATTTCCAAACTGCTAAAACAGAACAGAAGCTGGATGCCAACCATCGCGTGCACATTCTTCCAATTTTTTACAACTCAGCCTCTAACAAACGAGCACATATTTGCAGTTCTCTGCAATTTTTGAGTGAAGAATGATAAACTACATACAGTTTATCAATGAATGCCTTAAATCTGTTGATCCCTGAAACTTAGTTTACATCATCACCAACGCAGAGTTCCAGCACAATGCCAAACCAGAGCCGATGGAAACTTTTCCTTTAGCAATGTCTTGACGCCTTCTTTTGCTTCCCAACATCACAGCTGCTCCATGACATGCAAGAAAAACTAAGTTCCTTTTTAGAAAGTCTTCTGATAACCCATAGAAATGAAGATAGTGTAGTAAAGAAGCAAAAACTCCATTTGCGGTTACACTTTCGATTTCTACCAAATCCAAGAATAAATTTACTGGTGAGATCATTTTACTGTCTGCAAGACAAACACAAATATGCACAATTAAAGTCGATTTTTGGCTAAGCGTAGTTGATTCGTCGATGATCAATGAAATTTTATCATTCGACCGCACAATTACTTGGAACATTTTTTTTCTCATTTCACAAATAGTGTGATTCACTATATTTATGCAAGCATTGGTGGAATGAAGAATACGGCCCATCTCAACACCGTTTAGTTCTTGCAAATCTATTTTAGATTCGAAATTATGAAACGATTGGTTTTCTTTGGCTACTTTATATGCTGTACGAAAAATCTTTGCAGTTACGATTTTCTCACGAGTTAATGCCTTTAACAACACGTTCTCAATAGGTGCTGCCTCGGCTTCTGTTAGGATTTTAAGCGAAGCTTTGTGTGCAACAGTTTCTATTTGATTGAATAATTCCTTTCTTAAAGGGTAAGACCTGCCTGAATAGTAACTTTATTTCATATAAAAGCCTTTGAAATATCATTTTCAAATATACAAGTATTTCTTTAGAGAATGGACGATACATGTGTTAATTTAATTTAATTACATTGCCAATTACGGAAACTGTCGACCAGGAACCGGAAACTTACGAAACAGGTAGTGACGTCACCAATGGTGCAACATTTTTGTTTACACTCGACATGACTTCACGCGATGTAGAACCATGCATGTTTGAGTTTGAACCAGAAAAAAAATATATCTATCAGACAGTGAGGACAAAAGAAATTTTGAAGCTGAATTCAGCATATATTAATCAATCAAGAAAAAAGGATCCCGCATAGGAAATATCAAATGGTAAGTTGGCCTACTTAATTAATAGCCTCCTACAGTTATACTGTTGTAGATTCCAGTAGGCCTACGGTCATACTGGGCTATACTTTAGTAGGCTTAGCCTTAGCATAACCTTATGATTTGACTTTACCAATGTTTTAGTTTCTAATTTACGTTAAATATATGTAAATAGCCTATAATCTTCACACTAGTGACTAGCGCTAGTCTACATAACAAGAATTTTAAATTCACTTTTACTACCGTAATTTTAAAGCTATATTATATGCTACATATCGGTAAAGAGTAGGCCTTAAGATAGACTATTGGCCTATTGGCATAGGAATACATGCATACTTGGATTGTCAGCATGATTTTAAGCTTAAACTAAGCAATGTCGTACAAATAATTCAATGTGTTTTTTAGAAATTAAACATGTTAATGGTTATGATTAGACATTCACATTGTTTACTATTTACTTAGCCTACTAAACCAGATCTGCAATTTAATTTCCTAATATTTATAATCATAACATCTAAATATACTTAGGCCTATACCGATATATAATAAATTTCCCTTACTAGGTGTACGTGCAACAAATGTGTTTCAATGCCATCAACCACATAATCCATTTGTTGTAAAGAAATACCCAACTTAAATGCAAAGTTACAAGTTGAAGGTGTGGAGTGTATAACAATGATTAACAACGCATCCTTGATTCTCCTCAGTTTGTCTGGACCCATATTGCCTGGAAATTTCTTATTATACATATAAGCAACAATATGACAGTCTGCCTTCAAACCAACCAGTAAGTTTTGCTTTAATATGTAACTGTCCACTTATGCCATAAAATCTTAAAATTAATTATTTAAAACAACTCAAGGGTTGAATATTCATTGTTAAAATTTAATTTCATTTTGATTATTAAAAGATTACACTGGCAACAGTTTTTAAATTAAATAATGAAAGATAAGCCCAATTTACAATTATACAAAAGCTTAAGCCTGAACAAAAACATATTTGTTTGCACTATTTAACATTTAATTGAATCGATTTCTATATAAGAGTATTACATACCAAAGAAGGGTTTTTTAAAATATAGTTGTAAACGTGATTTATAACAAATACATCAAATTGTGAAATGTAAAAAAAAAAGCTGAATTGTGAAAAGTATTGGCTAAAAACTAAACAGTAATTATTCTTTTTTTTTCAGGAGAATGCGATACAGAGCTTACAGGAACTTAGATCGTTGGTGTTTTGTCATACTTGGTCATGAACTTCACATACCGCTGACTGCTTGTGCTGTGAACAAAAGAAGGTGACCTATCCAGAAGACAGACTAACTGGTATCAAATGGACCGATGATTGTGATAAAGAAGCTGTAAACGCTTAGTATTAAATGAGTATTTTTCTTTGAACCGTTATAAATAAAAGCATTTAATTAGAATGAAATGTCTTTATTGCTTTTAATATAGTTAGCCATGCTAATTTTTTTTTTAAAATATGCCCATGTATTATATACATTATTGAACACAATACAATATAAACAAATAACATGATTTATAATTAAATATCGGGGTGACCGATCTGAGATCGGTTTTAAAGGGTGACATTAATAATATTGTTAGAATATTTGATACATATATTTAACATCAAAGATCTTTAAAACAATAGAGAAATTGTAAACAATAAGATACATGCATATAATTTAGGCTACTATTTACAGGGAGCATATTTAATCAGGTATGGGCCTACAAATGTATTTTGTAGTCATCTCTTTTCTTTTTCATTACAATATCTATTGTAATCTGCTTTAAGGGCTTTCAAAAGAATAATTACTTGGTGATATAATTTAATTAATGCCCGTTGATAAGCTGTTATTAGTAGAACTACTCCAACTTCAATGAGATTCTTTATGATTAATCAAAAATGCAGAATATAACAGCGAACACTAGCCACGGCATCTTCAAAGTGTTCACCGTAGTCTCTATTTGAGCCTGGAAACGATGAGGGTAGAATAACACTTTCACCAATATCAGCATTATTCTTTTCTTCCAGATCTTGAAGAAAACGGATGACTCCAATGTATTTGTCAGCATATATCTTCTTTTGATTGTTCTTGATCTACTGAATACGATCGCGTTCAAATCAAACGTACATATCCACGAGATACTGCTGAAAAAGCCGGCCTCCAAAATGCAGGGCATTGAATTTAATTTCAATTTCTTGCATATCAGGAACCACACAGTCAGCTTGAGAATGTAGGTTTTTGGTAAGATGGGGTGGCAAAGCAATACGGTACTGGGCCATTTCAAAGCGTGTAAGGTGCTGTCGGCTCGCATAAGGCGTTTTTATAGGCATATCAACAGAGAAGCCTAATCTCCCTTTAGAAAAAAACAGCGGGTAAGTAAAAGGCTCTACGTCTAAATTCTTCAAAGTAAAATTTTTTTGGACACGCTTATGAAACACCATTTCGTTATCTGGATTGCTTTGATCTGAATTTAATGTAACGACAATGCATACTTCGCCGGATAAAGGTGCATTTATTTTTATACGGATCCTTCTGGCGATGTGAAAATAAGCCGCACATACGGTGGTGCATGTCCTTCTTCAGTAGCATGACGGTGGACCTTTTCTTCCACTTCTCTCATCATTATAAAAGTTTGTGCAAGAGAGTTGCTTGATCTAATGATTTGTTTCAATGAATTATTAGTGATTGACTGATTTCATGATTGAGTGGATGTTTAAGTTGCTCGGTGACGGCGTCATTTGAATCTAAGAAGTACATCTGTCCGTACATCTGTGGACTTTTATTAATCCTTAACATTTTGTGTTGGATTCACTGCCATATTCATCTTCTTGTAGACTTGTCCTGCTGCTAGGAAGCTGTAGATTCCGTGACTATTGATTGTCCGATCGTCATCTACGTTAATCGAAGCCAATGCGAAACATGAATAATACTTATCTAGTTGTTTTTTCCTCCGCTTTCTTTTTTCTTCCAATTGTCTTTCTCGTTCTTTTGCAGTTTCTTCCTCTAATTGTTTTGTCCTACGCTTTCTTTGATAATCCAATCTCGTTTCTGTCTCATCTATAGTTTCATTTTCTAGTTGCTGTATTCTACACATTTGTTTATTCTTTAATTGTTGTTAATGCACCTTAGCTAGGCTGCTCTGTTTTGGTTTTACATTTGTATCCACTGAATCATTTATATCCGAAGTCATGCAAGAGATAATTTTTGAAATAGTGTCTGTTTCTGCACTATCATCAGCATTGGCCCCACATGGGGGGGGGGGGGTGAAGCAGAGGGGGCATATGCTCGGGGCTACACTTCTAGGGGTGGGGTTAGCGGCAGATATTACCTAAATTTAGAATTAAATGAAGCAGTTACAGTATGCGTGTGCGTCGCTGAAACGTTTGCCCCGGGGCGCTACATAGGCTTGTGTCCATGCCTTTCTCTTTTTCAAGTTTAAAATATAATTATTCTTTTTTCGTCTGCCAAGCATTTTCCTGAAGTTGTAAATGTTATAACTTTAAAGACTGTATAAATTACTTACCATCATATTTAATGTATTCCACAACTTTAATAGTACCCTAATTGTTTGATGTATCGGTAAGGGTTAGGCCCTAAATCAATTTGGACTCTTTTAATCATAATATAAACTATCAAACTAATCTTACCCCATCTTATCTTATACATTATAGACGCTCCGTCTATAAAGAAGATTATTGCGACCTAGGCTCATCCGTGGTCCGAGTCTAGTCTGGCATTTTTTTTTTAATCTATTTATTTACAATTCAATCAACCAGTGCACAAAGAAATTAGTTTTGAACATAAATTAAATACACATTTAAACGATAGAGAAAAAGATACTGATAAAAGGCTTTAAATCTTACCCATCTGAGAAACATAAACTATTAAGTGTATCCGTGAATACAAATAATAATATCTGTGTAGAAGAATGCATCGCCTCAAATCGTAAACACGTGGTGTATAGAGCATGTAGTTAAAAGATGTTTATGAAAGTTCAGTTTAAAAGAAGCATATTAAAAACTAATTGGAGCGCAAAATACAAAGTTAAAACATATCTTAACTTTTATTTATTGATGATACAATGTCATGGTGATTTTATTTCATTGCGCGGCGAAAATGGTAACGATTTAAATGCTTTAAAACGGGAATTACCGAAACGCGGATACTAAATAAAAGTCGTCTTGGCTATGACGTCAAAAGCGTTGTATTGAACGCGATCGCGCTATATGGGGAATCCAATGACTTGCTTTTTTTTTTATTTTAGCCCAATTTAAAAGTTATTTTTAGAAATGGTCAGTGGTTTTTCCAAAAATTGAGGGTCAAGCAGAGGTTCAAAAGAAATGAGATTGATCAAAAACGCATTTTCTCACCAGAATATATCAATAGGACAGTTTTCGCGAAAATCGTAGGGCCCGTTTTCGAGAACGCTGACACAAACACACAAACAAACAAACAAACAAACCCACAAATATACCCCCAATTTTTTCTCGTTTAATATTATTAGATAGGCAGTGCATTTGGAAAACAGTCCATCATTCTTTGTTCACTTTTTTGTAGTTATTTCCTTTGATTTATAAGCATAAGGCACCTTTTTAAAGAGTATCCTTACCACAGGATACCCCACCTACCGTCCATGACAGCAAACCAGTTGGTAGGAGATGGTAGCCCCCTCAAGAAAAATGTGGTGATGATTTAAAAATTTCAATTTTACTACATTTAACAGAAAAGTTATTAAAATGAGCAGGTGAAAACTGATAATGACAATTGAGGGATGTCTATATCTAATGAAAAGCTTTAACATGGTCTCAACTAAATTGTTTGTGAATTCTGCTAAGATGAACACAGAAAAGTAAGTATCCCAAGTGGCCGAATTGGTCAATGAGGCAGGTGAGCCTCCACATTGTCTACAGTTTTGGAACTATTCCAATATCTTGTTTAGAAAAACTATATATTTATATATATAATATATACTACTACTATATAGGTTCATCCATTCTTATTACCGGTATGTCTATGTTTTCACTGGGAAAAAAAGTTTTTAAAGGAATTATTATATCAATGTTAAACAAAATGTCTCAAGACTACTAATACATGTGTATAAAGTATTTGTTCTTCAAAAAGGATTAAAATTAAATCTAAATTTTAGGAATATTAATTAAATATGACACATATTGAAAATAAAAGACAAATAAACACACTATTTTAAATTGCCTATCTTATAAGATACCTTTTGCTTTCGCTATTATCAGATTCACTGCCAGAGCTATCTGGCTCAAAATCTTCATCTTCTTCATGTTCGTCAATATCTGTAACTTAGTTATTGGTATAGAAGACTTGCCTCGGCCATGGCTCACATGACTGAACTTCTACAGACTTGTTTGTTTTAATCCCACTTGTACTCCTTAAAAAGTATTGTTAGATAGGTTGTAATATATGTAGGCCTACAAAGTAAATGGCATGAATAAAAGTGAAATAAAAAAAAAGTATATATATTTATTATAGTCCTTATATAGCTATATGTTTAGCCAAAATATTAAATATATTATATATATTTAATGTATTTTTAAATGCTTACGCTGGCTTCTGAATGAGTTTTGTCTGTATCATCTTGTCCTCTTTGGAACTGTGATCTACATCTTTGATATTTGTCTGAAGATCTACAGAGATAAATTCTGGCTTCGCCAATTGTTGGTTCTCACAAGTCAAAGCTTCACTCAGTGGTGGCGGTGGCGTTGGGTCCATTGAAAGAGATTCTCTATTCGTGGATTCTATTTTCTGATTATAAGATTATAAAAAAATTTACTACCACATAGTATATTTTAAAATCTATCTTACATTTTTAAAACCACAAATTTTTATATATATATTGTTATTTACAACAATTACAATAACATCTTTTAAGCAAATTAAAGCAAAGTATAGCTAACAATATATAATGGCATGTAATGGTAATATAGTAGACCTTTAAAGTAAGCATAGAAAGCCTCTACTCAGAATTTTAGTATTTACCATTAGGCTTTAAGCCTATAGATTAAATAGGCCTTTGTATTATATGAGCCTACTATGTCTACATGGGCCTTTAGCTATGATATAGTTTATTACAAGTAGGCCTAAACTTTAGGCCTATAGATTATAGATTTTCTAAACTAATAGGCCCTATACAGTGGCGTACCGAGGGGGGTGCGGGGGGTGAGGACCGCACCGGGTGACACCCTCTCAAGGGGTGACACCCAAATGAAAAAAAACAATATTAAAAAAAATATTATTTTACAATGCTTCTAAAAGTAATGCCCAATAGCGAGAAAATAATGCCTTCATGGATGCTTTGCTCACTTGTCAGTGAGCAATAATACTGTTTTTGCTGCACATAGTTTGCTGTAATCGAAACATCTAAATTTGTTAATGGGTTTGATAAGTGGTGGAAACTGAGTCCAAAACTACATAATCATGAAACATTTGAAGAGCACCTATGTTGCCTTGAAAAATGGAAAACATTGGCAGCAGGACTTAAAACATAACAGCTACATAAAACAATTGATGCCGAAAGTATTGCCTTAATGGGTAGGGAGAAGATAAAGTGGAGGGATATCCTACACAGGTTGGTAGATATTACATTGTTTCTTGCGAAGCTCAATCTGGCATTTCGTGGCCACAACGAAGATGAATCCTTGTTGAATAAAGGAAACTTTCTTAAGATGGTTGAGATGCTTTCCAAATATGACCCAGTGCTGAAAGAGCATCTAATGAGACTAAAGATAAGTACATGCACAGGGAAAGCATCTGTATCTTATCTTTCACCGAAAATTCAAAATGAATTTATAAATGTTCTTGTCAACCATACAAAAATAATTCTTATGTGATTTAAAGTCCGCAATGTATTTTGGAATTATGTTTGACAGCACACCTGATATATCACACACCAAATGTCTGAAGTGATCAGATATGTGAAAATCCACAGTGGGACAGTTGAAGTGAGAGAAGTGTTTCTTGGATTTTTTCCTCTAAGAGGGGAAAAGGCTGACGACCGCAGTTCTGACATTCTTAAAAATCTAATAAAGTGACGGACTTGATATAATGATGTGCAAAGCTCTAGGTTGCGACAATACTGCGACAATGTCTGGAATCCATGGAGGTGTTCAAGCCTTTTTGAAAAGAAAAAACAAGAAATATATTTTTAATGGATGTATGGGCCATTCCCTTAACTTGTGTGGTCAACACTCTTTTGCCGAAAATGCTTCATGTATAACATTTTTTGGTACCCTTGAGATAATGTTTTCCTTCTTTGCTGATTCCACTCATCGATGGGATATTTAAAAAGAAAACACTGGAGTGTCGTTGAAAAGGTTATCTACAACACGTCGGAGCGCTCATCATGCTGCTGTGAAACGAGTGAAAGAAAAGTTTGATAGTATTACGGCGATTGAAGCTTTATGTGATCCTTGTAAAAATGTTGACACAAGAAGTACATTACGAGGACTTTTACATGCTTTCTGTGATTTCACGTTTATCTGATAGCTTAATCTTTGGGCTAATATACTTGAAGAAGTTAATCTAACACAGTAGTACCCGCAGACTAAAGACTTAACTCTTCATAAAGTGGTGAGTGAGTTAGACGCCTTAAGATTGCTTTTGCATTATGGCCCAACCCTGTCAGCTCCAATGTGGCTGCTTTATTTAAATTTCACTTACTTTTTATTTAATTAATGTTTTTTATAATTTGTCTAAACTTTATTCACATTACAATGCATATGTATTCGTGAAGAATCCTCTTAATATAATAATCTACACTATATGATATAGTCGTTCAATTTACAGGTTGCATTGATGACCGTTTTAAAGTCATTGATAAGTATGACATGCAATCTTGATTAGTCATAAAGAATCTCAAATAACAGCTTATTAACGGTATTTACTAAATGATATCACTAATTAATTGTTCTTTAAAAAGCCCTTAATAATTTTTAAAAAGTTAATTTTCAGGGCATTGTTTTGTGTGGATCTGGATGCTGGAGGTGTTCAACAGCCATTGAATGAAAACTTAACGTCTTCTAGCATCAAGGTCTGCGACGCATTCTCTACTAAATTTAGCCAGCGGTAATGAAATTCTAACAAATCTTTACACTTGAGATCAGGCATGGCAGCGATAATAGATGAACGCGTTACAAATAGGGCTTTGGATGGGATATATCTGTTGAATGTCTAATGACTTCCTCCACAAGATGACTCTCACAATGTGATATTTTATATTTATATTACAGAAGAATCAGCTTTTACAACACCATCGTTGATGTTCTTGTTAGCCTTATTGTGTTTTTCGAAATTATTTTTGAAATATTAATACATATGTAGGTCACAGTGACATTCTGATATTATCGTAACGTTTTAATAATATCGCTCATGTAAATTATTTCATAGATCTATTAAATTGTATTAAAATTACTTATTATCCTATTGACTAAATTATAATGAAACTCATAAATGGACAAGCGTACGGCAGGTTTAATAAATTAGGGATCAGGGTACGGCAGGTTTAATACATTAGGGATCAGGGTACGGCAGGTTTAATAAATGTGGGATCAGGGAACGGCAGGTTTAATTAATGTGGGATCAGGGTACGGCAGGTTTAATAAATGTGGGATCATGGTACGGCAGGTTTAATAAATGTGGGATCAGGGTACAGCAGGTTTAATAAATACGGGATCAGGGTACGGCAGATTTAATGAATTAGGCATCAGGGTACGGCAGGTTTAATAAATGTGGGATCAGGGTACGGCAGGTGTAATAAATGTGGGATCAGGGTACTGCAGGTTTAATAAATGTGGGATCAGGGTACGGAAGGTTTTATAAATTAGGGATCAGAGTACGGCAGGCTTAATAAATGTGGGATCAGGGTACGGCAGTTTTAATAAATGTGGGATCAGGGTACAGCAGTTTTAATAAATTAGGGATCAGGGTACGGCAGGTTTAATAAATTTGGGATCAGGGTACGTCCGGTTTAATAAATGTGGGATCAGGGTACGGCAGGTTTAATAAATGTGGGATCAGGATACAGCAGCTTTAATAAATTAGGGATCAGGGTACGGCAGGTTTAATAAATGTGGGATCAGGGTACGGCAGGTTTAATAAATTAGGGTATCAGTTTACGACAGGTTTATTAAATGTGGGATCAGGGTACGGCAGGTTTAATAAATTAGGGATCAGGGTATGTCAGGTTTAATACATGTGGGATCAGGGTACGGCAGGTTTAATAAATGTGGGATCAGGGTACGGCAGTTTTAATAAATGTGGGATCAGGGTATGGCAGGTTTAATATATGTGGGATCAGGGTACGGCAGGTTTAATAAATTTGGGATCTGTGTCCTGCATCTAATAAAATCTTGACTACGTTCGGCAATTATATTCTACTAGAAATATCCCGTGGGGAATCCACGGGGATAAAGAATTTAGTATTATGTGTTCTTAATATTTTTATAAATTGTTTTTATATTTCTGCTATGCTTTTTCAAAAGTCTGGAAAAATGAGCCGGAAGTAATGTAGGCTTAAGTCATGGCTTTAAATTTAAGAAACGACGATTCTAATTAATGTTACTTGAAATGTGTATCGATTCGTTGAGATAAATTAAACAAAAACATAGTTTTCTTTAACTGCTTTTTTTTCACTGTAATAAATTCAAATATGAAACTTTTCCTTTAAAGTAATATTATGTGTATTTTCTTGTTTACAATTCTGTAATTGACTGTTGAGTGTTTACAAAGCGACAACACTTGATCATCTATAAAATCTTCGACATGATCGAATGTCTGATCTGAATTTTTTTAATTGCTATCACAAAAACCAGAATGATTGGGAATTGTAGACGTCATAGATAAAAGGGTAGGGTTCAGTGTTGAGGAACCAAGTTGATAGATTTAGATTAAAAGACTTTCAGTTTTATTGTATTCTGAGAAGATCTCTAAGTGTTCAAATTGCGATGTATTTTCTTTGCAATGAATCAACAGCCGCTGCAAGACAAATTTTGGATCGAGATTTCTCAAAAGCATAGTGAAAGCATTATCATAATTGCTCTTTTCTTTGGTGTATGACATTATTATCATTGGTGTCATATTTTATAACAATCAGTTTCATACCAGAGATTACTACAACTGTTTGTAAGCTCGAGCGTTCGGGTGAATCTCCGAAGGTTCTGAGAATGTATCTTGATATATGCTAGTGTTTATTTTCAGTTCTGAAAGGTGTCTCTGAGCCTACCCAGCTACGATGGGTACCTGAAATTCACTAGGGGAAAGTAAAGGTAGCTGGGCTTTGTGAGCTTAAATTTGTGATGGAAATGCAATCTCCTAGTATGGCGTGGCCACTGAAACTTATGAACACTGATTTATGGTCCTTATTGATCGTGTGAGGCCAGACATTATAAGCATAGTCATAGCCATCGGGTAATGGGTAGCAAGATTACTATAATATAGGCTAAATTTAGTTCATCGCTGTACTTTTCATCCAATAAACCTTTTTTTCTTTCAAAATCAAATTTGTGTTCCATGTTGGGAAAGTGGGGGTAAGCAAAGGATAATATGTTGATAATTCTAAAGCCAAGTATAAAGAGTTCAAGTTTATTAAATTATTAAAAATACTTTTATAATACCATTTTTAAATATTTTTGTGCTTTATACAAAAGTGAAAAACTTAAATGTTTTTAAAGTTTTAAATTTCTGAACAAAATTTCCGAAGAAATAAGTCAACGTCTACGGAGAAAAGAATGGTGGAAAGGAAAAAAATAGAAATTGACTATACGAAGATCTACTTATTATAGACCTAGTTTTATATTTGCTAAATTGAAGAGAAAAGAAAACAAGATATAAAAAAGTATAGAGTTAGGAATCAAACTTTAAAAATTCATTATCAGACTTTTTTATTCACAAGCCTTTTTAAACATTCTAAAAAGTATGTTATGTATGCGTGTGTTTGTGTGTGTGTGATGGAGGCAGACAGACGGAAATGGATATGATTTATAATCTTTGCCCACACACGTTTAGGTAGAGACATATTTAAAATGCTAAGATTGAACGTCGTCTGCTATATATTTTTCAAAGCAGGATTTACATGATTTTCAAACCTAATCGCTATGCTATATTTAAAAAAAAATTAAGCAGAAATATCCACATTTAGATCCTTATTCTAAATTGCTTAGACATACACATGTAGGCCATATGGGTATATTAATATTGTTTAGATATTACCAAAACCTATAATAAGATTGACCACTTGCTTTGATAAATCCGCTATTTGGTGACTCGTAAACTCACGTTTCGGAATTAACTATTACAAACTGAATTATTGACCTACGGTTTAGTAATTCGCTATTATTTTATCAATGGAAAACTATAAACTTTATTAGTTGCCAGTTGTTGTCGGAGAAAATAAAGGAATATTACAGACATAAAATGCAAACGAATAGACGTAAATTAAAACTTGTAAATTATCTATATGATAAAAGTAAATTTCAATTTTAAATGTTAGCGTTTCAATGTCGATATGTAGAAGAATGCCTTCACAGCTTCTGTAGTATGTTAGATCTATAAGATAAGAACTCAAAGATTAAAATCGAAAGTTGTACACAAAGGAATAATCGATGTAAATATTGTAAATTACAACTTTTAAATAATGTATTTGTAAAAGGAAATATTTATAAAAGGAGCGACTGGACAATAATAAAAGAAAAGTACTCAAATTATCATAGCTTATACTACAATTAGTATTTCTGCTCTTTGATAATAATAAAAATAATATTAATGTGGCTAATTTAGCGCATATCCCGTTGATGAGACTTCTACGACGCTGACGACAGTTACAGAATACAGACAACGAACAACACACGATAAAGTAAATATGTATAAGCATAAACTGCTAACGAAATATCATGACTCGATTGACTTCTTTTCGGAATTTTCTTGTGCAATGTACACTTATGTTTTATTTATTTGCTACGATTTTCTTCATGAAAAATTAAAATTGAAAGTCGTATACAGCGGAAACATTTAGACGAGAGTAGGAGCGTAGAAGTCATTTAATCTTTAAAAATAGAGCAAGCGGTTCAACTTATTATAATCTATGATAGTACAAAAATTCATTTATATTTGAAAAAACGCAAATTAATAAAACGGAAGTGTACTTTGCACAAGGGAATCATGAATTCCAAAAAAAGAAGATAATAGTAGAAAAAACGAAAGCAAGCGTTCAATGTGTATTATCATATCATATCATATATCATCTCATATATCATATACTATCATATATATAAATCTCAAAAGGAATATGTATGTATGTGGCTATCATATATATCATATCATATCATATCATATCATATATATATATAAATCTCAAAAGGAATATGTATGTGGCTGGCTGGCTGGCTGGGTATGTACATACCGCATAATCTTTTTAAATACTGGACATAAAAACGTGAAATTTGCTACAAAAATTCTTTGCGTTACGGCGGTGAACACTGTCAAGGTTTTAAAAAAATTAAAATGACCGCAGTGGTCAGTTTGGTAAAAAAACGCGAATAAAACGACATATTTTGGGTTCATGTTGAATTTGCCGTACCAACTTTTTATAGTTTTTCGATCAATCGCGCTAAAAAAATAAGACAAAAGGACGCGTAGAGATTATTTTTATATGACGTCATCAAAGTTTGCGCAGAGATAGCTAGCCGGCTTTTCGTTATGACGTCATCAAATTTTGCGTATTCATTTAAAATTAACTTTGCTTCAATGTTTGCTAATGTATTTTATGAATGAATAGAACAAAATATATTCACGTTTTAATTCGTGTCGTATACGAAATATAAACTTTTGTAGTTGTTGCGTGCAATCTCATTATAACTGCTTGAGTAGTAAGAGTGTATGTAAACATAACTTTTAGCTTTTTCAATTCGTTTGAAGCGGGCGTATACGCATTAAAATCTTTCTAGCGGGAAATATTTCACGTTTCAATTCTTTTCTAGAGGGCAATATTTCACGTTTCAATTCGTTTCTAGCGGGCAATATTTCACGTTGCAGTTCGTTTCGGTTGTAGCGGGCGTACAAAATGTCATTCACATTTAAATTTGTGACGTATACATCGATAAACTTTTTAACGGGTGGGGTTTTATTAATTGCCGTATATATTAACTGTGAAGCGGGAAATCTCATTATAACTTTAGGCTTATCGCCTTGGTAACAACCATTGTTTAAATTACCGGGCAAGGTTTAAATTACCGGGTAATGTTTATAATACTGGGCAATGTTTAAATTACCGGGCAATGTTTAAATTACCGGGCAATGTTTATAATACCGGGCAATGTTTAAATTACCGGGCAATGTTTAAATTACCGGGCAATGTTTAAATTACCGGGCAATGTTTAATTTGCCGGGGCAATGTTCAAATTGCCGGAACTAACTTTTTAAAGTTTTAATTCGTGTCGTATACGTTTTATAAACATTATTTCATATGGGTTTCATTTGTTATTGTTTTACATGTTGAATAGAAAATTTAATTCTAAGTTTGCTTCCAAATCAACAATAAATAAATAAATAGCAAATAAACGAAAACAACACAACATAGGTCTGCCACTTAATGTTTGTCGTAAAAAAATATATCAAACAATCATTAAAAAAAAAAGTACTGTCGAATGTCCTTTATCAATGAATAGAACAAAATATATTCATGTTTTAATTTGCGTCGTAATTTATAGCGGGCAATTTTGTAATTGTTATAATGGGTGATGAGTAATGATTTTAACGGGTAATTCATGTTGTAGCGGGCAAATAAAAAATTACCTCACGTTTAAATTCGTGTCGTAGGTCATGCGGGCAATCTCATTATAACTGCCTGAGTAGTTAGAGTGTATGTAAACATAACTTTTAGCCGGTTCGGAGGACCGGGCACATAACGGCTTGTATATATATAAATCTCAAAAGGAATATGTGGCTGGCTGGCTGGCTGGCTGGCTGGGTATGTACATACCGCATAATCTTTTTAAATACTGGACATAAAAACGTGAAATTTGCTACAAATATTCTTTGCGTTACGGCGGTGAACACTGTCAAGGTTTAAAAAAAATTAAAATGACCGCAGTGGTCAGTTTGGTCAAAAAACGCGAATAAAACACAACTTTTGATTCACATTGTCTTTGCCAGTACAACTTTTTATAGTTTTTCGTCACAAGGTTAGAAAAAAAAGGATGCGCTGAGATTATTTTTATGACGTCATCAATCTTTACGCATGGATTTTATAGCAATGAAGGGACATTTTTCATTCATGTTTAAATTGACGTCATCAAACTATGTGCATGGATTTTTATCTCAACTCAATGACGGGAACAAATTTTCTTCATGTTTAAATTGTCTACGTGGCGTAAACAACATAAATTCTTTACACTACCAATACTGTAAATGATTTTCTTAATCTATCACTACTTTAATACTTTACACTGTGAATACATGACTTAAAGCTAATTAATAATTTAAAACTTTACAAACATAGGACAAAGCAAATAGATATAGTATTTTTTTTTCTGTTTCGGGAAGTAATACCGACGCCTTATTAAGCATATTTAAACGCAGTGGTCCTGGTTACACTCTATATTTAAGCTTATAATTATATGGCGTCATCAAATTTTGCGTATTTATGCGTTTAAGAAGGGAACAAAATTTTGTTTTAATTTGCGTCGTTATTTGTGGAATGCAATATTTAAATGGTATAAGTTACCGGAAAATACTTTATCCCCGCTTAAGACTATTGTTTATAACTCCATGGGTTATTTTATCCAGTTCCGAGAACTGGGCACCTTTAGGCTTATCGCCTAGGTAACGGCCATTGTTTAAATTACCGGGCAATGTTTAAATTACCGGGCAATGTTTATAATACCGGGCAATGTTTATAATACCGGGCAATGTTTAAATTACCGGGCAATGTTTAAATTACCGGGCAATGTTTATAATACCGGGCAATGTTTATAATACCGGGCAATGTTTAAATTACCGGGCAATGTTTAAATTACCGGGCAATGTTTATAATACCGGGCAATGTTTATAATACCGGGCAATGTTTATAATACCGGGCAATGTTTAAATTACCGGGCAATGTTTAAATTACCGGGCAATGTTTAAATTACCGGGCAATGTTTATAATACCGGGCAATGTTTATAATACCGGGCAATGTTTAAATTACCGGGCAATGTTTAAATTACCGGGCAATGTTTAATTTGCCGGGCAATGTTCGAATTGCCGGAACTAAATTTTTAAAGTTTTAATTCGTGTCGTATACGTTTTATAAACATTATTTCATAAGGGTTTCATTTGTTATTGTTTTACATGATGAATAGAAAATTTAATTCTAAGTTTGCTTCCAAAGCAACAATAAATAAATAAATAGCAAATAAACAAAAACAACACAACATAGGTCTGCGACTTAATGTTTGTCGTAAAAAAAATATATCAAACAATCATAAAAAAAAAAAAATACTGTCGAATGTTCTTAATCAATGAATAGAACAAAATATATTCATGTTTTAATTTGCGTCGTAATTTATAGCGGGCAATTTTGTAATTGTTATAATGGGTGATGAGTAATGATTTTAACGGGTAATTTATGTTGTAGCGGGCAAATAAAAAATTACCTCACGTTTAAATTCGTGTCGCAGGTCATGCGGGCAATCTCATTATAACTGCCTGAGTAGTTAGAGTGTATGTAAACATAACTTTTAGCCGGTTCGGAGGACCGGGCACATAACGGCTTGTATATATATAAATCTCAAAAGGAATATGTATGTATGTATGTGGCTGGCTGGCTGGCTGGCTGGCTGGCTGGCTGGGTATGTACATACCGCATAATCTTTTTAAATACTGGACATAAAAACGTGAAATTTGCTACAAATATTCTTTGCGTTACGGCGGTGAACACTGTCAAGGTTTTAAAAAAATTAAAATGACCGCAGTGGTCAGTTTGGTCAAAAAACGTGAAAAAAACACAACTTTTGATTCACATTGTCTTTGCCAGTACAACTTTTTATAGTTTTTCGTCACAAAGTTAGAAAAAAAAAGGATGCGCTGAGATTATTTTTATGACGTCATCAATCTTTGCGCATGGATTTTATAGCAATGAAGGGACATTTTTCATTCATGTTTAAATTGACGTCATCAAACTATGTGCATGGATTTTATTATCTCAACTCAATGACGGGAACAAATTTTTTTTCATGTTTAAATTGTCTACGTGCCGTAAACAACATAAATTCTTTACACTACCAATACTGTAGTTGATTTTCTTAATCTATCACTACTTTGATACTTTACACTATGAATACATGACTTAAAGCTAATTAATAATTTAAAACTTTACAAACATAGGACAAAGCAAATAGATTTAGCATTTTTTTTCTGTTTTCGGAAGTAATACCGACGCATTACTAAGCTTATTTAAACGGAGTGGTCCTGGTTACACTCTATATTTAAGCTTATAATTATATGGCGTCATCAAATTTTGCGTATTTATGCGTTTAAGAAGGGAACAAAATTTTGTTTTAATTTGCGTCGTAATTTGTAGAATGCAATATTTAAATGGTTTAAGTAAAAAAATTAAGTTACCGGAAAATACTTTATCCCCGCTTAAGACAATTGCTTATAACTCCATGGGTTATTTTATCCAGTTCCGAGAACTGGGCACCTTTAGGCTTATCGCCTTGGTAACGGCCATTGTTTTAATTACCGGGCAATGTTTAAATTACCGGGCAATGTTTAAATTACCGGGCAATGTTTATAATACCAGGCAATGTTTAAATTACCGGGCAATGTTTAAATTACCGGGCAATGTTTATAATACCGGACAATGTTTAAATTACCGGGCAATGTTTAAATTACCGGGCAATGTTTATAATACCGGGCAATGTTTATAATACCGGGCAATGTTTAAATTACCGGGCAATGTTTAAATTACCGGGCAATGTTTATAATACCGGGCAATGTTTATAATACCGGGCAATGTTTAAATTACCGGGCAATGTTTAAATTACCGGGCAATGTTTATAATACCGGGCAATGTTTATAATACCGGGCAATGTTTAAATTACCGGGCAATGTTTATAATACCGGGCAATGTTTATAATACCGGGCAATGTTTATAATACCAGGCAATGTTTAAATTACCAGGCAATGTTTAAATTACCGGGTAATGTTTAATTTGCCGGGCAATTTTCAAATTGCCGGAACTAAATTTTTAAAGTTTTAATTCGTGTCGTATACGTTTTATAAACATTATTTCATAAGGGTTTCATTTGTTATTGTTTTACATGTTGAATAGAAAAATTAATTCTAAGTTTGCTTCCAAAGCAACAATAAATAAATAAATAGCAAAAAAACAAAAACAACACAACATAGGTCTGCGACTTAATGTTTGTCGTAAAAAAAATATATCAAACAATCATTAAAAAAAAAAAAGTAGTGTCGAATGTTCTTAATCAATGAATAGAACAAAATATATTCATGTTTTAATTTGCGTCGTAATTTATAGCGGGCAATTTTGTAATTGTTATAATGGGTGATGAGTAATGATTTTAACGGGTAATTCATGTTGTAGCGGGCAAATAAAAAATTACCTCACGTTTAAATTCGTGTCGTAGGTCATGCGGGCAATCTCATTATAACTGCCTGAGTAGTTAGAGTGTATGTAAACATAACTTTTAGCCGGTTCGGAGGACCGGGCACATAACGGCTTGTATATATATAAATCTCAAAAGGAATATGTATGTATGTATGTGGCTGGCTGGCTGGCTGGCTGGCTGGCTGGCTGGGTATGTACATACCGCATAATCTTTTTAAATACTGGACATAAAAACGTGAAATTTGCTACAAATATTCTTTGCGTTACGGCGGTGAACACTGTCAAGGTTTTAAAAAAATTAAAATGACCGCAGTGGTCAGTTTGGTCAAAAAACGTGAAAAAAACACAACTTTTGATTCACATTGTCTTTGCCAGTACAACTTTTTATAGTTTTTCGTCACAAAGTTAGAAAAAAAAAGGATGCGCTGAGATTATTTTTATGACGTCATCAATCTTTGCGCATGGATTTTATAGCAATGAAGGGACATTTTTCATTCATGTTTAAATTGACGTCATCAAACTATGTGCATGGATTTTATTATCTCAACTCAATGACGGGAACAAATTTTTTTTCATGTTTAAATTGTCTACGTGCCGTAAACAACATAAATTCTTTACACTACCAATACTGTAGTTGATTTTCTTAATCTATCACTACTTTGATACTTTACACTATGAATACATGACTTAAAGCTAATTAATAATTTAAAACTTTACAAACATAGGACAAAGCAAATAGATTTAGCATTTTTTTTCTGTTTTCGGAAGTAATACCGACGCATTACTAAGCTTATTTAAACGGAGTGGTCCTGGTTACACTCTATATTTAAGCTTATAATTATATGGCGTCATCAAATTTTGCGTATTTATGCGTTTAAGAAGGGAACAAAATTTTGTTTTAATTTGCGTCGTAATTTGTAGAATGCAATATTTAAATGGTTTAAGTAAAAAAATTAAGTTACCGGAAAATACTTTATCCCCGCTTAAGACAATTGCTTATAACTCCATGGGTTATTTTATCCAGTTCCGAGAACTGGGCACCTTTAGGCTTATCGCCTTGGTAACGGCCATTGTTTTAATTACCGGGCAATGTTTAAATTACCGGGCAATGTTTAAATTACCGGGCAATGTTTATAATACCAGGCAATGTTTAAATTACCGGGCAATGTTTAAATTACCGGGCAATGTTTATAATACCGGACAATGTTTAAATTACCGGGCAATGTTTAAATTACCGGGCAATGTTTATAATACCGGGCAATGTTTATAATACCGGGCAATGTTTAAATTACCGGGCAATGTTTAAATTACCGGGCAATGTTTATAATACCGGGCAATGTTTATAATACCGGGCAATGTTTAAATTACCGGGCAATGTTTAAATTACCGGGCAATGTTTATAATACCGGGCAATGTTTATAATACCGGGCAATGTTTAAATTACCGGGCAATGTTTATAATACCGGGCAATGTTTATAATACCGGGCAATGTTTATAATACCGGGCAATGTTTAAATTACCAGGCAATGTTTAAATTACCGGGTAATGTTTAATTTGCCGGGCAATTTTCAAATTGCCGGAACTAAATTTTTAAAGTTTTAATTCGTGTCGTATACGTTTTATAAACATTATTTCATAAGGGTTTCATTTGTTATTGTTTTACATGTTGAATAGAAAAATTAATTCTAAGTTTGCTTCCAAAGCAACAATAAATAAATAAATAGCAAAAAAACAAAAACAACACAACATAGGTCTGCGACTTAATGTTTGTCGTAAAAAAAATATATCAAACAATCATTAAAAAAAAAAAAGTAGTGTCGAATGTTCTTAATCAATGAATAGAACAAAATATATTCATGTTTTAATTTGCGTCGTAATTTATAGCGGGCAATTTTGTAATTGTTATAATGGGTGATGAGTAATGATTTTAACGGGTAATTCATGTTGTAGCGGGCAAATAAAAAATTACCTCACGTTTAAATTCGTGTCGTAGGTCATGCGGGCAATCTCATTATAACTGCCTGAGTAGTTAGAGTGTATGTAAACATAACTTTTAGCCGGTTCGGAGGACCGGGCACATAACGGCTTGTATATATATAAATCTCAAAAGGAATATGTATGTATGTATGTGGCTGGCTGGCTGGCTGGCTGGGTATGTACATACCGCATAATCTTTTTAAATACTGGACATAAAAACGTGAAATTTGCTACAAAAATTCTTTGCGTTACGGCGGTGAACACTGTCAAGGTTTTAAAAAAAATAAAATGACCGCAGTGGTCAGTTTGGTCAAAAAACGCGAATAAAACGACACATTTTGGGTTCATGTTGAATTTGCCGTTCCAACTTTTTATAGTTTTTCGTCACAAAGTTAGAAAAAAAAAGGATGCGCTGAGATTATTTTTATGACGTCATCAATCTTTGCGCATGGATTTTATAGCAATGAAGGGACATTTTTCATTCATGTTTAAATTGACGTCATCAAACTAAGTGCATGGATTTTATTATCTCAACTCAATGACGGGAACAAATTTTCTTCATGTTTAAATTGTCTACGTGCCGTAAACAACATAAATTCTTTACACTACCAATACTGTAGTTGATTTTCCTAATCTATCACTACTTTAATACTTTACACTGTGAATACATGACTTAAAGCTAATTAATAATTTAAAACTTTACAAACATAGGACAAAGCAAATAGATTTAGCATTTTTTTTTCTGTTTCGGGAAGTAATACCGACGCCTTACTAAGCTTATTTAAACGCAATGGTCCTGGTTACACTCTATATTTAAGCTTATAATTATATGGCGTCATCAAATTTTGCGTATTTATGCGTTTAAGAAGGGAACAAAATTTTGTTTTAATTTGCGTCGTAATTTGTAAAATGCAATATTTAAATGGTATAAGTTACCGGAAAATACTTTATGCCCGCTTAAGACTATTGTTTATAACTCCATGGGTTATTTTATCCAGTTCCGAGAACTGGGCACCTTTAGGCTTATCGCTTAGGTAACGGCCATTGTTTAAATTACCGGGCAATGTTTAAATTACCGGGTAATGTTTATAATACCGGGCAATGTTTATAATACCGGGCAATGTTTAAATTACCGGGCATTGTTTAAATTACCGGGCAATGTTTATAATACCGGGCAATGTTTATAATACCGGGCAATGTTTAAATTACCGGGCAATGTTTAAATTACCGGGCAATGTTTAAATTACCGGGCAATTTTTCTAATACCGGGCAATGTTTATAATACCGGGCAATGTTTAAATTACCGGGCAATGTTTAAATTACCGGGCAATGTTTAATTTGCCGGGCAATGTTCAAATTGCCGGAACTAAATTTTTAAATTTGTTATTCGTGTCGCATACGTTTTATAAACATTATTTCATAAGGGTTTCATTTGTTATTGTTTTACATGTTGAATAGAAAATTTAATTCTAAGTTTGCTTCCAAAGCAACAATAAATAAATAAATAGCAAATAAACAAAAACAACACAACATAGGTCTGCGACTTAATGTTTGTCGTAAAAAAAATATATCAAACAATCATTAAAAAAAAACAAAAAGTACTGTCGAATGTTCTTAATCAATGAATAGAACAAAATATATTCATGTTTTAATTTGCGTCGTAATTTATAGCGGGCAATTTTGTAATTGTTATAATGGGTGATGAGTAATGATTTTAACGGGTAATTCATGTTGTAGCGGGCAAATAAAAAATTACCTCACGTTTAAATTCGTGTCGTAGGTCATCTCATTATAACTGACTGAGTAGTTAGAGTGTATGTAAACATAACTTTTAGCCGGTTCGGAGGACCGGGCACATAACGGCTTGTATATATATAAATCTCAAAAGGAATATGTATGTATGTGGCTGGCTGGCTGGCTGGGTATGTACATACCGCATAATCTTTTTAAATACTGGACATAAAAACGTGAAATTTGCTACAAATATTCTTTGCGTTACGGCGGTGAACACTGTCAAGGTTTTAAAAAAATTAAAATGACCGCAGTGGTCAGTTTGGTCAAAAAACGCGAAAAAAACACAACTTTTGATTCACATTGTCTTTGCCAGTACAACTTTTTATAGTTTTTCGTCACAAAGTTAGAAAAAAAAAGGATGCGCTGAGATTATTTTTATGACGTCATCAATCTTTGCGCATGGATTTTATAGCAATGAAGGCACGTTTTTCATTCATGTTTAAATTGACGTCATCAAACTATGTGCATGGATTTTATTATCTCAACTCAATGACGGGAACAAATTTTCTTCATGTTTAAATTGTCTACGTGCCGTAAACAACATAAATTCTTTACACTACCAATACTGTAGTTGATTTTCTTAATCTATCACTACTTTAATACTTTACACTGTGAATACATGACTTAAAGCTAATTAATAATTTAAAACTTTACAAACATAGGACAAAGCAAATAGATTTAGCATTTTTTTTTCTGTTTCGGGAAGTAATACCGACGCCTTATTAAGCATATTTTAACGCAGTGGTCCTGGTTACACTCTATATTTAAGCTTATAATTATATGGCGTCATCAAATTTTGCGTATTTATGCGTTTAAGAAGTTGTTTGAATTTGCGTCGTAATTTGTAGAATGCAATATTTAAATGGAAGACTATTGTTTATAACTCCATGGGTTATTTTATCCAGTTCCAAGAACTGGGCACCTTTAGGCTTATCGCCTTGGTAACGGCCATTGTTTAAATTACCGGGCAATGTTTAAATTACCGGGCAATGTTTATAATACCGGGCAATGTTTAAATTACCGGGCAATGTTTAAATTACCGGGCAATGTTTAAATTACCGGGCAATGTTTAAATTACCGGGCAATGTTTAAATTACCGGGCAATGTTTATAATACCGGGCAATGTTTAAATTACCGGGCAATGTTTAAATTACCGGGCAATGTTTAAATTACCGGGCAATGTTTAAATTACCGGGCAATGTTTATAATACCGGGCAATGTTTAAATTACCGGGCAATGTTTAAATTACCGGGCAATGTTTAAATTACCGGGCAATGTTTAAATTACCGGGCAATGTTTAAATTACCGGGCAATGTTTAATTTGCCGGGCAATGTTCGAATTGCCGGAACTAACTTTTTAAAGTTTTAATTCGTGTCGTATAAGTTTTATAAACATTATTTCATATGGGTTTCATTTGTTATCGTTTTACATGTTGAATAGAAAATTTAATTCTAAGTTTGCTTCTAAAGCAACAATAAATAAATAAATAGCAAATAAACAAAAACAACACAACATAGGTCTGCGACTTAATGTTTGTCGTAAAAAAAATATATCAAACAATCATTAAAAAAAAATAAAAGTACTGTCGAATGTTCTTAATCAATGAATATAACAAAATATATTCATGTTTTAATTTGCGTCGTAATTTATAGCGGGCAATTTTGTAATTGTTATAATGGGTGATGAGTAATGATTTTAACGGGTAATTCATGTTGTAGCGGGCAAATAAAAAATTACCTCACGTTTAAATTCGTGTCGTAGGTCATGCGGGCAATCTCATTATAACTGCCTGAGTAGTTAGAGTGTATGTAAACATAACTTTTAGCCGGTTCGGAGGACCGGGCACATAACGGCTTGTCATATATATATATAAATCTCAAAAGGAATATGTATGTATGTATGTGGCTGGCTGGCTGGCTGGCTGGCTGGGTATGTACATACCGCATAATCTTTTTAAATACTGGACATAAAAACGTGAAATTTGCTACAAATATTCTTTGCGTTACGGCGGTGAACACTGTCAAGGTTTTAACAAAATTAAAATGACCGCAGTGGTCAGTTTGGTCAAAAAACGTGAAAAAAACACAACTTTTGATTCACATTGTCTTTGCCAGTACAACTTTTTATAGTTTTTCGTCACAAAGTTAGAAAAAAAAAGGATGCGCTGAGATTATTTTTATGACGTCATCAATCTTTGCGCATGGATTTTATAGCAATGAAGGGACATTTTTCATTCATGTTTAAATTGACGTCATCAAACTATGTGCTCGGATTTTATTATCTCAACTCAATGACGGGAACAAATTTTCTTCATGTTTAAATTGTCTACGTGCCGTAAACAACATAAATTCTTTACACTACCAATACTGTAGTTGATTTTCTTAATCTATCACTACTTTAATACTTTACACTGTGAATACATGACTTAAAGCTAATTAATAATTTAAAACTTTACAAACATAGGACAAAGCAAATAGATTTAGCATTTTTTTTTCTGTTTCGGGAAGTAATACCGACGCCTTACTAAGCTTATTTAAACGCAGTGGTCCTGGTTACACTCTATATTTAAGCTTATAATTATATGGCGTCATCAAATTTTGCGTATTTATGCGTTTAAGAAGGGAACAAAATTTTGTTTTAATTTGCGTCGTTATTTGTGGAATGCAATATTTAAATGGTATAAGTTACCGGAAAATACTTTATCCCCGCTTAAGACTATTGTTTATAACTCCATGGGTTATTTTATCCAGTTCCGAGAACTGGGCAACTTTAGGCTTATCGCCTAGGTAACTGCCATTGTTTAAATTACCGGGCAATGTTTAAATTACCGGGCAATGTTTATAATACCGGGCAATGTTTATAATACCTGGCAATGTTTAAATTACCGGGCAATGTTTAAATTACCGGGCAATGTTTATAATACCGGGCAATGTTTATAATACCGGGCAATGTTTAAATTACCGGGCAATGTTTAAATTACCGGGCAATGTTTAAAGTACCGGGCAATGTTTATAATACCGGGCAATGTTTATAATACTTGGCAATTTTTAAATTACCGGGCAATGTTTAAATTACCGGGCAATGTTTAATTTGCCGGGCAATGTTCAAATTGCCGGAACTAAATTTTTAAAGTTTTAATTCGTGTCGTATACGTTTTATAAACATTATTTCATAAGGGTTTCATTTGTTATTGTTTTACATGTTGAATAGAAAATTTAATTCTAAGTTTGCTTCCAAAGCAACAATAAATAAATAAATAGCAAATAAACAAAAACAACACAACATAGGTCTGCGACTTAATGTTTGTCGTAAAAACAATATATCAAACAATCATTAAAAAAAAAAAAGTACTGTCGAATGTTTTTAATCAATGAATAGAACAAAATATATTCATGTTTTAATTTGCGTCGTAATTTATAGCGGGCAATTTTGTAATTGTTATAATGGGTGATGAGTAATGATTTTAACGGGTAATTCATGTTGTAGCGGGCAAATAAAAAATTACCTCACGTTTAAATTCGTGTCGTAGGTCATGCTGGCAATCTCATTATAACTGCCTGAGTAGTTAGAGTGTATGTAAACATAACTTTTAGCCGGTTCGGAGGACCGGGCACATAACGGCTTGTATATATATAAATCTCAAAAGGAATATGTATGTATGTATGTGGCTGGCTGGCTGGCTGGCTGGCTGGGTATGTACATACCGCATAATCTTTTTAAATACTGGACATAAAAACGTGAAATTTGCTACAAATATTCTTTGCGTTACGGCGGTGAACACTGTCAAGGTTTTAACAAAATTAAAATGACCGCAGTGGTCAGTTTGGTTAAAAAACGTGAAAAAAACACAACTTTTGATTCACATTGTCTTTGCCAGTACAACTTTTTATAGTTTTTCGTCACAAAGTTAGAAAAAAAAAGGATGCGCTGAGATTATTTTTATGACGTCATCAATCTTTGCGCATGGATTTTATAGCAATGAAGGGACATTTTTCATTCATGTTTAAATTGACGTCATCAAACTATGTGCATGGATTTTATTATCTCAACTCAATGACGGGAACAAATTTTTTTTCATGTTTAAATTGTCTACGTGCCGTAAACAACATAAATTCTTTACACTACCAATACTGTAGTTGATTTTCTTAATCTATCACTACTTTGATACTTTACACTATGAATACATGACTTAAAGCTAATTAATAATTTAAAACTTTACAAACATAGGACAAAGCAAATAGATTTAGCATTTTTTTTCTGTTTTCGGAAGTAATACCGACGCATTACTAAGCTTATTTAAACGCAGTGGTCCTGGTTACACTCTATATTTAAGCTTATAATTATATGGCGTCATCAAATTTTGCGTATTTATGCGTTTAAGAAGGGAACAAAATTTTGTTTTAATTTGCGTCGTAATTTGTAGAATGCAATATTTAAATGGTTTAAGTAAAAAAATTAAGTTACCGGAAAATACTTTATCCCCGCTTAAGACAATTGCTTATAACTCCATGGGTTATTTTATCCAGTTCCGAGAACTGGGCACCTTTAGGCTTATCGCCTTGGTAACGGCAATTGTTTTAATTACCGGGCAATGTTTAAATTACCGGGCAATGTTTATAATACCAGGCAATGTTTAAATTACCGGGCAATGTTTAAATTACCGGGCAATGTTTATAATACCGGACAATTTTTAAATTACCGGGCAATGTTTAAATTACCGGGCAATGTTTATAATACCGGGCAATGTTTATAATACCGGGCAATGTTTAAATTACCGGGCAATGTTTAAATTAACGGGCAATGTTTATAATACCGGGCAATGTTTATAATACCGGGCAATGTTTAAATTACCGGGCAATGTTTAAATTACCGGGCAATGTTTATAATACCGGGCAATGTTTATAATACCGGGCAATGTTTAAATTACCGGGCAATGTTTATAATACCGGGCAATGTTTATAATACCGGGCAATGTTTATAATACCGGGCAATGTTTAAATTACCAGGCAATGTTTAAATTACCGGGCAATGTTTTATTTGCCGGGCAATTTTCAAATTGCCGGAACTAAATTTTTAAAGTTTTAATTCGTGTCGTATACGTTTTATAAACATTATTTCATAAGGGTTTCATTTGTTATTGTTTTACATGTTGAATAGAAAAATTAATTCTAAGTTTGCTTCCAAAGCAACAATAAATAAATAAATAGCAAAAAAACAAAAACAACACAACATAGGTCTGCGACTTAATGTTTGTCGTAAAAAAAGAATATCAAACAATCATTAAAAAAAAAAAGTAGTGTCGAATGTTCTTAATCAATGAATAGAACAAAATATATTCATGTTTTAATTTGCGTCGTAATTTATAGCGGGCAATTTTGTAATTGTTATAATGGGTGATGAGTAATGATTTTAACGGGTAATTCATGTTGTAGCGGGCAAATAAAAAATTACCTCACGTTTAAATTCGTGTCGTAGGTCATGCGGGCAATCTCATTATAACTGCCTGAGTAGTTAGAGTGTATGTAAACATAACTTTTAGCCGGTTCGGAGGACCGGGCACATAACGGCTTGTATATATATAAATCTCAAAAGGAATATGTATGTATGTATGTGGGTATGTACATACCGCATAATCTTTTTAAATACTGGACATAAAAACGTGAAATTTGCTACAAATATTCTTTGCGTTACGGCGGTGAACACTGTCAAGGTTTAAACAAAATTAAAATGACCGCAGTGGTCAGTTTGGTCAAAAAACGCGAAAAAAACACAACTTTTGATTCACATTGTCTTTGCCAGTACAACTTTTTATAGTTTTTCGTCACAAAGTTAGAAAAAAAAGGATGCGCTGAGATTATTTTTATGACGTCATCAATCTTTGCGCATGGATTTTTTAGCGATGAAGGGACATTTTTCATTCATGTTTAAATTGACGTCATCAAACTATGTGCATGGATTTTATTATCTCAACTCAATGACGGGAACAAATTTTCTTCATGTTTAAATTGTCTACGTGCCGTAAACAACATAAATTCTTTACACTACCAATACTGTAGTTGATTTTCTTAATCTATCACTACTTTAATACTTTACACTGTGAATACATGACTTAAAGCTAATTAATAATTTAAAACTTTACAAACATAGGACAAAGCAAATAGATTTAGCATTTTTTTTTCTGTTTCGGGAAGTAATACCGACGCCTTACTAAGCTTATTTAAACGCAGTGGTCCTGGTTACACTCTATATTTAAGCTTATAATTATATGGCGTCATCAAATTTTGCGTATTTATGCGTTTAAGAAGGGAACAAAATTTTGTTTTAATTTGCGTCGTTATTTGTGGAATGCAATATTTAAATGGTATAAGTTACCGGAAAATACTTTATCCCCGCTTATAACTATTGTTTATAACTCCATGGGTTATTTTATCCAGTTCCGAGAACTGGGCACCTTTAGGCTTATCGCCTAGGTAACGGCCATTGTTGAAATTACCGGGCAATGTTTAAATTACCGGGCAATGTTTATAATACCGGGCAAAGTTTATAATACCGGGCAATGTTTAAATTACCGGGCAATGTTTAAATTACCGGGCAATGTTTATAATACCGGGCAATGTTTATAATACCGGGCAATGTTTAAATTACCGGGCAATGTTTAAATTACCGGGCAATGTTTAAATTACCGGGCAATGTTTATAATACCGGGCAATGTTTATAATACCGGGCAATGTTTAAATTACCGGGCAATGTTTAAATTACCGGGCAATGTTTAATTTGCCGGGCAATGTTCAAATTGCCGGAACTAAATTTTTAAAGTTTTAATTCCTGTCGTATACGTTTTATAAACATTATTTCATAAGGGTTTCATTTGTTATTGTTTTACATGTTGAATAGAAAATTTAATTCTAAGTTTGCTTCCAAAAAAACAATAAATAAATAAATAGCAAATAAACAAAAACAACACAACATAGGTCTGCGACTTAATGTTTGTCGTAAAAAAAATATATCAAACAATCATTAAAAAAAAAAAAAGTACTGTCGAATGTTCTTAAACAATGAATAGAACAAAATATATTCATGTTTTAATTTGCGTCGTAATTTATAGCGGGCAATTTTGTAATTGTTATAATGGGTGATGAGTAATGATTTTAACGGGTAATTCATGTTGTAGCGGGCAAATAAAAAATTACCTCACGTTTAAATTCGTGTCGTAGGTCATGCGGGCAATCTCATTATGACTGCCTGAGTAGTTAGAGTGTATGTAAACATAACTTTTAGCCGGTTCGGAGGACCGGGCACATAACGGCTTGTATATATATAAATCTCAATAGGAATATGTATGTATGTATGTGGCTGGCTGGCTGGCTGGCTGGGTATGTACATACCGCATAATCTTTTTAAATACTGGACATAAAAACGTGAAATTTGCTACAAATATTCTTTGCGTTACGGCGGTGAACACTGTCAAGGTTTTAACAAAATTAAAATGACCGCAGTGGTCAGTTTGGTCAAAAAACGTGAAAAAAACACAACTTTTGATTCACATTGTCTTTGCCAGTACAACTTTTTATAGTTTTTCGTCACAAAGTTAGAAAAAAAAGGATGCGCTGAGATTATTTTTATGACGTCATCAATCTTTGCGCATGGATTTTATAGCAATGAAGGGACATTTTTCATTCATGTTTAAATTGACGTCATCAAACTATGTGCATGGATTTTATTATCTCAACTCAATGACGGGAACAAATTTTCTTCATGTTTAAATTGTCTACGTGCCGTAAACAACATAAATTCTTTACACTACCAATACTGTAGTTGATTTTCTTAATCTATCACTACTTTAATACTTTACACTGTGAATACATGACTTAAAGCTAATTAATAATTTAAAACTTTACAAACATAGGACAAAGCAAATAGATTTAGCATTTTTTTTTCTGTTTCGGGAAGTAATACCGACGCCTTACTAAGCTTATTTAAACGCAGTGGTCCTGGTTACACTCTATATTTAAGCTTATAATTATATGGCGTCATCAAATTTTGCGTATTTATGCGTTTAAGAAGGGAACAAAATTTTGTTTTAATTTGCGTCGTAATTTGTAGAATGCAATATTTAAATGGTTTAAGTAAAAAAATTAAGTTACCGGAAAATACTTTATCCCCGCTTAAGACAATTGCTTATAACTCCATGGGTTATTTTATCCAGTTCCGAGAACTGGGCACCTTTAGGCTTATCGCCTTGGTAACGGCCATTGTTTTAATTACCGGGCAATGTTTAAATTACCGGGCAATGTTTATAATACCAGGCAATGTTTAAATTACCGGGCAATGTTTAAATTACCGGGCAATGTTTATAATACCGGACAATGTTTAAATTACCGGGCAATGTTTAAATTACCGGGCAATGTTTATAATACTGGGCAATGTTTATAATACCGGGCAATGTTTAAATTACCGGGCAATGTTTAAATTACCGGGCAATGTTTATAATACCGGGCAATGTTTATAATACCGGGCAATGTTTAAATTACCGGGCAATGTTTAAATTACCGGGCAATGTTTATAATACCGGGCAATGTTTATTATACCGGGCAATGTTTAAATTACCGGGCAATGTTTAAATTACCAGGCAATGTTTAAATTACCGGGCAATGTTTAATTTGCCGGGCAATGTTCAAATTGCCGGAACTAAATTTTTAAAGTTTTAATTCGTGTCGTATACGTTTTATAAACATTATTTCATAAGGGTTTCATTTGTTATTGTTTTACATGTTGAATAGAAAAATTAATTCTAAGTTTGCTTCCAAAGCAACAATAAATAAATAAATAGCAAAAAAACAAAAACAACACAACATAGGTCTGCGACTTAATGTTTGTCGTAAAAAAAATATATCAAACAATCATTAAAAAAAAAAAAAGTAGTGTCGAATGTTCTTAATCAATGAATAGAACAAAATATATTCATGTTTTAATTTGCGTCGTAATTTATAGCGGGCAATTTTGTAATTGTTATAATGGGTGATGAGTAATGATTTTAACGGGTAATTCATGTTGTAGCGGGCAAATAAAAAATTACCTCACGTTTAAATTCGTGTCGTAGGTCATGCGGGCAATCTCATTATAACTGCCTGAGTAGTTAGAGTGTATGTAAACATAACTTTTAGCCGGTTCGGAGGACCGGGCACATAACGGCTTGTGTAGGTATGTGGGTATGTATGTACATACCGCATAATCTTTTAAAATACTGGACATAAAAACGTGAAATTTGCTACAAATATTCTTTGCGTTACGGCGGTGAACACTGTCAAGGTTTTAAAAAAATTAAAATGACCGCAGTGGTCAGTTTGGTCAAAAAACGCGAAAAAAAACACAACTTTTGATTCACATTGTCTTTGCCAGTACAACTTTTTATAGTTTTTCGTCACAAAGTTAGAAAAAAAAGGATGCGCTGAGATTATTTTTAAGACGTCATCAAAGTTTGCGCAAGGATTTTTTAGCAATGAAGGGACATTTTTCATTAATGTTTAAATTGACGTCATCAAACTATGTGAATGGATTTTTATCTCAATGATGGGAACAAATTTTCTTCATGTTTTAATTGCCTACGTGCCGTAAACAACATAAATTCTTTACACTACCAATACTGTAGTTGATTTTCTTAATTTATCATTACTTTAATACTTTACACTGTGAATACATGACTTAAAGCTAATTAATAATTTAAAACTTTACAAACATAGGACAAAGCAAATAGATTTCGCATTTTTTTTCTGTTTCGGGAAGTAATACCGACGCATTACTAAGCTTATTTAAACGCAGTGGTCCTGGTTACACTCTATATTTAAGCTTATAATTAAATGGCGTCATCAAATTTTGCGTATTTATGCGTTTAAGAAGGGAACAAAATTTTGTTTTAATTTGCGACGTAATTTGTAGAATGCAATATTTAAATGGTTTAAGTTACCGGAAAATACTTTATCCCCGCTTAAGACTATTGCTTATAACTCCATGGGTTATTTTATCCAGTTCCGAGAACTGGGCACCTTTAGGCTTATCGCCTTGGTAACGGCCATTGTTTTAATTACCGGGCAATGTTTAAATTACCGGGCAATGTTTATAATACCGGGCAATGTTTAAATTACCGGGCAATGTTTAAATTACCGGGCAATGTTTAAATTACCGGGCAATGTTTAAATTACCGGGCAATGTTTAAATTACCGGGCAATGTTTATAATACCGGGCAATGTTTAAATTACCGGGCAATGTTTAAATTACCGGGCAATGTTTATATTACCGGGCAATGTTTAATTTGCCGGGCAATGTGCAAATTGCTGGAACTAACTTTTTAAAGTTTTAATTCGTGTCGTATACGTTTTATAAACATTATTTCATATGGGTTTCATTTGTTATTGTTTTACATGTTGAATAGAAAATTTAATTCTAAGTTTGCTTCCAAAGCAACAATAAATAGCAAATAAACAAAAACAACACAACATAGGTCTGCGACTTAATGTTTGTCGTAAAAAAATATATCAAACAATCATTAAAAAAAATAAAAGTTCTGTCGAATGTTCTTTATCAATGAATAGAACAAAATATATTCACGTTTTAATTTGCGTCGTAATTTATAGCGGGCAATTTTTTTATTGTAATAATGGGTAATGATTTTAACGGGTAATTTATGTTGTAGTGGGCAAATAAAAAATTACCTCAGGTTTAAATTCGTGTCGTAGGTCATGCGGGCAATCTCATTATAACTGCCTGAGTAGTTAGAGTGTATGTAAACATAACTTTTAGCCGGTTTGGAGGACCGGGCACATACCGGCTTGTATATTATTACAAGGCAATTTATTCACCATAATAAATCATGGATGAGACCTTCTATTTATATCACACAAGTATAATTATAATTTATAATGTTATTACGGCTAGAGCCCCCATTCAATTTATGAAAATAATAGTTATAGTATTGTTATTGTTAGTGTGAGTATCCTTGTATTAGTGAAGATCTTATTATATCATTCTGAAGTTTATTTGTAGTTGTCTAGAGTATTCCTGGTTCTTATAATCCCCTGGCAATTCACATAGCGTAGTTTTAGAGTTTTCAGTTGATTTTACTTCATGTATAATTATTTGTGTGGCTCATATTATACAGCAAGAACCTCGATGTTGAGTTGTAGTGTAAATTATTAATATAGTTGAATAAATATTACACATACACACATGTATATAACTTTGAAATATTGACGTTAACCAAGTTGTGTAGAAAGCAACGATAAATTTGGTTTAATTTACAACATCAATCCAGTTGGGATCCAAAAAATATTATAATCACAATCAAGAAATACACATATTCCAATTAGTAATGAATATCCTCAATAAACATATAGCATTGTAGTTAATAGTAGAATAATAAATTTTATTCCATACTACAAATCAAATAGAAACGATACTCAGAGCGGAAAATATTTGATGTTACTAGATCGAATGCACGCCAAGAACTGAACTAAAAGTGTCGAATCGCGTAGAAATATATTATGGGTCAATCGTTGGAAAATCCAGCCAGCCTAGTGACACGAATATTTTAATCAAGCCTGCGTGTTGACCGCGTGATCAGATTGTCTTTTTATTAAGAACAAGCAATAATGCTCTAACAAAATAAGGAGAGACCGGACGACCTTGACATGCTGTATTCGCGTGAACAGTTCATGTTTTTATCGAGGTTAATAAAAAACCAATAATGCTTTAATTAGGTTAGGAAAAACCCGGGGGAAACCTTGAGCTGAGAAATATTTTATATCGTTTAAACGCTATTCGCTTAAATGATTTAGTTGGTTTATTAACATTACAATGTAGGGAATTTACGTTTCGTAACAGTCGCCCGTACCAAAAGGAAAAGAACATTGCATAATAAACAATAGAAGTGTGCAATTTCTTTTAGAACCGCCTGCGCTTATGTTTAGTTCTGAACAATATACAAAAAAAAACTGACTCCACCTGGGTAGTCCGTTAAATAAGACAAGTAAGGGAAATAATTTATTCTATTAAACCCTCATCATATAGGATCTCAAGTTATCCTTAGACCATAACACATGTTCGCGTTATTCTAAAAAAAATTATACTCTCTGAGATATCATTCCTTATAAACATCATCATCTGATTTATAAGGTAAAAATCAACATAACTAATGTTATCATATTAAACAATTCAATCATTAATTAATTCAACTTAAATGAAATTAATATTTAAATCAATTTTAGAGTAAGAATTTAATCTTAAGTGTGTAAGCATGTGAAGTGTATGCACATTACTCTATTTTGGTTTTTACATAATCACAACTATAGTTTGATTGTTTGAAAATAAGGATGTACATTTCTGTTCATTCATTATATTGCTAATAAAGAAAAATTATGTTCATAAATCCATAATATTTATAAATAACTTATTAGGTTCTTTCTTTTTTCCTACAACAATAATAATATTTGTTTTAGCAAATGGAAATATTCATGGCATAAAATAAGGCATAAGATATTACATAAAATAATCACAACATATTCATATATTCATGCATTTATATTTTAAATGATCCAATTCTCTTAGTTAGGATTATCAGAATATATACATGAAGTTATCCCCTTATACATTTGTTACATGCGCGATAGGGTGTCCGCGACGATGTGATCTTTTACCAATACGTAAGTTATTCTTAAGTTGTATGGGATTAACCCTATACGGATGTTGTTTGACCGGTTTAACCTTATCATCTTTTAAAACTACATCATGGGTAACCAAAGTTGTTTTGTTAGGAACATCACTAAACAAATTTACATGATCATAGATTAAACCCTTGATAGAAGTCTGTTCACCTGAGTCTAGATGTGCCAGTTTATCATTGAGGTTTTTAAGTGCTTCAGTGTTTTGAAGTTTACTTTCTATGATTTGCTTTTTAAATTTAGGCGGGGGTGTTTCAACAGTTTTGATAGCACTCACTGGCCTAATGTTAGTTTGTTCTTCCCTAACAACATAAGGTTTTAGCATGTTTATATGGCACAGTCTCTGTGTTTTCCTTCTATCAGGGGTTTTTACAAGGTATGTTACATCACTGATTTTATCTAAAACCTGATATGGTCCTGTATATTTTGCACTCAGGGGTTGTCCAGACAATTGGGTCAACATGAGGACTTTATCACCAGGATGGAAACATCGGGATCTGACCTTGACATCATAGTACCCTTTCATTCTTTTCTGAGCCTGCAAAAGATTATCTTTAACATGATTAAAAGCATGATAGATTCTATTGCTAAATTGTTCCACATAAGCTACAAGTCCAGTCTCTTCATCAGAATTTAACAAGGTTTCCTGCAACAGTTTTAGAGGTCCTCGAACTGAATGTCCAAACACTAACTCGAACGGACCGAATCCAAGAGATTCCTGCACAGTTTCTCTAGTCGCGAAAAGAGCGAATGGAATACCGCGATCCCAGTCTTCAGTGTTCTCAAAACAGTATGTGCGGAGCATGGTTTTCAGAGTCTGATGATATCTTTCTAGGGCACCTTGGCTTTGCGGATGGTACGCAGTTGAAGTTGCATGTTGGATGCCTAGTTTCTTTAAGACCTGGTTAAACAGCTTTGATGTAAAGTTAGATCCTTGGTCTGACTGTATAGTCTTTGGAAGACCGTATCTTGAACAAAATGCAATCAGTGCGTCAGATATCTTATCTGCGTTAATGGTGCGTAGCGGAATAGCTTCAGGGTATCTCGTGGCAGTGCACATTATAGTGAATAAGTACTGGTGTCCTGTCTTTGTTTTAGGCAAAGGACCTACACAGTCTATTAGCAAGTGGCTAAATGGTTCTGTAAAGGCAGGTATTGGCTTTAGAGGTGCTACCGGTATAGTCTGGTTAGGTTTACCAACTATCTGGCATGTATTGCATGACTTGCAGTATTTTGTGACGTCACGATGTAGTCCAGGCCAATAGAAGTACGGAAGAATTCGACGGTAAGTCTTGTTCACTCCTAGATGACCAGCATATGGCGTGTCATGAGCCATGTGTAAAATGTCATTGCGATATATGGCTGGTACCACAATCTGACTTCCTTCTCTGCAATTGTCATTATCACATTTCACATCTCTCCATTTTTGCATTAATATTCCCTCCTTCAGAAAAAATCCATTTCCTTTAATTTCTGCCTCCTGTTCAGTTATCACCTTTTTCTTCAGGTGTTTAATTCCTGAATCTCTATTCTGTTCTAATAGGAGTAATTGTCGAGGTGACAAATTACTTTCAGTAGTCTTGACTGAGGGACCACTCAAAATGTCAGCCAGGAAAGTTGCCTGTAGGTCAATTTCTGGTTCTATTTTTGACTTTGACATGGTTTCGACAGACTTTTGTTGTTGGGCCATACCTCTAGTGACGATGCATATAGGTTTGATAAAGCTCTCACTTTTATTAAGGCATTGTTTTTTCTTGGATATGGAATGCACCACATCTCCAGCAATATCATTTCCCAGTATTAAAGAAACGCCTTTAAACGGAAGTGATTTGTATACACCCACAACTACATTTCCAGTGAAGTACGCACTCTTCAGCTGTATTTGATGCAAAGGAACTTGTACATTTTTCCTTGATACACCTTGAATAGTAAGATCCTGTCCTGTATATGTCGATTGTGACGTAGGAACAGTATTCTCTAAAAGTAGTGAAACCTCAGCCCCTGTATCACGGAGTATTCTGATGTTCTTTTCACTAGTGACACCATTTATTATGGATGACACGGTACCTTCTTCAATGAATGGTAAACAATTGCTTTGTATCTCAGTATCGATGAGATCTGTATCCAAGTTATTTTTGTAAGAGGTATGTTTAGTACTCATGGTGGTTATATCTGATATAGACTCCTTGGAGCTCAGATTAGAATTAGAATTATTGAAAACCATTGTCTCTATTTCAGGAACTATTTCTGGTTTCAAGTTTCCAAGATACGTGTGTTTTGTCAGGTTATCTGCATTAGCACTAGGTATCTCTGTTTGAGTTCTAACATCCTTCTTTACATTTACATGAGTTCTTTGCTTTGGCATTGTTACATACGATAAGACAACATTCTTTTTATTCGGGTTCCCATTCAATATCCAGCACTTTTCCTTTAGTATGTCCAATTCGTTTACAATGGCTACAGGTTGGCTTGGAATTAGTTGGACCTTCATTGCTCTGCTGATGTCTCTTTGATTGATAGGATTCATTTGGATTCATGGTTTTCTTTTCTACCTTCATATCTCGATTCTGGAATTTAGATTTATCTACTGTTGTAAATTTATTGCTGGAATGGATAATAACATATTCGTCTGCCATTACTGCTGCTGTTTCTACTTGTTCTACACCTTTGTCTGCTAAATGTATTCTTACATCACCTCTGATGTTATTGTTAAAGTCTTCCATTAGCATAAGATTAGCTAATTTATCAAAGTCTTTGTTTACACCTTTGGATCGAATCCATCTTTCAAAATATTTCTTTTTCTGTCTTAGAAAATCAACATGGGATTGTTCCTGTTCTTTCTTAGACTCACGAAACACTTTTCTATATTTTTCAGGTGTCACTGCATAACTTAGCAGTACTCTATTCTTGATCAGTTCATAATCATACAATTCCTCTTCAGTAAGACTTAATACAACATCAAGTGCCTTTCCTTTGTTCAGAGCTGAGCGTAGGAGTATAGCTTTCTTGCCCTCGGGAAATTGATAGTCCCTAGCGTTTCTCTCGAAAATCATGAAGAACTCTTCTACCGAATTATCTTCAAGAACTGGAATATGTTTCTTAAACTTATACAGTTCTGTATCTGCTTCAGAGCTTGCATTCGAATGATTTGACGTACGAGACCTTGCTAGCTCAATTCTTTCTTGGCTTGCTATTTTCTCTCTTGCTATTTCTAACTCAATTCTCTTGTTTTCTCTTTCCATCTCAATTCTCTTGTTTTCACTTTCCATCTCAATTCTCTTGTTTTCTCTTTCCATCTCCAATTCCATCTTTCTTAACTCAAGTTTAAATTTCAATTCTTCACTTAATTCACCAGTTGTATGCTTCACTCTTTGTGTTATAGGAAAAGGTAATTCATCATTTGATTCATCATTAATATTATCATTAGCAGTAGTTTCTTCAATAATTAGTGTACCTTGTTTACTTAAACACTCAGTTACCTCTTGAAGTAATTTAGTTTTTGATGGCCTAGTTTCTGTGATAGAAATGCCCAATGATTTAGCCAATTCTTTTAGTTGTATCATCGACATTTTATTAAGCTGTTCTGAGGTTAGATCAAATATCTCTGGATCCAATGTAAGATTATTTGTGGCTTCCATTTTATATATTATTAAAAGTTACTATAAATCGTGTTAATAATACAATAAAGAGTCCAACTTACTTTCTGTCCTTTGAATAATTCACTACACCACACAGTTCAGATTTGTCACAACAAGGTCATAAAAATAATACTTTCTTAGAGTTACTTTGTTTGACAAGATAATACACCAGATAATTTTCCAGGCTGAATAGTTAAGTTTTCCGATTCTCAATAGTAATGTTCGATTCAATCACAATCTTTAGTATATTGTATATTGTTCATATTTTCCAACACAATCCATCCAGGTTACGAGTATGTATTACGGCAGTTGTAAATAGTTTGTGTAAATAGTATAACGATTCTTGAAGTTGAAGTAAATCCTCTAAACGTTTGTTAGTAAATCACTGACGAGCAAAACCCATTTTATTACAATGCAATTTATTCACCATAATAAATCCTGGATGAGACCTTCTATTTATATCACACAAGTATAATTATAATTTATAATGTTATTACGGCTAGAGCCCCCATTCAATTTATGAAAATAATAGTTATAGTATTGTTATTGTTAGTGTGAGTATCCTTGTATTAGTGAAGATCTTATTATATCATTCTGAAGTTTATTTGTAGTTGTCTAGAGTATTCCTGGTTCTTATAATCCCCTGGCGATTCACATAGCGTAGTTTTAGAGTTTTCAGTTGATTTTACTTCATGTATAATTATTTGTGTGGCTCATATTATACAGCAAGAACCTCGATGTTGAGTTGTAGTGTAAATTATTAATATAGTTGAATAAATATTACACATACACACATGTATATAACTTTGAAATATTGACGTTAACCAAGTTGTGTAGAAAGCAACGATAAATTTGGTTTAATTTACAACATCAATCCAGTAGGGATCCAAATAATATTATATACACAATCAAGAAATACACATATTCCAATTAGTAATGAATATCCTCAATAAACATATAGCATTGTAGTTAATAGTAGAATAATAAATTTCATTCCATACTACAAATCAAATAGAAACGATACTCAGAGCGGAAAATATTTGATGTTACTAGATCGAATGCACGCCAAGAACTGAACTAAAAGTGTCGAATCGCGTAGAAATATATTATGGGTCAATCGTTGGAAAATCCAGCCAGCCTAGTGACACGAATATTTTAATCAAGCCTGCGTGTTGACTGCGTGATCAGATTGTCTTTTTATTAAGAACAAGCAATAATGCTCTAACAAAATAAGGAGAGACCGGACGACCTTGACATGCTGTATTCGCGTGAACAGTTCATGTTTTTATCGAGGTTAATAAAAAAACAATAATGCTTTAATTAGGTTAGGAAAAACCCGGGGGAAACCTTGAGCTGAGAAATATTTTATTTCGTTTAAACGCTATTCGCTTAAATGATTTAGTTGGTTTATTAACATTACAATGTAGGGAATTTACGTTTCGTAACATATATATAAATCTCAAAAGGAATATGTGGCTGGCTGGCTGGCTGGCTGGGTATGTACATACCGCATAATCTTTTTAAATACTGGACAAAAAAACGTGAAATTTGCTACAAATATTCTTTGCGTTACGGCGGTGAACACTGTCAAGGTTTAAAAAAAATAAAAATGACCGCAGTGGTCAGTTTGGTCAAAACACGCGAATAAAACGACATATTTTGGGTTCATGTTGAATTTGCCGTTCCAACTTTTTATAGTTTTTCGATCAATCGCGCTAAAAAAATAAGACAAAAGGACGCGTAGAGATTATTTTTATATGACGTCATCAAAGTTTGCCCAGGGATAGCTGGTTGTCTTTTTTTTTATGGCGTCATCGAATTTTGCGTATTCATTTTAATTAACTTCGCTTCAACCTTTGCTAATGTACTTTATGAATGAATAGAACAAAATATATTCACGTTTTAATTTGCGTCGTAATTTATAGCGGGATATTTTTAAATTGTTATAATGGGTAATGATTAATGGTTTTAATGGGTATCTTACGTTGTATCTGGCAAATAAAAAATTCCTTCACGTTTTTATTCGTGTTGTATATGTCCACAGAATAGGTATAAAACAGAATGCGCAATCGCATTTGATTTCTGTTTTGGGCAGTAATACCGACGCCATACTAAGCTTATTTAAATGCAGCGGTCCTGGTTACACTCTATATTTATGCTTATTTAGCCTACAACGTCCTTTTCTTCAAATCTACAAGTTCGAACACCCAAAGCTAATATATCAGGCTAAATGTGCATAAACGGTTGTGTAATAAACTACAACAATGATGCGAAAACGACTGATTATCGTAAAAAAAGAGCATGTCAAACTGCATGGATTTCCTGACTCCATAAAGGATAAACAACAGCATAAACAACCTCATATTAACTCATTATGAATTATATGCCTATTTCCCTTCATAATTTTAAAAGTTTATTTTGGTTTAAAAAGTATATATATTTATGTACCGGTAGCCGTAGCAATTTAGTTACCGGTACCGAGCTACGTCTAAGCCATTTTTTTTTCAAATCAGTACCGGGTAATAAATATTTTTACATCATATTGGCCTAATCATATAATGTTCATTACAAAATGGGTAATTAAGTCAAATTTATATAAAAGTAAGCCTATAATGAAAGATAATGTAGGCCCTGTATATATTGTATATATTTATGGCAGACGTAGATATCCTTTCTCATTTTACTATAGTAGCGTCTCTAGCGACCGCTGCATTGCGGAAAATGGTAACTTTTAGTGACTGCATATATAGGGATTGTGCATTCTGTTCTATACCTATTATGTGTATACGTCTTATAAACTTTGTAGCGGGAAATTTAATGTTGCCGGGCAATGTTTAAATTTGCCGGACCAACTTTTTAAAGTTTTAATTCATGTCGTATACGTTGTATAAACTATGATTCATATCGGTTTCAGTTGTTATTGTTTTTCCTGTTGAATTTAAAATTTAATTCTAAGTTTGCTTCCAAAGCAACTATAAATAAATAGCAAATAACACCAACAAAAAACAAAAAAAAAAAACGAAAAAAAATAAATATTGATCTACGACTAATGTTGTAGCAAAAAAATATATCAAACAATCATTTTCGAATTAACAGTACTTTTTAAAAGACATGTGAGTTCTGTTTTACAGAAAGAGTTTAATTTCCCAATAAACTCGCAAAATTCGATCATAGTGGTCATACTTTGAGCAAGAAATAAAAAAAAATTATTATTATTTGTTTTTCCTTTTTAGTTGTATATTGAATTGGTGCATAATAAAGTGTGCAAAACAAAAATAAATTAAAAAAATACTGACCACAAAAAAAACATACTACATTTATGTATGTTGCAAAAACAAAACTAAAAAACTATAATGTGTCAAGCATATTCTAAAAAAAAGCCCGTTCGAAGAATCGGGCACATATCGGCTTGTATATATATAAATCTCAAAAGGAATATGTATGTATGTATGTGGCTGGCTGGCTGGGTATGTACATACCGCGTAATCTTTTTAAATACTGGACATAAAAACGTGAAATTTGCTACAAATATTCTTTGCGCTACGGCGGTGAACACTGTCAAGGTTTTAAAAAAATTAAAATGACCGCAGTGGTCAGTTTGGTCAAAAAATGCGAAAAAAACATAACTTTTGATTCACATTGTCTTTGCCAGTACAACTTTTTATAGTTTTTCGTCACAAAGTTAGAAAAAAAAGGATGCGCTGAGATTATTTTTTATGACGTCATCAATCTTTGGGCATGGATTTTATAGCAATGAAGGGACATTTTTCATTCATGTTTAAATTGACGTCATCAAACTATGTGCATGGATTTTATTATCTCAACTCAATGACGGGAACAAATTTTCTTCATGTTTAAATTGTCTACGTGCCGTAAACAACATAAATTCTTTACACTACCATTACTGTAGTTGATGTTCTTAATCTATCACTACTTTAATACTTTACACTGTGAATACATGACTTAAAGCTAATTAATAATTTAAAACTTTACAAACAAAGGACAAAGCAAATAGATTTAGCATTTTTTTTCTGTTTCGGGAAGTAATACCGACGCATTACTAAGCTTATTTAAACGCAGTGGTCCTGGTTACACTCTATATTTAAGCTTAAATTATATGGCGTCATCAAATTTTGCGTATTTATGCGTTTAAGAAGTGAACAAAGTTTTGTTTTAATTTGCGTCGTAATTTGTAGAATGCAATATTTAAATGGTTTAAGTTACCGGAAAATACTTTATCTCCGCTTAAGACTATTGCTTATAACTCCATGGTTTATTTTATCCAGTTCCGAGAACTGGGCACCTTTAGGCTTATCGCCTTGGTAACAACCACTGTTTAAATTACCGGGCAAGGTTTAAATTACCGGGTAATGTTTATAATACCGGGCAATGTTTAAATTACCGGGCAATGTTTAAATTACCGGGCAATGTTTAAATTACCGGGCAATAATTAAATTACCGGGCAATGTTTAAATTACCGGGCAATGTTTAATTTGCCGGGAAATGTTCAAATTGCCGGAACTAACTTTTTAAAGTTTTAATTCGTGTCGTTTACGTTTTATAAACATTATTTCATATGGGTTTCATTTGTTATTGTTTTACATGTTGAATAGAAAATTTTATTCTAAGTTTGCTTCCAAATCAACAATAAATAAATAAATAGCAAATAAACAAAAACAACACAACATAGGTCTGCGACTTAATGTTTGTCGTAAAAGAAAATATCAAACAATCAAAGAAAAAAAAAAGTACTGTCGAATGTTCTTTATCAATGAATATAACAAAATATATTTTGTTTTAATTTGCGTCGTAATTTATAGCAGGCAATTTTGTAATTGTTATAAGGGGTGATGACTAATGATTTTAACGGGTAATTCATGTTGTATCGGGCAAATAAAAAATTACCTTACGTTTAAATTCGTGTCGTAGGTCATGCGGGCAATTTCATTATAACTGCTTGAGTAGTTAGAGTGTATGTAAACATAACTTTTAGCCGGTTCGGAGGACCGGGCACATACCGGCTTGTATATATATATAAATCTCAAAAGGAATATGTATGTATGTATGTGGCTGGCTGGCTGGGTATGTACATACCGCATAATCTTTTTAAATACTGGACATAAAAACGTGAAATTTGCTACAAATATTCTTTGCGTTACGGGGGTGAACACTGTCAAGGTTTAAAAAAAATTAAAATGACCGCATTGGTCAGTTTGGTCAAAAAACGCGAAAAAAACACAACTTTTGATTCACATTGTCTTTGCCAGTACAACTTTTTATAGTTTTTCGTCACAAAGTTAGAAAAAAAAGGATTCGCTGAGATTATTTTATGACGTCATCAAAGTTTGCGCATGGATTTTTTAGCGATGAAGGGACATTTTTCATTCACGTATAAATTGACGTCATCAAACTATGTGCATGGATTTTTATCTCAATGATGGGAACAAATTTTCTTCATAATTAAATTTCCTACGTGCCGTAAACAACATAAATTCTTTACACTACCAATACTGTAGTTGATTTTCTTAATCTATCACTTCTATTAATACTTTACACTGTGAATACATGACTTAAAGCTAATTAATAATTTAAAACTTTACAAATATAAGACAAAGCAAATAGATTGAGCTTTTTTTTGTGTTTCGGGAAGTAATACCGACGCATTACTAAGCTTATTTAAACGCATAGGTCCTGGCAATGTTTATATTAACGGGCAATGTTTATATTACCGGGCGATGTTTAAATTGCTGGGCAATGTTTATATTACCGGGCAATGTTTATATTACCGGGCAATTTTTAAATGGCCGGGCTGTGTTTAAACTGCCTGGCAATGTTTAAATTGCCGGAACTAATTTAAAAAAAAAAAATTCTACTTTATGTATATTGCAAATACAAAACTAAAAAACTATAATGTGTCAAGCATATTCTAAAAAAAGCCCGTTCGAAGAATCGGGCACTTATCTGCTAGTATATATATAAATCTCAAAAGGAATATGTATGTATGTATGTATGTATGTGGCTATGTACATACCGTATAATCTTTTTAAATACTGGACATAAAAACATGAAATTTGCTACAAATATTCTTTGCGTTACGGCGGTGAACACTGTCAAGGTTTTTAAAAAATTTAAATGACCGCAGTGGTCAGTTTGGTCAAAAAACGCGAAAAAAACACAACTTTTGATTCACATTGTCTTTGCCAGTACAACTTTTTATAGGTTTTCGTCTCTAAGTTAGAAAAAAAAGGATGCACTGAGATGATTTTCAGGATGACGTCATCAAGGTTTTTGCATGGATATTTATACAATGAAGGGACATTTTTCATTCCTGTTTAAATTGACGTCATCAAACTATATGCATGTTTAAATTACCGGGCAATGTTTATATTACCGGGCAATGTTTATATTAACGGGCGATGTTTAAAATGCCGGGCAATGTTTACATTACCGGGCAATGTTTATATAACCGGGCAATGTTTATGATACCGGGCAATGTTTATATAACCGATCAATGTATATATTAACGAACAAAGTGTATAGGCATTTTTAGGCTCATACCCTTGGTAACGGCCATTGTTTCAATTACCGGGCAATGTTTATATTACCGGGCAATGTTTAAATTACCGGGCACTGTTTATATTACCGGGCAATTTTTATATTAACGGGCGATGTTTAAATTGCCGGGCAATGTTTACATTACCGGGCAATGTTTATATTACCGGGCAATGTTTAAATTGCCGGGCAATGTTTATATTACCGATCAATGTATATATTACCGGGCAAAGTGTATAGGCACATTTAGGCTATACCCTTGGTAACGGCAATTGTTTAAATTACCGGGCAATGTTTATATTACCGGGCAATGTTTAAAATACCGGAAAATGTTTTTATTACCGGGCAATGTTTATATTAACGGGCAATGTTTATATTACCGGGCGATGTTTAAATTGCCGGGCAATGTTTATATTACCGGGCAATATTTATATTAATGGGCAATGTTCAAATTGCCGGGCAATGTTTATATTACCGGGCAATTTTTATATTACCGGGCGATGTTTAAATTGCCGGGCAATGTTTATATTACCGGGCAATGTTTATATTACCGGGCAATGTTTATATTACCAGGCAATGTTTAAATTGCCGGGCTATGTTAAAATTGCCGGGCAATGTTTAAATTGCCGGAACTAACTTTAAAAAAAAAAAACATACTACTTTATGTATGTTGCAAAAACAAAACTAAAAAACTATAATGTGTCAAGCATATTATGAAAAAAGCCCGTTCGAAGAATCGGGCACATATCTGCTAGTATATATATAAATCTCAAAAGTAATATGTATGTATGTATGTATGTATGTGGCTATGTACATACCGCATAATCTTTTTAAATACTGGACATAAAAACGTGAAAGTTGCTACAAATATTCTTTGCGTTACGGCGGTGAACACTGTCAAGGTTTTTAAAAAATTTAAATGACCGCAGTGATCAGTTTGGTCAAAAAACGCGAAAAAAACACACATTTTGATTCACATTGACTTTGCCAGTACAACTTTTTATAGTTTTTCGTCACTAAGTTAGAAAAATAAGGATGCACTGAGATTATTTTCAGGATGACGTCATCAAAGTTTGTGCATGGATATTTTAGCAATGAAGGGACATGTTTCATTCATGTTTAACTTGACGTCATCAAACTATGTGCATGGATTTTATCTCAATGATGGGAACAAATTTTCTTCATGTTTAAATTGACTACGTGCTGTAAACAACATAAATTCTTGACACTATCAATACTGTAGTTGATTTTCTTAATTTATCACTACTTTAATACCTTATACTGTGAATACATGACTTAAAGCTAATTAGTAATTTAAAACTTTACAAACATAGGACAAAGCAAATAGATTTAGCATTTTTCTTTCTGTTTCGGGAAGTAATACCGACGCCTTAAAAAGCTTATTTAAACGCAGTGGTCCTGGTTACACTCTATATTTAACCGTTGCGTATTTATGCGTTTTACAAGGGAACAAAATTACCGGGCAATGTTTATATTACCGGGCAATGTTTATATTACCGGGCAATGTTTATAATACCGGGCAATGTTTATATTACTGATCAATGCATATATTACCGGGCAAAGTGTATAGGCACCTTTAGGCTTATACCCACTGGTAATGGCCTCTGTTTAAATTACCGGGCAATGTTTATATTACCGGGCGATGTTTAAATTACTGGGCAATGTTTATATTTCCGGGCATTGTTTATATTACTGGGCAATGTTTAAATTGCCGGGCAATGTTTATATTACCGGGCAATTTTTATATTACCGGGCGATGTTTAAATTGCCGGGCAATGTTTATATTACCGGGCAATGTTTATATTACCGGGCATGTGGCTATGTACATACCGCATAATCTTTTTAAATACTGGACATAAAAACGTGAAATTTGCTACACATATTCTTTGCGTTACGGCGGTGAACACTGTCAAGGTTTAAACAAAATTAAATTGACCGCAGTGGTCAGTTTGGTCAAAAAACGCGAATAAAACGACATATTTTGGGTTCACGTTAAAATTGCCGTTCCAACTTTTTATAGGTTTTCGTCACAAAGTTAGAAAAAAAAACGATGCGCTTAGATTATTTTCATGACGTCATCAAAGTTTGCGCATGGATTTTTAGCAATGAAGGGACATTTTTCATTCATGTTTAAATTGACGTTATCAATCTATGTGCATGCATTTTATCTCAATGATGAGAACAAATTTTCTTCATGTTAAAATCGCCTACGTGCCGTAAACAACATAAATTCTTTACACTACCAATACTGTAGTTGATTTTCCTTATCTATCACTACTTTAATACTTTACACTGTGAATACATGACTTAAAGCTAATTAATAATTTAAAACTTTACAAACATAGGACAAAAACAACACAACATAGGTCTGCGACTTAATGTTTGTCGTAAAATATATATCAAACAATATTTTTTTTTTTTAATAAAAGTACTGTCGAATGTTCTTTATCAATGAATAGAACAAAATATATTCACGTTTTAATTTGCGTCGTAATTTATAGCGGGCAATTTTTTAATTGTTTTAATGGGTAATGGGAAATGATTTTAACGGGTAATTTATGTTGTAGCGAGCAAAAAAAAAATTACCTCACGTTTAAATTCGTGTCGTAGGTCATGCGGGCAAACTCATTATAACTGCTTGAGTAGTTAGAATGTATGTAAACATAACTTTTAGCCGGTTCGGAGAACCGGGCGCATACCGGCTAGTAGTCTATAAAATTATGATTAAAATTGAAAGTTTTATACAGCGGAAGTCATTTGGATCAAGCTTTATCACGATTCATTGAGCTCTAAAAAAAATCGCAAGCGATCATCTTAATAATAATTTAGTCTTTTATATTCCGTCATGTCTCTATTCTCAAAACCAAGTCGCTTACCATTCCTATGAATACACATATTTCTTTAAGCTATTGTAATATTGATTATCTAATAAAATTTGGTGGCCCGTTCCGAGTTCTCTAATAAAATTGGCTGCTACGTCCCGTATCTTTTCTAATATTACAGATAATTTAGTCGATACTAAAGAACATAATGACTAATTATGTATTGCATAGTTGAAATTAATGTTATTTGTACTAGATGACATATAGTTCAATAAATACATTATGACATATAATAAAGTCTATATTACATGGCATATAATTCAGTCTATACTAATGACATATCTTTCAGTCACTAGGGGTTGAAATATCTTTATGTCTATACTAGATGAAATATATTTCAGTCTATACTCGATGACATATATTTCAGTAGGTACTAGATGGCATATTTTCAGTCTCTACTAGTTGACATAATATCTTTACGTCTATACTAGATAGTAATATATTTCAGTCTATACTAGATGGCATATCTTTCAGTCTATACTACATCACATATATTTCAGTCTATACTAGAAGACATATCGTTCAGCCTATGCTACACGACATACATTAATATCTATTCTAGATGACATATTTTGCAGTATATTCTCGATGATATATAATTTAGTCTATACTTGATACAGATCTTTAAGTGTATATACTTCATGTCATACAATTCAGTCTATTTGAAATAGCATATTAATTAGTCTATGCTAAATAAAATATAATTCACTCTATACTTTCAGTCTATACTAGATGACATATAGTTTACTTTATACTAGATTACATTTTTTCAGTCTATATTAGATGTCATTCAATTAACTATTTATAAAGTAAACTATACATTTGGACCAACGGTCCCATTGGGCCGGTGAAGAAGAGCTCTCCAGTTTCTGTGGCCATTTCACACTAAGGGCATTGTGTAATTTACCATAACGAATGTAAGGCACACAGCAGTAGTAAAGTAAAGTCCCTGACTGACCAAATTGATCATCAGAGCTGGGTATAATAGATGAATTTTAAGTTAGTCTAAATTTGATGAGTTATATTTAATTTAGTATAGGCCATTTGCTTTTATGGTTCAGTAAATAAGAAATGAATATACATAGAAATCTTTACAACTAATTTTTAGAAAACCTTAATAGATTTAAGTTTATAATCAAACCCACAAATTAACTAGATTACTATTTCAACGTTTAGTTAGCTTGACATACTGTACATTATTTTCACAAAGTATTGCTTTATTGCTTAACCAAAAAACTCATTACAAAAATACATTTCTGGTTGATGTTTATTGCTTTGAAATATTAAAAGGCTAACAGAAACAATAAATATATTATTTAATATAAATATACTCTGTGTATATGGGTGTAAGTCTGCCATTCTGTGTGTGTGTAAGTTAGCTATTCACTATGTCTGTAAGTTAGCCATTCTCTTTGCAGTTGTGTAAGTTAGCAATTCTCTTTGTGTGTGTAAGTTAGCCATTATCCATGTCTGTAAGTTAGCCATTCTCTTCGTAGATGTGTAAGCTAACAATTCTCTTTGTGTGTGTTTGTAAGTTAGCCATTCTCTATTTGGGTGTGTGGTTTAGCTATTCTCTATGTTTGTTTAAGTTAGCCATTCTCTATTTGGGTGTGTAAGTTAGCCATTCTCTATGTGTGTGTGTAAGTTAGCCATTCTCTACTTGGGTGTGTAAGTTAACTTTTCTCTATGCGTATGATTAAGTAGGCCATTATGTGTAAGTGTGTGTGTGTTTGTATGTGTGTGTATGTCAGCCTTTCTCCACTGTGTCTTCAAGTTCTACCAAACGCTGCATTTCATTGTTGGATTCATGTTGGATCCTACTGGACAATGGAAAGCATCGGCAAAGTCTTTAGAATTTTGAACCGAGCCGATGAGCCTGAAATAAACAACGATTACAACTGATGAGAAGCGAGTTAACGTTATTTGTTTACAACGGACGAAAAGCGAGTTAACGTTATTTGTTTACAACGGATGAGAAGCGAGTTAACGTTATTTGTTTACAACGGATGAGAAGCGAGTTAACGCTATTTGTTTACAACGGATGAGAAGCGAGTTAACGTTATTTGTTTACAATAGATGAGAAGCGAGTTAACGTTATTTGTTTACAATAGATGAGAAGCGAGTTAACGTTATGTGTTTACAACGGATGAGAAGCGAGTTAACGTTATTTGTTTACAACGGACGAGAAGCGAGTTAACGTTATTTGTTTACAATAGATGAGAAGCGAGTTAACGTTATTTGATTACAACGGATGAGAAGCGAGTTAACGTTATTTGTTAACAATAGATGAGAAGCGAGTTAACGTTATTTGTTTACAATAGATGAGAAGCGAGTTAACGTTATTTGTTTACAACGGATGAGAAGCGAGTTAACGTTATTTGTTTACAATAGATGAGAAGCCAGTTAACGTTATTTGTTTACAATAGATGAGAAGCAAGTTAACGTTATTTGTTTACAACGGATGAGAAGCGAGTTAACGTTATTTGTTTACAATAGATGAGAAGCAAGTTAACGTTATTTGTTTACAACGGATGAGAAGCGAGTTAACGTTATTTGTTTACAACGGATGAGAAGCGAGTTAACGCTATTTGTTTACAACGGATGAGAAGCGAGTTAACGTTTTTTGTTTACAATAGATGAGAAAAGAGTTAACGTTATTTGTCTACAACGGATGAGAAGCGAGTTAACGTTTTTTGTTTACAACGGATGAGAAGCGAGTTAACGTTATTTGTTTACAACGGATGAGAAGCGAGTTAACGTTCTTTGTTTACAACGGATGAGAAGCGAGTTAACGTTATTTGTTTACAACGGATGAGAAGCGAGTTAACGTTATTTGTTTACTACGGATGAGAAGCAAGTTAACTGTAGATATTGCCTGTCCCAAAATAATAATTTTATTAATGAGTTAATTGATTTGATAATTATATAAAGACAATTGCATTTTATTACACTAATTAAGTAGTATCCCTTATTGGAGTTGTATAGGTCAGTGCAACCAATATAGTCTAGGAAATCTTTGATAAAAAAGACTAAGTTCTTGTAAGAAAATAGTCTGCTTATTGAAGCCCCAGATAGATGCTGATTTAATACATCCATTATAAAACGTTTAATATATATATATATAGCTACACTTCGTAAATTCTGATTCATAGAAGAATAGAATTGAGGACGACACTCCCCCCACTAAATTTAGTGTTCTAAAAATTATTATTTTTTTTTTTTTTGTTTTTTTTGTTGTGTGGAGCACAATTATTAGTTTCTAAGGAATGGAGGAAAGTAATTTTCACGGTTAAAATACGCGTTGAACTTGAAAGAATTTTTTTTTCCGAAATTTCCTATTTATTAAAGTAAAAAATCCGCTATTTTGTCAGTGTTTTTTTTTTGTTGCTGTGACTTCACTAGTAATAACGTTAAGAGTTTTTTTATATATTATATAATACCTAAATATCATTAAATATGCTTCACGCAAAAAAGAAAAAGTTGAATTTTTTTAGAAACCACGATATGACATACAAAAAGAACAAAAGGCTTTTTTTTATATTAAAAAAGATTATTCCTACCGTATTTTAAAAACATCGTACTAATCTATTAATACCGCATAGCGTTGCAGTTCATTGAAGAAGATTGACTGCTAGCCGGTGACGTCATGTCTGCTAGGTTTCGTATTTTCAAGTCTTTTGTCATGTCAAGCCTAATATGTAGATAAAACCTACTTTTTTCATGTCTTCGTCTTTAAATAGGTCTTTAAATGTTCATTACCGTACGCGCAAATGTCACTGGCAAACCAGCCACCTTGTCTACCAGAAATTAATTGAATAACCTATTAGAACATAGCTCAGGGGTGGCAGCTTTCTAACCATCACTTTCCCTATCCTTAGAACTAACGATCACTATCCCTATCCTTAGAACTAACAATCACTATTCCTATCCTTAGAACTAACAATCACTATCCCTTAAACTAACTATCACTATCCCTATGCTTAAAAATACAACTACATGAACCTAAAAAACCCCTCCTTATAGAAATGGAATATCACAAATATAGAAAATGATTAAATACTACAACGACGTCACAGTTACACTGCACGCCACAGTATACCTATTCTGTGCTGCGCACTTACATAAAAACATTGTAAACATGGCCGCGTGTAATGAAAGTGGCTGCAGTAGAATGGAAAACTTTACAAATTAAATATTTTTTTAAGAGATTTAGAATCGTTTGCGACCTTTGAAACCTATTGTTTCGTCATCGGGGCATGTAGACCTTCAATTTGATATATGATACAAAATAATAGCGCGTGGGGTGAATCTCGTACACTATTAATGAATAATATATATCTGCGTTAATGCTTTGAAAATAAAACATTGAAGTAAGTGTACATAATATTGTCACTTTATCATTTCAAGTTTAGAAGTTGTGATCTTACTCAAGTTGTGAGCTCTATTGAATAATATTAAATAATAAAACTAGAAATAAATATTTAGCTGCCCATATATCATATCACACTACCAGAATAATAATCTATAATAATATGGGCACTAACATAAATTGGTGCAGCGGAAAAGCAGCAATAATAAGAAAAGTACAAGTGTAATTTTAATTCTTTCGAACTAATAGGAACTTTTGAAGTTTTAATGATTTTATATGGACTAATGTAAATGATTGATTCGATGGTGAACCAAGATTGCCAGGCCTATATTATATTCAACAGTCTCAAACAATTTCAAATAATAAGGAACTATAATTTCAATTTTTATTTGGATCATTTTGATCAGTAGCCTATATTGTGAAAGTTAAACTGAAACTTAGGCTTAATGAAAATCAAGATGGAGCACTACCAGAAGCAGAAGCTTTAAACCGGTCCAGACTGCATCTAGGCTAAGCCTAATAATAATAAGAGAACACCATCTCAAACTTCAACTATCAACAATAAGCAAGTGTATATTTGTGGAATCTATACAATAAAAATTATTGTAGATTTTCAGTTTTCTAAAATTTGATTGGAAATTTAAATGGACATTTTATGCATAGGCATATTATAGTTTTGGACATTTGGACATTCTATAACTTTTATACCTACACGGATGATAATTGTGAATATGGACTTTCCTATAATACTATAATAAATACACTTTCAACATTTTAACTTAAGGAACTTTTTATGAAACAATTCTCAAGATTTCAATGAAATGGATGGATTAAACAGGTATTTATAAATGTGATGAACTAAAAGGACATTTAAAAGCTTTTCAAAATATACTTGTGTGTTGAGCTCTAATCAATTAGACTAATTATAATTACACAATAGAACTGTGTGTTTAAATTTTCTGAGGAAATTTCACCAATTGGAAAAACAATATAGTATTATAATGTATATACATTGATTAGTAAAATAAATATTCATTTATCTTACATGCTTTATATTACATTTTGATTAGCGGGCTAGGTTGGAGGCAAGTCTGAGGTACCATTTGATATTCTATTCTCTTTTCTACCACTCTCTATTTTTTGTTTCTTTTTTAAATGGTAGATTCAAAGGAAATGTTTTAGGTTGTTTGATAATATTGTATGGGATAGAGTTGTCATAAATAGTACATTGAGAGGTATCCCATAGAATATTTACAAATATATTTATTAGTTGTATCTGTTCGGTTTGTAAACTGTTGATTGTTTGTAGTCGGAATAAAAAATGTGAAATTCCTAAAAAGGAAATGCAGACATTTATTGAAAGTAAGGTCAAAGAATGGAAAACTGAACAGAAAGAAATAGAGGACAGGGAATAAGAAGAAATATTATTACAAAGCGAATAACAATATAAAATAAGACAAATGGAAGAACACAAATTAATAAGACAAAAGGAAATTGAAGACCAAAAATTTAAAATCGAACAAGAAAAACTAAAATTAAAACAGGAAGAAAGGACTTAAATAAGAGAAATGGAAGAAAAAGAAAAAAATTAGGCAACATGAGTTAAAATTGCTTAAATTACAACAAACCAAAAATGAAAATTTAGGGTCAGACACTCAAACCCAAAACAAATCTAAATACATTAAAGTTCAAAAATTCGGTGGTAAAGGGGAGGAAAGTGTTGACAAATTTCTGAGAGCATTTGAATTCCAATGTAACACAGCCAATATTCCTGAAAAGGAATGACCAGCCTATCTGATACATTCTTTAAAAGGGAAAGCTCGCGAAGCCATAGCGTATATGGAAAAGGACAATATAACCTATAAAGAGATTAAGAAACAATTATTAAACCATTTTATCAAAACACCAGATATTTATATACTAAACTTTCATGATAATAATGATCCTACAACATTTGTAGAGGATGTAAAATACTATCTTAAAACATGGTTGTGGATGTCTGGGATTGATGAGCTAAATCCCAATGATATTATTGAAATGTTGATAATAGATACAATAATTTTAATGGCTAGTAGCAAACTTTTTACTTACCTAAAAGAAAAAAACATAACAAAAAATAGTGATCTGAGTAAAGCTTTAGGTAACTTCAGAGACTCACATCCCAACATAGCATTTTCAAAGGCTAACATTAGCCATAATTTAAACAGTCTTACAAACCAAAGAATAACCGATAACAGAACAAATAGTTCTTCACCTAATGGTTACAATAGAGATTCTAACCAAAATGGCAGACAAAGATTCAATAACTATAATGATAGAAACACCTATAGACAAAGAAATAATTCAGCAAACTCTGAAAATATAAGAAGGTGTTATATTTGTAAAAGAAATGGACATTGGGAAAGTCAGTGTTATACGAACAACAGACAGCCTTCATAAAAACAACAAGGGAGTAATTTTAATACCTTACAAAATAGAGATTCCTTTGTCAGGGATCAACATACACATACAAAACCAAGACCATCTCAGAATGGCAATGATAGTACAAACAATTACTATAATATGGTCAACATGAAAGGCAACTTAATGCTGTATCCAGGATTTGTGAACAATACTGAGGTGTTTGTTCTTAGAGACACAGGTGCAACGTCTATTCTGGTACAACAGTCTTTTGTAAAACCACACCAATATATGGACAAAACATTATTTGTCACAGTCGGTGATAGGACAAAAATAAAATGTCCAATAGCAAAAAATTTGGTTGATACTCAATGGATCACTGGATATCTGGAGGCCATTGTTATGAAGTTATGCATTGCACTACTCATAGTTGGAAATGTCAAGAATGTCATTCCTGATATTTCATTCAATATATATCAACAATGGATTAATTCAAAATCAAATTGTTACCAAATCAGGAAACCTAAATCTTTAGAAACAATAAACAGTAAAAATCAAATTTCAAATACCCCATTCTTTTAGGAGAAAATTTTTTTCAATCTTCTTATTACAAAGAATGTCGATGAAAGCAAATGGATACAAAATTATCCAGAGATCAATTTAAAGATTGAAAACATTAAAGAAAATACACAAACTAAAGAACAAAAATTCTCAAAATGGAATGGAAGCCAATCTCTATATAATTACATTAGTACATTTGATCATCAATGTAATTCTAAAGAAGTACCTGAAGACATTAGACCAATTGTTTTAGCTTAACATTTAGTGGCTCACAAAAAGGCATTTAATATTGCTAAAGAGAATTTGAGTGATTATAAAAATCTAAAGACAAAATTAATTAATTCTTTTGTGACCAAGGCAGAAGTACAAGAACAATCATCCCCTAGAGTTATTGAAAGAAAACAAACAAACAATGACACTAAAAGACACAAATCTAGACAAGATAATGCTTTTTGTCAGATTCTCAATGAAAATGAGAAAATTCCACATTCATTTGTTAAACTTAACTTTGAAATAATAAAAACAGAACAAAGAAATGATACCAAGGTATCACAGATAATTGAAAGTATTATGAACAAAGACAAAAAGGATGACTATATCACAAACTATAAAAGTGTCAATGACATTTTGGTAAAAATAACAAAGTCTAAAAATAATGAAAATAAACAAATTATCATACCAGATTCTCTTATAAATAACATAATGAAAGCAGGTCGTGACAGCCCTATGGCTGGTCATTTAGGTGCAAATAAAACTCATCAGTCTATCAAATTAATTTGTTGGTGGAGAGGCATGAGATCAGGTATATAAAAAAATCACATACAATCATGTGACACCTGCTTAAGGAAAAATAAAATAAGTTCAAAACATAATGCACCTCTTTAGAAAGTGGATGCCATTGTATCCCCCTTTTATAAAATAGCAGTATATATAATAAGACCAATGACACCAACTAAATATTCCAAGAACAGATTTGTTCGTATGATTGTAGATTTAGCAACCCGGTGGGTTGAAGCAGTTCCACTTAAAGAAATAACTGCTGAGAACATATGTACCGCATTACTATCGACATTTACTAAGTATGGTTTCCCAACTGTAGTATTGTCAGTTAATAATAGTCAATTTGTGTCACAATTGACAGAAGCATTTACAAAGATACTGGACAAAACCCAGATCTTCAATACCAGACTTTAAACCTCACTTCACCGGACTGATCGAATCGAGACTAATCTCCTAGGATTCGTATGACAAACACGCGTGTACTACGTAGCCCAGCCAGCTTACCATTAAGGGATGGTGCAAACTGTTGACCATTCCCATCTACTATTTCCTCCTGAAAGGCAGGGCAATCTAAAAGCAAATGCTCGACCGTCTCTTATACTTCAAAGCAGTGTCGGCACCGCGAATCGAAATCGGGCCTAAATCGTCCGAAATAGGCGCCAATAGGGCAGTGCCCTGTACGGAACTGGGCTATCATAGCCTGTTCTTTCCTGCGGAGCTTCCACCACGGATCAGCTCGATTTGGCCATTTTAGTTGCTGCCACACACCTCGACCCTTGTCAGACTCGTCCCAACTCTTTTCCCATTGTCTTGTCTCCCACTCACAGATCGTTCTGCGGGCACTCTCAAAGGTGGACGGACCCTCTGGAGTGGGTACCAGGGATCCCTTCTTGGCCAAGGCATCCACTATCTCATTGCCAGGGACTCCTGCATGACCTGGAATCCTCTGCAAAATGACCTTCACCCCATACCTGAGGATCAGATTAGAAATAGCAGTCAACAGTCGGACAAGCAGATGGGGCCATGACCCCAAGCCGTCGATAGCTTGGAGTACTGAAAGCGCATCAAAGAAGATTACCACATCTGCGCGAGCAGCTGGGGTTTCCTCAAACGTTTTCCCAATTGCCTCTACAGCAATTCTGATGGCTTTCATCTCCGCATCAAAGATTCAGATTCTCCCACAAGGCCCACTTAGTTCAGCCCGTTTTTCTTCTGCCTTCGGGTACGACACAAGATCACCATACCGGGAACGCGCATCGGTCCCACTGATCGCGATCCCATCAGTGTATGCCTCAACGAATCCCGAGTATGCCCGTACCGTCCTTAGAGCAGCTGCGCTCCTCTCAGTCAGGCAAGCGCTGGGTGCGACTGCTTCCATCAGGTTCGTCTGTATCTCAGGCAGGTTAAAAGATAGGTGAGGAGGAGGTTCCACTCCCGTCCGCAGGGGCGTGCGGTCGACCGAGAGTCCGATCTCTGCGCTGAGCTTCAATGCGTGGTGCATGAAGGACTGCATTGAGATCCGTTTTCTGCCCTCCCAGGAATCGACGAGCTTCCTGAGAGGCGAACTTTCCTCCAACCGTTTATACCGCTCGTATGCAGTGATAACGGCCTTTTTCCTTCTCCCATTCAGAGGCGGCACGGTTGCCATGATTCCACAGCCGATGTTGGGGCGGTTCGGAACGTTCCACATATTAGTCTGAGGGCAGTATCAGACGCATAGGTTTGCACCGGGAGGCAATAATCGATCTGAGATTTTACCGCTCCTAGGTAAATATTTCTCAACACACTCGCCTTTGCACCCCAGCCAGTACTGGCCAGTCTCTTGACAATGTTCAGCTTCGAAGAAGCTCTCTCTTGGACTAACCTCACATGGCCATACATCGTTAGCTTTCGGTCCAGTGTCACTCCGAGATAGACCGGCTTCGGATCGCATGCCAGAGCGCGGCCATCAATGTTCAGCTCGATCGGCTCTTTGAGAATATCAATTCCAAGGGTAAAGAGCGAATAACCAGTTTTTAGGCAGTTTACCTCCAAACCCCAAAGCTTGGCGTAACAGGCTACTGCGTTCAAATCCTGCTGGACGGTCCGCTGTAGAGCAGGCGCTTCCCTCCCGGTCGACCAGACCACAAGATCGTCCGCGAAAAGCAGCGACGAGCTTCCCAGATAGTTCGGCAGGTCGTTGATAAAAGCTAGAAACAGTGTACAGGACAGTGCTGAGCCCTGGGGCAATCCTTGCTCTAGGACGCGCTTCCGAGAAACCGCTTTCCCGTAACGAGTTACAACTGTCCTTCGGGTTAGAAACCCATTAATCCATTTGTTTTAGGCAATTCCTAGCCTCTGTAACTTCAACAACAACTCCGGCCGCCAGACCTTGTCATAGGCCTGTTTAAAATCCAGGAACACTGCTAGTGTGGACTCTTTTTTTTGCTGAAACCCGTCAGCCATTTTCTGGACCAAGAGCGTCACCTGATCCATCGAGCTTCTTCCACTACGGAAGCCTGCTTGAATAGGGGCGACCAGTCCATTATCTTCTAGGAACCTCACAAGCCTCCTATTGATTAGTCTCTCAGCTACCTTCCATACGCACGATGTTAGGGAAATCGGTCTGTAGCTTTCAGCCTGACCCGGGTCTTTACTCTTCTTCAATATGGGTACCACCAAGGCTTCTCTCCACTGTTTCGGTAGGACACCTTCAGACCATGATCGGTTTACGAGCTCCAAGAGTTTGCCCTTACCAACAGCCCCAAGGTGAGTGATCAGCTCGTTGCTGATCTTATCCAGCCCTGGGGCCTTCTTAGCTTTGCACCGTCTCAAAACATAATCCAGTTATTGGCGGGTAAAGGGCACCGTGAATGTGCTAACCTCACCCTCTCCCGTCATGTGGCGTTCGTTTGCCTTCCGGACTTTATTCAACCCAGCAGACTTGCTCTTCCACCCTGCTTTCCGACACTTACGAAGTGTCTGTTGAGCATCTCTGCCCGCTTGGCATCCGATACCATGGGCCTTGCCCCTGCTCCTGCCAACGAAGCTGGTGCTTTCCTAGCTACCTCATATCGCTCAAGGTGATTGATAAGGTTCATGCCTGCCGGCCCTCAGCAAGGTCCAATCCAGCACATGTATCAGTCCATTTCGACAACTTTGCCTCCGCGATAGCCCCTTTCACTTCCGCCGTAAGGCGGTTGTACTCTCGACGGCTCTCTGGCGTCTTCCGCCTGCTCGCGAGCTTGCGAGCAGCCCTCCTTTTGCGGACCAACTCTCCTAGGGCTTTTGTCCAAAACGGTCTGAACTTGCGCATCTCATGGGACCTTGGGATCGTCTTTCTGGCAACCCCTAGTATGGCTTTTACCATCGTACCATACACTGAGTCGATCGGCCCAGTCTTGATAGGCACTTCTTCGAGGGAGGTGTGTCAGTGATTGAAACAGAGCATAATAAATAGTCTATGGTCAAAGAGAGATAACCAATGAAAAAAAGAGTAAACCTTGACCTTAGATAGCAAAAACAGACTATATTTATTATATGACAAGAGAAGACTATAGTTGTCGCGCAGTTTAGTGATTTGTTGTTAATTCACGTGTTGAAGGAAAAAGGTTAGAGAAGATCGGTAGGGAAGGTTACGAGACTCGACCTTGGTCAGTAGTGGGCATCCAGTTTTTGTGATGGTAGGAGCTGGAATTTTTATGTGGATATTTTTGTAATGGAGATAATATTGGAGATCTCAGTGAATCTATTCTGCAAATTGTATTATGTAAATTGCAATGCAATTCAGTGAATATATAATTATATATTATATTATTGCATATGGATTCATATATATATTGTGAGGACATAAAGATGTGTGTGTGTAAATAAACGTATCTATATATTTTACTGTTCCTGGAGAGTGTTATTAACTTTGTCAAAGCCTCGAAGAGATTGTTAGTGAAAGTGTTGAACAGTTACTAAATAGCAATTTACATTGGTGGCACGCGGAAACTACCATAAAGAAATGACGATGGCAAGGTTGTAAAGTAATAAAAATATTTTTTTTGAATCATCGTACTATCACACTTCGCCAGTAGAAGCCCGGGGCAGGAAAAATTAGCTGACCCTGAATATTTTTGTACAAGTGTATACTTCAACTTCTTGTAAGCTCGAGTACTAAAAAGGTACAGAAACAGCAATGACAATTATGTCAATTCATAAATACTAATCATTTGTCATCTGAAAGTTTTAAGACATTTTATTCTTTTAGTAACTGTATTAATTTTTATATCAGAGCAAGATGGCGCACTAATGAGTTCAAAATGACGGTGCACTGTCTCGTTGTTTCAACATAACTGCAGTTCAACTTCAACTTTGACTTTTTATTTTGATTGTGCATATACATCCCGACGTGACATTGAATGTCAGTAAACAGATTAGCCGGAAGTCAGATGTAAAGATCTTGTGATATACACAGTAACCTAAATTATATATCCAGTTCCTCATCGCAGGTGGCAGAGTTCACGTGAAGTGAAAACAGATCACACATATTGTCATAGTGTGCCTACCGTATGCTAGTCATACATGGATATGTAATACTTTCAGACTCTTCATAGTCGGAATGGACAAGTCTTAATGAGGCGTGAACTTTTGAACCCGAATGTTCGTGAACTTCCTGTTCTATTTTTAAACTAATAAACCAAAAAAAGCATGCTTTTGCTGGTGTTTGACAATTGATTTCAACCTCGACGGCCAGTTCTAGTCTTTTAGAATTATACAAAGGATACAATATTAGTTATGGGGCACGGTAGCCGAGCGGCAGCGCGTTCGACTGGCGATCCGAGGGTCCTGGGTTCAAATCCTGGTGAAGCCGGGATTTTTTTCCCAGGACTTGAGGGTGTCCCTGAGTCTACCCAGCTCTGATGGGTACCTGACATTAGTTGGGGTAAAAAAAAGGCGGCTGGGCATTGTGCTGGCCCCACATCCCCTAGTATGCCGTGGCTACAGAAACTGGTGAACGCTGCTTCACCGGCCCTATGATCACTTTGGTCCGAAGGGTACTTTACTTACAATATTAGTTATGAGGAATCCGTTTTTAACATCAAAAGTGAATAGGCGATAATTAATACTCAAGTGTTAGTCGCGTGAGGGTAAATGTTTATTTGTTTACAAAATAAATAAGTCAAGAGTTGCGTTTTCTTGGTTATGGAAAAACAAAATGCGTAAATTCATAAAAACGAATAACAAAAATTCTTTTGCATTAAGCAATAAGTTTGATATTTTAAAAAGGTGATTTTTCACTTCTGACTTTCACAATACATTGTTTTGTTTTGTAAACATCTTTTGGAAATAAATAAATTTTAATCCCCAACAAATTTGAGTACAACCAGTAAGTAACCCAGCACACAGACATTGTTTCGAAGAAAATGATCGAATAAGAACGGAAATGTTTTTGCACGTGAACTTTTATGCATGCATGCACGTTAAGACTTGTCAATATTGTGTTAACATTACATCAATTCATTGAAGAAACTGACACTGATCGTTACTATCTTTTCTTTCTTATGTGTAATTACTGCCTTTCTTTATTAGTAAGTACTTTGTTAAATAGGATAATTTCATGTTATATGTATACACTATATATGTGAGGGAGGTTGGAGGTAGTCTATGTTAAGATCTCACTACTTTTACTTCTGTCTATACTCTAATTCTGTTCTTTTCGAGGTTTTAATGTAGATGAATCTAATAGGGATATGTGTTTTATTTACGACTATAGTCGTTCGCTGTGTAAGTCTTGTTTGTAATCGTAAACAATTGTTGTATTGTTATTAAAACATCATATTGTTTGGTAAATGTTTATATATTGTAATTCTATTGTTGAATTCCTCTTGGTATTGTCTATTTAAAACAGCAATTATTTTTGTTTTGTGTTCATATGCATTTTATATGTTAAATTTGTTAACTTGTTAGAGCAAATACATTATGTGTAAAGTAGCATAATAGGGTATTTACAAATAATTTATTATGCAAATATTTTTGGAGTACTGTAAATAATATCATTAATTTTTTAATTCTTTTATAAGATGCAATAACATATAGTTGTGAAGTAACATAATATTGCGTACATACAGATTCAGTACATTGTATAAATAGTCACAAAATAAGCTTTGTGATACATAGTTAATTTTGGGGGGTCCAGAAGTTGAAATTTCATTTGACTTTTCAAGTAATTCATGGTGAGTAAATATAGTATTTTATCATTGCACATTTATTGTCCTACCGCAGGAACTTAGTGTGATTAGGTCAAGAAAGAGAATAGTCATATAAGTCATCAAGCTTTGACGAACTCTATAAAAATATAAATGTGAACAAATAATCATGTAAGTCATCAAGCTTTGATTATCATTGGGTCACATTTTAGTATAACTAATATATAGAATCTGTGCTATTAGTCATATCAGTATATGATTGAGTTGGTCACAGTACAAATAAATTGAATTTATGTAATAAATAAAACATACTATAAAAATTGTGTAAAAACAAATACATAATAACACTGGACAAATAAGCAAATAAAAAAAATGGCTTCGTTTGAAACTAATGCACAAATGTATGCCAGGGCTAAAGAATTAGCTATGGAATATGAAATAGAAAAAAAAAAGAGATGATGAAATTTATCGAAGAAAAAGTTCAGGCTTGGACTTTAGAACAAACACAAGAAAAAAAAGAGATAGAAAAGAAGGAAAGAGATAGAAGAGCTGAAGATAGAGAATTTGAAAAACTAAAAATAGCTGAAAATAGAGAATTTAAAAAACTAAAAATAGCTGAAGATAGAGAATTTGAAAAACTAAAAATAGCTGAAGATAGAGAATTTGAAAAACTAAAAATAGCTCAACAAACAGAAATTGAAAAGTTAAGGCTAGCTCAAGTAGCTGAAGATAGAGAAATTGAAAAATTGAAAATAACTCAGCACACAGAATTAGAACATAAAAGGTATGAAACTGAATTAGAGTTAGGAAAAATTAAGGTCACAGAATCTTACAATCATCATAAAGTTAATGACAAATTTAACGTACAGCCCTTTGATGGAAATAAAAATAAGTTAGATAGTTTCTTATCTATTTTTGAGGAAAATTGTATGGCTAATAACTTACCAAAGATAAATGGGCTGCTAAATTATTAGGAGCAGTTAAAGAAAAGGGGCTAAAGGCAGTAGGTGAAGGAATTGGTAGAACATATGACCAAATAAAAACAGCAATGTTCAATTTTTTTAAATTTTACACCTGATCATTATAGAAAACAATTTCACAAGGTTAGACTGGAAGCTAGTGACAACACTGATAGGCTCATTAATGACATAAGCCAATACCTAGAAAAATGGTTAACACTAAGTAAAGTGTACACAAATAATCCCAGACAAATATTAGACATAATAATTATTGATAAAGTTCTCACAATGGCGACTCCAGAACTATTTACATATCTTAAAGAAAGAAACATTAGAAATGTAGAAGAATTGAAAACAGCCTTAACTAATTACAAGGACAGTCATCCTGGTGTGGCATTTAGTAAAAATAAAGATACAAATAATTTGAATGCTTTTGAAAACAACTTGAATGTTTTCAATGCATATCAAAATCAGGACAACAAATCAAGAAACCAAAATAGGAGTAATGTTAGGAACATTAACTAGCCTTTCAGAAGACATAGTTTGTCAACCACAAGAAACACTAATTCCAATAACCAAAATAATAGTATATTTTTCACTAGAGGTACCAACAAGAGAGGCGAAAATAGTAGAAATTCTTACAATCAGTCTAGAGGCAATAGCAATAGGGTCAATGATAATTCTACATCAATAAAATGTTATAATTGTCAGGGTTATGGGCACATATCTTATGATTGTTCATCACCGATTCAGGGCCAACAAACTGAACCTAAACAGTTGTATGAAGTAACTATTCTCAAAGTAACAATTTTTCAAATGTAACACCACAGGGTAATACTACACAATACTTTACTAACATGCAAGATGCAGGTGGCCAGTTATACTTGTTCCCTTCTTACGTGAATCACATTCCAACCATGACATTGAGAGACACTGCCTGCTCGTGCTTAATAGTACAAGCTAATCTAGTTGAGTCTGATCAATATATTGATGACATAGAAGTAATTACACTAGGTGATGGGAGTTCCATTACATGCAAGTGTGCAAATATTTTAATTGACACTCCTTGGATAGCAGGGAAAGTAAAAGCTGTCGTAATGCAAAAATGCACCGCTCCACTTATCATAGGCAATGTAACCAATGTTAAACCAGACAATTCAGTACACATTTTTGAAGAATGGATTAGGAATAGACTAAATATAAAAGAAATTCAGAATCCTATGACTTTTAATGAATTCAATAATGATCCCCTCAGTACACTATCTCAAAATCTATGTATTTTAAAGTCAAATAATGTTCAATCACATTAATAGATAAAAATGTTGGAACCAGTGAAGCTAAAAAGTATAGAAAATAACTTCCATAATTGTAATGGTAATCAGCAAATTGGTCAATACATAGATGATTTTGAAAATATGTGTAATGAATTGAATGTTCCTGTTGAATTGAAATCTATAATTTTAACTCAGCATGTTAGAAATCATAATAAAGCTTTCAACATAGCAAATGATCATTTGGATAACTATGAAAACCAAAAAGATGTCTTAAAGAAACATTTAACTGTAGCTATTAGCAAGAAAGGGACATATAAACCAGAAATAAGTACTCAGGAAAATATTCAGGTAGAGAAGCAAACATTTGCTGAAATAAACACTGTAAAACATAATGAAAAAGCAGTGCTAGAAATTGGTAAAATTACTCATCAATTTTTACAAGCTGAACAGAAAAAAGATGACTACATAAATAAATTAGTAGAAAACAAACAAATATATTTGAGAATCTTGAAACCTAATGATTTAGTATTAATTTTTTCACTAACACCAACAAATAGAAACAAAGAATGGCATGGACCATATACTAATAAGAAAAGAATTAATACAGTTTTATATGAAACATCTGTAAGAGAATCTATAAGAAAATTTCATATCAATGATATTAGAAAATATAGCTGAACATAATCTAACTATATCACCACAAAAGATGAAATTAGCTCAGAATGAAATTGAATTTTTAGGATATAAATTTAAAGATCAGGTAATACAACCAATTGATAGGATGCAAGAAAAAATGTTAAACATAAAGAAGCCTAAAACAAAAAAAAACAAGTCAGAGCTTGTTAGGACTATTTGGTTACTATAGAGATTTCATTAAAAATTACAGTCAAATAGTAAAACCACTTGTAATTTTAACAAGAAAAGGTCAATCTAATACAAAAATAAATTGGATATCAGAATGTAAAAAAAGCAATGCAAAATTTAAAAATACTATTTTCTAAAGAACCAATTTTAACTACCATTTCAGCTAATGATACAATCATTTTAGCTACTGATGCCTCTAGGAAAGGTCTTGGTGCATGTTTAATGAAACATTGTCTGGAGGAAAATAGTAATATGACAAATAAAAAAGAAAAGAAAATTATGGGTATTTACAAACCAGCATTGTATATAAGTATATCACTGACAAAAGCAGAGGAAAAGTACTCTGTAATTGAGTTGGAAGGTTTGGCCATTGTATGGGCGGTAACTAAACTAAGAAGATATTTGTTAGGTCGTAAATTTACAATATTTACAGATCACAAACCTTTGATTAATTTAAATGTGAGCAACGTGAACAATAATATAATCAATAAATTTGCAATGAAACTTAGTGATTACCAGTCTTACATACAAAGTATTAAAGGAACAGACAATCACTTACCTGACATATTGTCAAGATTAGCCATGTAGACAGTCACACACTCATTGTACATAATTACACTTACTAACGTTGTATACTAACAATAACTAACAAACTATACTAACAAATATTATTACATGCATGATTTATTTATATTTTATTACAGACCTCCTGTAGTATTAAATTTAAATTAAGTGGTCTCGTTAAAGAGGTTGTAATAAATAACAAACAATATTAATTATTTGTAGCTAACTTAATTAATAAAAATTAAAATAATTTTTTTAATAACACAACACTTCAGACGATACCAATTTTAAAACAATTTATTTACTAAGTCAAATTAATATCAAAAGAAAAATAGAAAAGAAAAATCAACTCACGAATATCCTTACAACAGAATAAAACAACAATGTAATAATGCGTACAGGTACATAAAAGATACAATACAGCTCTGCCACTGATGCGCTTACAATATGCTTAAACCAAGACTCAAGAATACTACATCGATGTAAAAAACTTCCTTTTTCACGCGAATCTCCTATATTTATACTATACATGTTAGAGATTTCTGGAATAAAAGTAGGCTAAGAATAACTCACAAAAATTGTCAACATCTCTTTCTAACATGTTCCAGACGGTGAAAGAATGATCTAGGTACACTCTAGTAAACAACAATTCTTGACGCAACAGTAGCAGAGTTCAACTAGAGGTCAGGACTAAGGCCCTGGCAGTGGTGCAGTTAGTTACATAGGAGGGAAACAAGATATAATCTAAACACACAACACCTCCCTCCTAAAATAAAAAGTTTACATTTAGTAAGAAATGTAAATCTTTTTACAGCTTAATTAAAAGTGTATAAGATACAATAAATATACTGTAGTAGTACATTAAACAGGATGTTACCGGATGTACAATAATAAACATAATAATAATTTATTTATTTGTTTAACAGCGGGATAATGTGTCAGCAATAACATTATCAATGCCTTTGATATGTTGAATATTTAGATTATATTCCTGTAAAAATAAATTCCATCTTAACAATCGTTGATTTTTACAACTCATTTTGTGTAAAAATGTCAAAGGATTATGGTCTGTGAAAACCAGTACAGGTATATTTGAGCCCTTAACATAGAATTCATTGTTGAAGGGATAGGATAAGTCCTAAACATTCTTTTTCTACAGTAGAGTAATTTCTTTGATGAGTATTAAACTTCTTAGAAAAGAAACATATTTGATGGTCTATATGAAGATTGTCTTCCTGAAAAAGAACAGCACCTATCCCAATGTCGCTGGCATCTACTGCTAATTTAAATTGTTTTTGAAAATTAGGAGCCAATAGAATGGGAGATTGAGATAATACAACTTTAAGTTGTTCAAAGGCCTTTTGACAAGAATCTGTCCATAGAAATTTAACATTCTTTTTCAACAGATTTGTTAAAGGATTGGCAATTATGGAAAAGTTTTGGCAAAACTTTGTATAATAACCAGCCATTCCCAAAAATCTTCTGAGCTGTTTTCTATCAGTGGGGGTAGGGAGTGCTTTAATAGCTTCAACTTTAGCAGTAACAGGTTTTATATGACCCTGTCCCACAACATGACCCAAGTATTCTACATGAGCATGACAAAATTCACTCTTATTCAAATTAATAGTTAAATTGGCTTTTGACAATTTTTCAAAAAGCGATCTTAACTGCTTAACATGATGTGAAAATTCTTTGCTGTAAATAATTACATCATCAATGTAGGCATTGCAATTCTCCTGGTCAGCAATGAGGTTATTAATCATTCTTTGAAGAGTAGCAGGGGCATTTTTCATCCCAAAAGGCATAACCTTATATTGATACAACCCATCTGGTGTAACAAATGCTGATATTTCTTTGGCACGGTCTGATAGAGGTACCTGCCAATATCCTGATAATAAATCAATCTTGGTAATGTAGGTGGCATCACCAATACGATCAATAAGATCATCAATTATAGGAATTGGAAAGGAATCAGATTTTGTAAAAGTATTTACTTTCCTATAATCTGTACAGAATCTAAATGTTTTGTCTGGTTTAGGGATCAAAACACAAGGTGAGCTCCAATTGCTTGAGCTTGGTTCAATAATGTCATTATCAAGCATATACTTTATTTCAGATCTAAGAACTTCTAACTTTTCAGGATTAACTCTATATGGGTGTTGCTTGACCGGAGTTGCATCACCAACATCAACATCATGTACAATTAAATTAGTCTTATTTGGTACATCAGGAAATATATTACAAAAATCCTTAATTACATTTTCAATTACAATCTTCTCTTTCAGTGGCAGATGTGACAGCTTTTGATCCAAATTTTTAAGAATAAAAGAATTTGGCAGTTTGTACTGACCAAATTTCTCCTTTACAATATCAGGAGGAACAACAGGGGTTACATTTAAATTACACTGTACCTGGTCAGATACATTCTTCCTATCTGTTTCTGAATTTCTACTGACATACTTCTTTAACATATTTACATGGCAAAGTTGCCTTTTCTTTCTCCTGTCGGGAGTTTTAATAATATAATTTAAATCATTTACTTTTGATTCTATCTCATATGGACCAAAGTATCTAGCTTGTAATGGTTGACCAGGTAAAGGTAAAAATACCAAAACCTTGTCCCCTGGGGCAAACAATCTAAATCTGGCCTTTTTATCATACCAGTTTTTCATTTTAGACTGGCTTTCCTTTAAATTTGTTTTGGCTAAATTACAGGCATCATAAAGTCTACTTTTAATTTTTAAGACATGGTCTAAAAGTCCCTCAGTGGGTGTCGGAGACATCCACATTTCTTTGATATATTTTAAAGGACCGCGAACCGTATGGCCAAACACCAATTCAAACGGACTGAAGCCTAAAGACTCCTGGACGGCTTCACGGGCTGCCAACAGTAGCATGTGTATTCCTTCATCCCAGTCCTTCTCATGTTCATGGCAATAGGTTCTTATCATGTTCTTCAGGGTCTGATGGAAGCGTTCAAGGGCTCACTGCGACTCAGGATGATATGCACTTGACATGCAGTGTTTATTGCCCAATTGGTCCATTACTTGTTTGAAAAGAGTGGCTTTGAAATTAGACCCTTGATCCGACTGTATGGACTTAGGTAGACCAAATAGAGTGAAGAATTTTGTGAGTGCCCTGACAACGTTAGGAGCTTTAATGTTTCTCAAAGGAACTGCCTCCGGAAATCTTGTCGAAGCACACATAATGGTTAGTAGGTATTGATGACCTGCTTTTGTTTTTGGAAGAGGTCCAACGCAGTTAATGGTGATTCGACTGAAAGGTTCTTCGAATGCTGGAATCGGCTTGAGAGGAGCTACAGGAATCGTTTGATTTGGCTTGCCAACCATTTGACAAGGGTGACACGATCTGCAGTATTCAACGACGTGCTTCTTTAATCCAGGCCAAAAGAAGTGACTTGTTATCTTCTGATATGTCTTGTTGACGCCTAGATGACCAGACAGTGGAGAATCGTGTGCCATATTCAGAATGTCAGCACGATATTTCTCAGGCACAACAATTTGATGGACAACTCTCCAGTCTTCATCTGCAGATGCGTCTGGTGGTCGAAACTTTCTTAGAAGTACATCATCTTTGACGTAGTAACATATAGGTACTTCTTCAGCTTCTTGTGGTGACAAAGCGTTTTCTCGGAGTTTGTCTAACTCAGGATCCCTTTTCTGTTCCTCGATCAACTGTTCTCGAGTTGATACCGGCTTTTCTGAGATTGATATCGGATCTTCGTCGAGTTTGGAGAAGAATGTGGTCTCAAGGTCCACTTCAATGTTTGATTTATTTTTGGAAGTACTCCTTTCTTTGGAGATTTGTGAACTCATGGCTCTAGTTACCGCACATGCTGGATATAATTCTGGATCTTCTTCTTCAGGTGCAGATAGTTGAGGTTCATGAGTGACAATGGGTTCGGCGATAACCTTCCCACCAGCTAAGTCATTGCCTAGCAACAACGAGATGCCTTCCAATGGTAATGTTGGTCGGACACCTACAACCACAGGTCCAGAAACAAGATCTGACTTGAGATCAATGAGATGGAGAGGTACATCTAGGCAACCCAGTTCTACGCCTCTTAAGAGTATGCTTTTCCCCGTTGCAGTTGCGTTTGATAAGGGAAGAATGCCTTCAAGCAGTAGCGATTGCGAGGCACCTGTGTCTCTCAAAATTGTTACAGGTCGCAGACTGGTATGATCACCTGGTAGTGATATAAATCCTTCCGAAATGAAAGGTTTGAACTCCTCTAAAACATCAGGGGTGACTGATGTAGACATCTGGACTTGGTTAGAACTCTCGATGGAGTCTTGAGAACATCTGGGTGATGTAGTTGACAAACTTGTGTTGTAGTCTTGTGAACATCTGGGTGATGTAGTTGATAAACTCGCTTCGGAGTCATGAGAACATCTTGATGATGTAGTTGATAAACTCTCTTTGGAGTCGTGAGAACATCTTGATGATGTAGTAGAACACTTTGACGTGTATTGAGGACATCTTGACGATGTAGTGGAACACTTTGACGTGTATTGAGGACATCTTGACGATGTAGTGGAACACTTTGACGTGTATTGAGGATATCTTGACGATGTAGTGGAACACTCGGATGAGTGTGGAGAACATCTTGACGATTTAGTAGAACACTTTGATGTGTATTGAGGACATCTTGACGATGTAGTGGAACACTCGGATGAGTGTGGAGAACATCTTGACAATGTAGTAGAACACTTTGTTGTGTATTGAGGACATCTTGACGATGTATTAGAACTCTTTGACGAGTATTGAGGACATCTTGACGATGTAGTAGAACACTTTGATGAAAGTGTAGAACATCTTGACGATGTAGAAGAACTCTTTGATGAGTATGTTGACGATGTAGTAGAGTCAGTAGAGCTTGGTGTGGCAGGCTTAGTATCATTAGCTTGAGTGTGTAAAAATTGTTCTGTTGTATAGGACACGGCACATAAAGTAGGTTTCGGAGAAGCCTTTTCGTTTTTCCTTTTCAATTTATAGCATTCTTCCACTTTATGTCCTTCTTTCTTGCAGTATGTGCATGAGGCTTTTGGTTGTGTCACCTTCTTTTCATGAGTGTTTTTCATTGAAGTGCTGTTTGTTTCTTCGGGCAGTTTCGGCTGCTTCGGTCTGACATCGGTTGTGGACTTTGCGAACTGATTGGAGATGACGAAGTCGTCGGCCAACACTGCTGCCTTGTACACATCATCTTCGCCACGGTCTGCCATATGTGTTCGGACGTCCAGCCGGACACAATTCTTAAACTCCTCCATCAGAATCAAGTTCTTGAGCTTTGCATAGTCAGTACCAATCTCTTTAGATGTCAGCCAGCGATCTAGCCTTCTCTGCTTTTCTCGTAAGAACTCAACGTGGGTCTGGCCATCCAGTTTACGCAGTTCACGGAACTGTTTTCGATAAGCCCCAGGGACAAGTTCACATTTTTCAAAATTAGTTGCTTAGCAACTTGGTAGTCCCTTTGTTGTTCCCCAGTGAGTGAGCAGAACACCTCTGCAGCCATACCAGTCAGAACAGTTTGTAACAACGAGGACCACATCGTTTCAGGAATAAAAAAATTTTTGGCAACAAGCTCAAATTGAACAAAATAATTATCAACATTTCCCACAAAACGTGGAATCAGTTTTAAATATTTAGCTAGGTCCATAGTCTGATTGGTGGTAGGAAGATCTGTTGGAGTTTTAGAGCTTATGTCTAATTTCTTTAATTCTATTTCTTTTTCTTTTAAAGCTAATTGTGCTAAATGTGCTTCTTTTTGTGCTTCAATTTCCAACTGCTTAATTTTTAGCTGTATTTCTAAATCTACAACATTGGGTGTGTTTTCGTTTCCTTCTCTACTAATTGTGGATAACGCCTCTTCTGGCAAAAATTCTTCGTTGACAAAATGTAGGACTATACTATCTCTAATAACTTGTTTTACAGCACTAGATTTGATTTTGAGTCCTAAAAGTTTAGAAATAGCCAACAGATCCTTTCTGCTGCATTGGTCGAGTTCTTGCAAAGATGGATTAGCAATGAAAGCCAGATAATCTATGTTAATGTTAATGTATAACCTTAATCTAAACAATCAAAAAATTTTTGGTCAGCACTTACAATGTATAAAACTTGGTATCGTCTATAGAAAAGTAAAAGAAAATTTTTCAATTTCTTTTCTATGAATAAATATTATATAATATTTATATCCGTAGGAAGAGCCCCCAATTTTATTACAGACCTCCTGTAGTATTAACTTTAAATTAAGTGGTCTCGTTAAAGAGGTTGTAATAAATAACAAACAATATTAATTATTTGTAGCTAACTTAATTAATAAAAATTTAAATAATTTATTTAATAGCACAACACTTCAGACGATACCGATTTTAAAACAATTTATTTACTAAGTCAAATTAATATCAAAAGAAAAATAGAAAAGAAAAATCAACTCACGAATATCCTTACAACAGAATAAAACAACAATGTAATAATTCGTACAGGTACATAAAAGATACAATACAGCTCTGCCACTGATGCGCTTACAATATGCTTAAACCAAGACTCAAGAATACTACATCGATGTAAAAAACTTCCTTTCTATCACGCGAATCGCCTATATTTATACTATACATGTTAAAGATTTCTGGAATAAAAGTAGGCTAAGAATAACTCACAAAAATTGTCAACATCTCTTTCTAACATGTTCCAGACGGTGAAAGAATGATCTAGGTACACTCTAGTAAACAACAATTCTTGACGCAACAGTAGCAGAGTTCAACTAGAGGTCAGGACTAAGGCCCTGGCAGTGGTGCAGTTAGTTACATAGGAGGGAAACAAGATATAATCTAAACACACAACAATATGACATAACCTATGTATTGATTTATGACTTATATGGATGAATTAATTATGTTTTGGATCTAAAAATGCCACGAATGTCATTTTTATTTATGGGCAAGGGAGGTGTGTCAGTGATTGAAACAGAGCATAATAAATAGTCTATGGTCAAAGAGAGATAACCAATGAAAAGAAGAGTAAACTTTGACCTTAGATAGCAAAAACAAACTATATTTATTATATGACAAGAGAAGACTATAGTTGTCGCGCAGTTTAGTGATTTCTTGTTAATTCACGTGTTGAAGGAAAAAGGTTAGAGAAGATCGGTAGGGAAGGTTACGAGACTCGACCTTGGTCAGTAGTGGGCATCCAGTTTTTGTGATGGTAGGAGCTGGAATTTTTATGTGGATATTTTTGTAATGGAGATAATATTGGAGATCTCAGTGAATCTATTCTGCTAATTCTATGATGTAAATTGCATTGCAATTGAGTGAATATATATATATTATTGCATATGGATTCATATATATATTGTGAGGACATAAAAATGTGTGTCTGTAAATAATCTTATCTATATATTTTACTGTTCCTGGAGAGTGTTATTAACTTTGTCAAAGCCTCGAAGAGATTGTTAGTGAAAGTGTTGAACAGTTGCTAATATAGCAACTTACACCTTCCCATTCTTCAACACCTCCAGGGTGAGGATACCGGTCTTGCAGTTGTCCATTCTGCGGTTCACTACTCGAGCTTGAAGTGAAATTCAGACAAGGGTTGCCAGCCCTCCACTTTCTCATAAGCAGCAGGTGCATCGAAAGACCGTATAATCCGTAAAACCTCCACCCTCTTCTTCCCTATTTTGCACTCCTGGAACATTGCCACGTCAATATCATACTCGTGCAAGAGTTTCTGGATCTCTAGAGTCTTGGGGATCAGGCCAAACACGTTCAGGTGCATTACCCATAGCTGGGCGCTCTTTGGTTGCGATCCTTTGCCTAGGTCACATCTACCGTCAGTCTGCCTCCTCTTTCACTGGGAGAAGAGTCCTATCGTGCTATGCCTTTTTACTAGAGAAAACCGCTCGCGGGCCCCTCCAGACCGGCTACACAAAGCCTCTAGGTGGGACTTGTTGGATCTGTGCTCCGTTACACTAGTCGCAGGAGTCAATTTCGGGGATTGGCCGAACGCGATCTTATTGTTACTAACCTGACCCACCAAGGTAGGATTCTCCACTACGGGACAAAGGTTTCTACCAGACCTGGTTTTACTGCCATTTCGTAGGTCCCTTTGACCTCCAGTCTTTCATGAATCTACCTGTCTAGAGCGAGTAGATTCACTGGCTGGCCGGCAGCTGCTTTTCTGCTTCGCCTGGCAGAGGGTGGCTTTCGACTGCTGCTTGGCTACAACAGCGACCGGGGTTCCACCATCCCCAAGCTTTGCTTTTTTCGTACAGACAGAGATAGTGTGTACCTTGGGCACCTGCAATAGGCATTTAGCCCTAGAAGGGTCACCTGCCAATACCTCTACCCTCCTTTGAGCGGTCCCACTTCCTGAGACTTCATAACCGCGTGGTTCTTCTCCATCCAAGACAGAGAATGAAATCTGACAGTTCACGTTGGTCGTGGACTTTACGGTCAATGCCCCAACGCGACTTGGCAAGTGACCGGGGCAGCTCAACTGAGTAATACCCAGACTCTGGGTCGAAACTACCTAACCTCACAGCGGTGACTCAGTGTAATGGAGCACAAATCCGAAAAGTTCCACCTAGGAACGTCGTGCAGCTGGACTGGTGAGGCCCGCATGCGGGATTCCCGGGTGAAAAAGCAATGCACGTTAGGACTCTGCTCCGGCTAATAACAAAGGACCCCAGCCCTTCCTGGCTGGGGAGTGTCAATCTCCTAGCCTCCACAGTAGTAGATTATGGTCCAGCGCGATGGAGCTAGTTTCCAATACTGCAGCATTGCAGCCAGCTGTCCTCTGATGGCTCGCTCAGACTTTAGGAGAAAGTCGTGCTAAACGTACCTCAGCGACATTGAGGACAAACACCAGCAAACGGTTGACTTGACCCTTTACTATGGGTCTTACAGGTAGTGCGGCAGAGGCATTGCCGATTGTTTGTTTTGCTACGTCCCCCAGGGCGATCAACCCCCCCCCCCCCGGACCAGAAATTAGTATGGATAGTACAACTGCAACGATCTTCAATACCAGATATTACCCACAGTCCAATGGATGTGTGGAAAGATTAAATAAAACCATAAAACTTATTTTAAAAAAGGTCACCTTTGACAAACCTTATGAATGGGATGCATATTTACCAATGGTGTTATCTGCTTATAATAGCAATATCAGAAATCAACTGGGTATACCCCTTAAAAAGCTGTTTGGCAACAATGCCAAAAGGATTAACAGTTACCAGAATAATGATACCTAGAGTACACATTTGTTAGTAAGAAAGTCAATATCAACATAATGCACTATTTTTATAAAAAAAAAATTAAAAAAAAGATTATATTTTTTTGCACATATGTATAATGACATGACAACATTTTTTTTATTACTGGTAAAAACAAACACTGGAAGTTAAGCAATTGATTATGATGAATATATCAATGTTTTAAAAAAAAGGCATTGTATGCATGTAAGTGTCAAAGTTATGAGCATTGCACATTTTTTGATTACTCAATGTTCATGTATGATCATGAAAGAATCAGAATAATGAGCATTGATATTTTTTTTAATAATGATATATAAAGAATGTACCGATGTAAGACTACAAGAGAGAGCATTTAGGAAATTATAATATTTGAAATATAAGTGAATATTTCATAAAGCAATGTATTGTATTCATATAAGTCTCTACAAGTGAGCATTGAAAAAATATATATGTATATGACTTTTCTAAGTAAAAGACATAAGCAAGAATGATAACACATAAGTCTCAAAGGTGAGCAGTGACAAAATAATGTCAACTTATTAATATTCATTCATGAACATGAGTCATGATGAAGAAGCTTGTTGTTGTTGTGACATTTTTTATTGTAACTAAGCTGGAAGATAAATCAAGCTTCATTGTAATACTATGACTGAAAATATCAATCTCATGTTAATGTCATATTAACTTTATTTTAATGATGTATTATTATTTTTCTTTGAACAAATGTGACATTTTTGTACATGAATTTTTCCATAAAATCTATATCTAGATTTTATTTTTGCAAGAGGGAGGGTAATGTAGATATTGCCTTTCCCAAAATAATAATTATATTAATAGGTTAATTGATTTGATAATTATATAAAGACATTTGCATTTTATGACACTAATTATTTAGTATCCCTTATTGGAGTTGTATAGGTCAGTGCACCCAATAATGTCTAGAAAATCTTTGATAAAATAGATTAAGTTTTTGTAAGAAAATTGTCTGATTATGGTAGCCCCAGATGGGTGCTGATTTGATACATCCATTGTAAAACGTTCAATTAAAATATATTATATATATATATATATAACTACCATTCCTAAATTCTGATTTATAGAAGAATATATATTATCTGTGTTAATGCTTTGAAAAAAAAACATTGAAGTAAGTGTAAAGAATATTGTCACTTCATCATTTCAAGTTAGAATTTGTGATCTAACTCAAGTTGTGAGTTCTATTGAATAATATTAAATAATGAAACTGGAAATAAATGTTTAGCTGCCCATATATCATATCACGCTACCAGAATAATAATCTATAATAATATGGGCACTAACATTAACGTTATTTGTTTACAACGGATGAGAAGCGAATTAACTTTCTTTGATTACAACAGACGAGTAGCGAGTTAACTTAATTTAATTACAAAAACAAGTATATATTAATGAAATACAATTTGAAGTAAGCAATTTAAGAATTCTTTTCTAACAGGATAGGGACGCTTGGCGGAGCTTGGTTGCTGCCTTATGCTCAACAGTGGAGTGATAAAGAATAATGGAGAGAGAGAGAGAGAGAGAGAGAAAGAGAGAGAGAGAGAGAGAGAGAGAGCAAGAGGTAATGTAGTACCTGTATTCCATTGGGGAGTGTCTATGTGTTCTGACTATCATCGACGCATAAGCATTTTTAATACGTGAACACCAAATCTGTATAAGTCAATATAGAGACATTATTTGAAACATGCGGATAATATTACAATAAACTATTATCTAAACTTATTATTTACAAACCTCGAAAATAGTCTAAACAGTGAGTCTAAATTTGCTATATTTACTTTAACTGTGCAACTAATTTATCAAAGTTGTAGGGCCTATAATAATATATTTTATTAATATGTGTTTGCGTGTGTGCGTGTGCGTTGTTTTTACAATAGTTTATGATGTCACATGTGAAAATTAATGATGTGTATAGCAATGCAATTAAAACAACCAGACGACAAATCTGAGTTTTTGTTTTAATCACGGTCACAATTTAAGTATATAATAAAACGTTATATATAGATATATATATCTAGACAGATATATATATATATATAGATATATATATATAGATATAGATATATATATATGTAAATATATATACATATATATATATAGTTATATATATATGTAGATAGATACAGATAGATATAGATAGACATAGATAGAAATACATAGATATAGATATATAGATAGATAAATATAGATATATATGCATACATATAGATATATTTTAATAAGCAACACACACTGCTTCGGCTCGTTATCGTATTCTTTGATTAAAAACCGAAGATAATGTTAATTATCAAACTGTTTAATGACTGACGAATAACACACAACTCAGGATTAGATATTATTATGCAATAATTTATACAAAGACATCAAAACTAGAACTCAAACTATCAACTTATTGCACCATTCATGCACTTTCGTTTACCATTAGAGCAACAACGCAACAATATTAAATACAAAGGCGTCTACATGACAAGATACAGATAGATCTAGATACATATAGATAGATAAAAATTGAAAGATAGATAAAGATATATATAAAAAGTTAGATAGATAGAGAGATAGACATACATTTAGATATATAGAGATATATACATAGATGGATATATCAATATATATCAATCATTATAGACAAGCAAGCTCTACCAAAACTTATGAATACCCTCTTTTTTGTCCACCATATTAAAGTTGAAATAAAACTAGTGTAGTCCATTCTGTCTACCATATTAAAGTTGAAATAAAACTAGTGTAGTCCATTCTGTCCACTATATTATAGTTGAAATAAAACTATTGTAGTCTTTTCTCTCCACCATTTTAAAGTTTAAATAAAACTAGTGTAGTCCATTCTGTCCATTATATTAAAGTTGAAATGAACTAGTCTAGTTCTACCTGTGCAAAATTGACAAAGAAAAGCTGATTGGGTGTGAAATTTAGTCCAGGTAAGTCTATTTCTTCACTTCCGCGTGACTTGACCCAATTTCTGTAGGCCTGTTTCAAAACGGAGAATAAAGACATGACATACGCTATAAAAACAAGTTTAAAAATTATACATTTTATCTGGCACTAAACATAACTATTAATCTTCGAATGCGCTTTACATTGTCCTTGAGTTATTTAAATAAATCGAACAAGTGTTTTGTTTTTTAGTTTGTTTTTAAATAATGTCAGTATATCCGCTTGTTTACTTGTGTTACGAAGTTAATGCCACCACACAGGTGCTACGACGATCTGCAAAGAGTATTCTGAATTTTTGTTTCAACGGCAGCACCGTTTTCTCTGATGTTTGTAACTCAACCATTCATCTGATGTACTGTGGAGATTGACCATGAACGCTTTTACAGAGCGCAGTCAGAACTTAGAGTTTTATTTTAAGAGTTATAGCTAGTCAGTGCAGTTTCTGCAGACAGGTTGTTAAGTTTTCTTCGTTGTTCACAACAATTATCACAGCCATGTTTCGGACCCTTTGTATTGTATTTTTTTTTTCAAATCACTCTCTGGCAGTCCAATGTACAAACAGATTGCCTAGTCTACCAAAGATTGAACAAAGGGCTAGCATCAAACCGTACTAGCGTAAAAAATCACAAAGTCTGGATCTTGTTTTGCTGATAATTATTGTGTGGGTAATGTATATCACAGTTCTTGTAAAAGTGATTATCAAAATTCTTGTAAAAATGATAGTAAAAATTACTGTCAAACGATTTTAAAAAGCATTGGGATAGTTTGTAAAAGTTATTGTGAGCATGATTGTAGAAATGATTGCAAAAATGATTGTATAAATGATTACAAAAATGATTGTAAAAATGATTACAAAAATGATTGTAAAAATGATTACAAAAATGATTGTAAAAATGATTACAAACAATATGTGAAAATGATTGTAAAAATCACCCTAAATGATTGTTTCAATCCGCCGTTGTCAGCAATGTTTTCTCCTTGAGTATTTATACCATTTAACTGTAAAAAAAAAACGAATTGAAAACATTAATTTGTACACTTTGTAAGAAACTACACCATAATTTTCTTTAAAATTGATTACGTCATTTACTTCATGAATCTATCAGCCGTACAATATTATACACACATTTTCAATGCTCGCCGCTTCTTTGTAATATTCAGAAACATTTATTCTAGAAGGTTTTTAGAGGTGTTGTGGCCTGTTAATATTTAATAGGGCGTTTGCAATCACGTGACAAAAAGCACGTGATTTTTGTTTATTTTTATGTAGTGGTGTACACAATGGCCGCTGTATCAATAAAGTGTCCTATAGGCCCGAGCTTTTTTTTACTTATGTTTTGTGAAAGTGTAAATAGGTCTAACTGGCCCTAGCCTAATCACATTAATCAATTAATCTGCAGCATTTAACTTTTAAAATAGGGGAATACATATAATTAATGTTGTACCGAACGATTATTAGGCCTAATTATAATATCAATAAAATCAATTCAATTGCAACACTTACCGGTCGTATATGAAGATGATAAAATGGGCGTAAAATGTTGAAAAAATACCATGTCAGGCTTTCTCTTGGACTAGGAAGATGATATACGACTATTTACCTCATAATTTGCGAGTAGGATAGCCAATATTCAGATGTGAATTTAACATGATGAAGAACAACTTCACCACGTTACGTTTGTACCTCAAGTGGGTTCTATATTTACACAAATACGTCACAAAATTTACACAAAACCTTAAGCTCCGCCCATAGAGAACGCTCTATAGAATGTTTTGCCGTTGGCAACTAGCCTATGTGCACGTTTGTAATCGACTGGCCATTAAGAAGTGTGTCAAAAAGTCAACCGTAATTTTTCCATACAAATTGAGGAAGAAGGGGGAGCTAAAAATATGGGGATGGGCATGGACTGTGTGTCATTCAGCTCGGCATGATGACTGGATGTGGATCAAGTAACATTCCAAACAATTTGACACAATTTTTACAAAATGAAACAAATACGATGTAATTAAAAATATATATATATAAAAACTCGTTTGAACTTATCATTGAACTACAGCACAAATGAAAAACTATTGCTTTTTTCTTTTTATCAGAACTTGAGCATTGAAAACTCCAAAGCATTTCACCTTCAAAACTTAACCAGCGTAACTACATAAGCATAATTACACCATTTAAAGAGAACCTGATTATACACTTACTCCATTTAAAGTAAAAGTAAGTAAAGTACCCTACGGACCAGATTGATCCATACGGGGTTTGAATCAGTCTTCACCAGTTTCTGTTGCCTAAGCATACTAGAGGATTGTGTTGTCGGCACAGTGCCCAGCCGTGTTCACTTTACCCCAATTAATGTCGGGTACCTACCAGAGCTGGGCGAACTAAGGGGACGCCCTTTCGTCCCAGGATTCAGATCAAAGCCTTTACATGGAATCGAACCTAGAACCTTCGTATACGCCCGACTATTGTGGATGCAACCTTGTAGGCCTACACAATGTACTGGGGGGAGGGGGCACTTTATACCATTTGACGCGAGTCGGGCGTGGTCCCTCCCTTGAATGAATGTAGCACATCCGCTGTATCACCCGATTCACAATCAAGGAGGTCACGCCAGAATAAATTAAAGCCAGGATCGGCAACCTAAGACACGCGTGCCCAAGACCCCAAGACTTGTCATGTATCGCCTTTTTCCATTGGCAGGCATGATACCCATGAAAAAGGATAATATATCAAGTCTCATCTACAACAAAAGTGACATTTAGACTGTTGGTGCGCTGAAGAAATTAGAAATCCTACATTGGCACATAATTATGAAAAGGTTCCCCCATCCATATTTTCATTCAATAACTAGAAACTTACATTCCTTTTAAATTTGTTCGAGTGTAAAATTTCCGTACTGGTCAATGAGACACTGGGCCTTGGTATTGAATTTTGTCTCTGCCTCCGGTGACCACCATTGGACTAAATTACCAAATTTGTCATACCGGCGACCTGAAATGAGTGAATAATATATAAATAAATAATAATGATTATTTTATATAGCGCATGCATATGTGCTATAACCTTTAGCATGCTCAGTGAGCTTTTGGTATACATTGCAGTGGCTGATGTATGATTGGATAAGGCACAATGCCATAGTTTAAAAGAGAGATCTAAATTAGACTGTTTTTAAAAGACTTTTCTGTCTCAGAATCTCTCTGTGCCAGAGGCAAGCTGTTCCATATAGAAGACGCTACAGATCCAAATGAGCGAACTCCATGGTACTTCTTTTTGTGCCCATCCACACTGGTAATTCTAAGGAGTGACTGTGATGAGTGCAGTGCCTTTAATGGCGCGTGCTTTGATATGAGTTATTGAAGGTGGGAAGGCACAGTGCCATTCATGCATACCTAGGTAAGGGACATTTTTTTTTAATTTAGCCGCTTCATCACAGGGAACCAGTGGAGATCTTGTAGAACTGGAAAGCCTTGATGCAGCCTTTTTACCCGCGAACATTACCTGCAGCAGTGTTTTGAAACCTTGTGTTCTCTGCTATTGGTTATGGGGCGAATCCAACAGACAACTGATGCAGTATTCTAATTGTGACTATTGCTTGTAAACATTAACAATATCAGTTGTTTACATTATTAATATATGTTGTATACAATCACAATATCTGTTGTATACATTAACAATATATGTTGTATACAATCACAATATATGCTGTATATATTAACAATATCTGTACATTAACAATATCAGTTGTATACATTAACTCTATCCTTTGTACAACTTTACAATGTATGTTGTAAACATTAAAAATATATGTTGTATACATTACTAATATATTATGTTTTAAACAATAACATTAGCAGTTTTATACAGTAACAATATCTGTTGTATACAGTAACAATGTCAGTGTTCACGTTGTTTATGTTTCGAACGCTACTTCATGTCCGATTGGGGTAGGATAGAATGTGTTCTTTCCAGTGAGTTGGCGACCACTCAAGTTTTCGTCACAAATGATTTGTACTTTCGTTGATAATATGGTTTGATGTTTATGTTTGTCATATTGGATTCAATAATTTTGAAAAAAAGTATATATACAGCTGCAGTCGTTCTTTCATTATTAGTTGAAAGTAGGGCTGTGTAAGTGTGTGTGTGTAAGTGTGTGTGCGTAAGTGTGTGTGTAAGTGTGTGTGTGTGTAAGTGTGTGTGTGTAAGTGTTTGTGTTTAAATGTGTGTGTGTAAGTGTGTGTGTGTATGTGTTTGTAAGTGTGTGTGTGTAAGTGTGTGTGTGTATGTGTTTGTAAGTGTGTGTGTGGAAGTGTGTGTGTAAGTGTGTGTGTGTACGTGTGTGTGTGTAAGTGTGTGTGTGTAAGTGTGTGTGTTTAAGTTTGTGTGCCAGTGTGTGTGGAAGTGTGTGTAAGTGCGTGTGTGTAAGTGTGTGTGTAAGTGTGTGTGTAAGTGTGTGTGTAAGTGTGTGTGTAAGTGTGTGTTTGTAAGTGTATGTGTGTAAGTGTGTGTGTGTAAGTGTGTGTGTAAGTGTGTGTGTAAGTGTGTGTGTAAGTGTGTGTGTGTGTAAGTGTGTGTGTAAGTATGTGTGTGTAAGTGTGTGTGTAAGTGTGTGTGTGTAAGTGTGTGTGTAAGTGTGTGTGTAATTGTGTGTAAGTGTGTGTGTAAGTGTGTGTGTGTGTAAGTGTGTGTGTGTAAGTGTGTGTGTGTATAAGTGTGTGTGTAAGTATGTGTGTGTAAGTGTGTGTGTGTAAGTGTGTGTGTGTGTAAGTGTGTGTGTGTGTGTAAGTGTGTGTGTGTAAGTGTTTGTGTGTGTGTAAGTGTGTGTATAAGTGTGTGTGTAAGTGTGTGTGTGTGTGTAAGTGTGTGTTTGTAAGTGTGTCAATGATACAATTCTTCCATGATCTTAGAGTGTCACTTGTGATATACAACCACCACCCCCTTTCCTGACACCGAGAGGTAACGTTGTACAATATGTAACAATATGTCATTACGATTGACCATGTAGGTTCGCACTTATGTTACACAATTACGGATGATTTTATTCCATGTCCGGATGCCACTCGAAAAGAAATAGTACTTATAGTAAACTTATACACTATTTTTCTCAGATAAGAGACAAGAAAAGTAAAGTGTTTTTCTCCTTATTCCAGCAATTTAATAGGTTGTTGTTGTTTTGTATTTTTAAGTTATATTTTGATGCCTTATGTATTATTAATACTTTACTCTTATCCCTTTATTCCTCTAGTGTTTTAGAGTTTAGTAACACACCATCAATTTAATGCAACTCACCATTGTTATCAAAACCGTGTGTCATTTCGTGCCCAATAACCATACCTATACCTCCAAAATTGAGAGACCTGAATGGAATTAAGAGACAATTATTATATTTTGTGACGTTCTGGGTACCTAACCTAACAAGAAGAAACTCAGAAGGAACTAAGAAAGGTTTTAAGTAAAATCTTTTCTTATTAGATTGATATACGTTTAGCCGTCATTTTACGTACAAACCACTGACATTATATGACACTCATGAATGTCTGATGGAACGAATGATTAAGCGAGAATGCGCCTATCCCTCTGTTTGTATCAGTGCTGTATTTAACACTTAAATGTAATTACCTTTTAATTGAATCATATATATATATATATATATATATATATATATATATATATATATATATATATATATATTACACTGGCCCAATGGATCAATTTGGCCCCACGGGATACTTTACATATTTTACTTTTTTTATAGGCTACTTACATAAGTGCTTTCATACTTATGATGTTTGCTTACCTAGTCTACATAAATGATACTCGCATTCATACTTTAGTCACTCGATTACTTCCCTAATTCTTTAAAATATACTTTTTTCCTACTTTACATACTTAGAATTGCAGTAAAGAGCAAATACTTTTACTTGTATGTTTTTAAAGTTTGCTTTTAAATTGTATAGTTGTTTTATTGGGTGACTTAATTTTAAGTTGTAAGTGTCGATTAAATGTCATGGTATGTATCCGAACTAGTCACATTGTTCAATTGATAATGTGACTCAAAGCTGTATACAAATTGATTAGAGATGGGAGTCGAACCGAACCCGAACAAAACACTCCGAACTCGAACCCTGCTGGCAGCCAAACCGAACATCCCGAACTTCAAAAAGTGGTAACGTTTCAACGTTCCAACCAAATTTCTTTTTGAAACTGGATTTTCCAGCTTATTGGTTATCAGAAGTAGACTTGTGGAAAAAGATCTCACTTGTGCTCTTGCAAAGACTGGCCCAATGAGAAAAACGCAATTTAAACCATAACACTAACGTTCGTCTTAGAAATCTACAGCTCACAATATATAACATATTGTTTTTGTGATTAATCACTAGGCAATTTAAATTTGTTTATTTTGTAACAATTATTATACAGCCTGCATATCATATATTTACATTACAATTCATAATACTAGCAAATTACAGATATAAGGTAGAGACGAAAATAATTTTATGATTGTGATTTGCCACAAAACGTGAGAAGCTGTATTAAGGGGTCGAGGCATTAATATGTTTGGGAATAACTGTTCTAGAAATATTAAATTGTTCACAAGTAAACTAAACAGATGTATTCATTCGTTCAATCGTAAGCAGCTGTGTGACTTACATGGGAAATGACTTGCTAAAAAATGGTGGCTGTAAAACCGCAGCTAGAAATACTAAAAACATAAAGCAATATTGATTTAATCATAATATTATTAATCTATCTATATATATATATATATATAAAATCCGTGTTTGTAATCCGATCCCCGTTGGTTTGTTTGAAAACACTTGAAAGCTTCAATTGCCGTAAGGAGATGTCCAAATTGGCATGATTTCATTAATGTCTTGCCAGATAATATCATATCAAACCAAACTGAATTGAATGCATTTAATTTACAAAGTTATTATAAGACAACATAAAAAAAAATATTTATAGTCCGATATTATTGAAAAAATATATTTTCTAATACTTACATACATTATGGCGAATATTATTCAGGAATATTATTAGACACTATATAGGCCTAGATAGGCCAGTGACACAAAACTGATGTGTTAACTGCCAAGCGAGCGATCTGGGTTCGATTCCCAATAATAGCTTTATTTATTTTTATGCATTATTTTTTTTTAAATTGCCATTAATGTTAATTTTAAAAAAAAGATTGTAAGGATTTTAGGACTGAAAACTTTCCTAAAACATTTTCACTAAATAATATATAATAATTATATTTTTTTTAAAATTATAAATTCTAGATTATATCTTTTTGTTCATTGTAATTTATAAAATGTTTACCTGTAGCTTATACAGGCCTATTTAACTTTTCTCCGGGCAACGCAGGGGACTTTAGCTTGTATTCAATAAAAGCATAGGAAAAGAGACTGAATTATATTGAGTTGAGATACTATAAAATTAATATGTTCTTACCAATTTGGTTTTGCAAATGGCTGTAGTAAGCGTTAACTTCTGATGCTGCAAAAGCCCAACTGGGAATATAAAAGATATCTGGTAACCTTTCTAATAGCACAGTAAATTAATACGTATTACATTATTAATTCCAGGTCCACGGCGGCAGTGGATTCTGCTGGCATAACAAATGTCATGGGTTCGAATCCTAATAATGGTAATTATTTTTTTCGCGGATCTGAAGGGTGTCTCTGAGTCTCCCCAGCTTTGATTAATACCTGCTAAAGTAAATGCTGATGGGGGTTGTGCTGGCCATACAATCACCTAGTATGCCTTGGCCACTGCTTTAACGGCGTTATGGGTCAGTTTGGTCCGACGGGATACTTTAAATGCTCCTCGGAAATACGGTTACATAATATGATTAAAGTATAATATGGAAAATCTATTACTGTTCAACATCCCTTTAGTTCTTGTACCGGTAGTGAGAATGTTTTGTTACTTAGTTGTTATGATTGTGTCTCTCGGTATTTAGTTATTGAGTTTGTCTAGAGAGTTCCGGTTGCGCTGGAATATAAATAACGGTCAGCTGTTGCTGTGAGCTTCTATGTAATGTATTAACCATATCGGACTTGACTCATTGACTTCTTCTAGTTTATAGTATTTACTTATATTAATACTACATGGTATCAAGAGGTGGTTGTTGATTGTCACGTAAACTACTAACATAATTTGATTTTGAGGCACCGGAAAAAATAGCCTCAATGGCGACAACGATTTATCCGATACAGAATGGCCTCAATACTAGACAAAGAAAGTAATGAAATTCAAGTAAGTGCCTTAATATGGGACCCGAGACAGAGCAGATACTGAAACCTTTACCAGAAAGTTCTTCTTTTCATGCGGTACTTAAACATTTTGACAACCATTTCATTCCTAAAGTTAATGTTATACTCGAAAGATCAACTTTTCACTTACGAAACCAGTTTTAAGGTGAAAATATTGAAACATATGTGAAAACTCTCTATGACCTCGCGGAACACGCTTCTTTAGATAATAAAGATGACACCAGAAGAGATAGATTTGTTGTGGGCATTAGAGATAAAGAGTTATCAGAGAAATTACAATTATGCAGCGAGCTCACGTCAAACAAAGCTATAACACCGGCAAGACAGTTTGAGCAAGTGAAGAACCAACTAAATGAGCAAAGGCAAACTGTGGATGTTATTACACAGGGTCGCAGCAGCTATTGGTAATCTAGACCAAGCCAAGCAAATGAGAGTGCATATTTGGTTCAGCAGGCTTCAATAGAAATGAAAAATGAGTACCCTCAAATCTGTCCATGAGGACGAGGAAGATATGAAGGCAAAAAAAATAATTATCACAAAACCAAATACACTAGTGACTTGGCTAAGTGCGGATATTGGGAAAGCCAACTCCACCACAACAATTAAGACTGTCCAGCAAGAAGTCAAGTGTTTAAACATTGTAGCATGTATAATCATTTTACAGCAGTTTGTCTGAACAACAGAACGGTGTGCCTCAAACATAGGGAGATCCTGATTTTACCATCAATCACGAACAGGATAATAACCCTTCTGAAACTTCACAAATCAAACAGCATGTTGAGTCTGAAAGCACACCAAATCTACCGATTCGCACTACTCGTTCTGAACGAGTTGTTCACCCACCAGAGATATACCGGGAAGACTAAACGCTAATACCATTAGCATTAGTTGTGTATAAAATCTCCACATATATTTATATTATATGGACATTAAGTATATATTGTCTAGTCTTGTAAAGAGGGGAGATGTAGTGAGAATGTTTCGTTACTTAGTTGTTATTATTGTGTCTCTCAAACAAATTACATATTTTTATACAGCTTTTCATGACATTGTCTTCGAATGCAATTTACATTTACAATCTGTTATTAAAGTGAATCGAAAAATGTTGTTTTTAATTTTGTTTTAAAAATGTTTATATTGTCTGCCTGTTTAATTGTGCTCGGACGCTCATTCCACCACAGAGGTGCTATGACGCTGTAGAAGCGAGCTGAAAATGTTTCTCTTTTTTACGTTTGGCAACTTGAGATGCAGGTGGATATTATTTTAATAGAGGCTTCTTTTCTCTGATGTGTGTAGCTCTACTATGGATCTTATGTACTGGGGAGATTGACCATGAAGGCTTTTATAGAGTAAAGTAAAAACTTTGAATTGTATCCTACGTGTGATAGTTAGCCAGTGCAGTTCTTTTAGACAGATTGTTAAGTTGTCTTCATTTTTTAGAATAATTTTCGCAGCCATGTTTTGGACACTTTGTCGTTTTTTTTCAATTCACACTCTGGCAGTCCAATGTATAGACAGTTTGCATAGTCTAGATGAGAGATTACCAGGCCTACGATTAAGGTCTCACATGCCTCATTTGTTAGAATATTTATGATACTTTTATTCTTTGCAGATTCCACATTGTAGTTTTAAATTTGTTTTTTATTTGCTCTTTGAGGGTTAGATTGTCATCTAAACATAAGCCAATATATTTTATTTAGCTGATTAATGGATATTGTCATTGTTAAATAGTAGATAGTTTGTTTGGCATTTTTTTATTTGCTTTTTTGATCCCAACAGAATGAATTCAGTTTTTGATGTATTTCAATTTTAGCCTGTTGCCGTCCATCCATACTTTGATTTGTCTTGAAAATTTTTTCTCGAGCGGAGTTTGCGATGGTTTCATTTTTAGATGGAAGAAATTTTATTTTTAAGGCGTGGTTGTCGGCGTATCCATGCAGATCTATATTTTGTGCAATTTCTTCTTGTATTGTGGATGCATATAGTATTAAACAAAAACACTGGCCCTGCGCACGAACCTTGTGGGACTGAAAATGTCAATTTTTGTGGTTCAGAGTACGCTTCTCCAACTATTACATTGCAGGTTCTTTGTCTTAAATAGCTGTCAAACCAGTTTAGAGCTTTTCCTTTGATGCCTAATGTAGCTTCTAACACAGACACTAAAATATTATGAATCCATTGCATTCTCGGCATTTCGTTATTGTGTTTATCTAGAGAGTTCCGGTTGCGCTGGAATATGAATTACTATTGAATAACGGTAAGCTGTTTTTGTGAGCTTCTATGTAATGTGTTAAACATATCGAACTTGACTCATTGCTTCCTTCTAGTTTATAGTAATTACTTATAATAATAATACAAATCTAAACTTCCTTAATGATATAGTCATAAATAATGCATGTAATAAAAAGCCCAAACTAACATGGAAGGCGCATTGCAATTTATCTCATGTGATAAGGTGATGTTACATAGTCGTAGGCATAATTAGTCAAATAGGTCAGCGAGTGATATATAAATTAATGGTAGTAATGTTAACCTAACCCGTTAACATACCAAACTCAAACACAGCTTGCCCACGAACCGCACCTTGAATTTCTAAAAGTGAGATCTATTCCCATCTCTTAGGTAAACAGGCAAATGTTTAATAATATGTTCTAGTGGTTGTGTCCGTCAAAATGACGAAGAAACTAATGACTACAATGTATTTTGTTAATAGAGAACGAAAAAAAAAAGAAAGAAAATATTACAATAAAAACTGGGGTAAGAACTTTACTTTCGGTATTTAGATTTTTTTATTTTTAATTGTTTCTTTTCGCCCTGACCCTGGCATATGCATAATACATTTTTTTTCTGGTGTTAAAAAGTAGTAATAGGTTGTGTTGACTTGACTTGTTATTAATAATAATAAACTAACAATAATATATTACCAAAAATAAAAATAAATAAAAAAAAAAAACAATAAAAAAGTAAATAATTAAAAAATGTAGATAATAATATTTCAATACAATAAAAACTACTTCTTGTATCAATAAAAACGTATTGATAATGTTTCTTTCGGTATTTAGTTTTTGTTTTTTTGTGTTGTGTCCAGTCGCCCTGACCCTGGCATATGCATAAAAATAGTTGCTGTCAAGCTTCTGGTATTTAAATTGTCTTTTATAATTCGTATCATTTAAATTATGGAGTGTATAAAGGCGCATACTAATTACTAAAAGATGTCCTCAATAGGGACGTGAATCCATTAAATAATGTAAACATTTGTTTACTTTTACTTAAAGGATAATGCAAACATCTATAATGAAAAAATAAATGATTTGATAGACGTTACGCCATACTGCATTAATTTTCTTAAGTACACCATTCAAACTCTCCAGTCAAAAAGCGGTGCGTAACTTTAAGTAATGGTCTCGCCACATTAAAACTATTAAAAGGCTTTTGACAGCGTAGACAGGGAATCACTAAGACACTATGGGGTCCCTACAAAAATTACCTCTATAATTAAGAATTCTTATGAAGGATTGAAATGCAGAGTGATCCACAGAGGCCACCCAACAGAGGAATTCCAATTACGGACAGGAGGGAGACAAGGTTGTTTACTGTCGCCATTTCTGTTTCTGCTAGTGATAGACTGGGTAATGAGGACATCAACATCAGATAAGCGTAATGGCATCCAGTGGACGCTATGGTCACAACTAGACGATTTAGATTTAGCGGATGACCTGGCATTACTCGCACATACTCAGCAACAGATGCAGGAAAAGACCAACATCGTGACAGAAAACTCCACTCGCCTTGGCCTCAACATACACAAAGGGAAGACCAAGTTCCTTAAGGTCAACGCAGAAAACACATCGCCTATCAATCTCAATGGTGAAGCGCTAGAGGAAGTTGAAGAATTCACCATCTAGGCAGCATCGTCAATAAGAATGGTGGATCCGATGCCGATGTAAGGGCAAAAATTGGCAAGGCCAGGACAGCCTTCCTCCAACTGAAGAATATCTGGAGCTCAAAAGAAATATCCCTGAAAACAAAGTTCAAGATCTTCAACTCAAACGTGAAGTCTGTCTTACTCTATGGTGCAGAGACTTGGAGGACCACAGCTACTAACACCAAGAAGATCCAGACTTTCATAAACTCATGTCTCAGGAGGATTTTGCATATACGCTGGCCGGACATGATCAGTAATGATGAGCTCTGGAGTCGCACAGGTCAACAGGCAGCCGATCTGGAGATCTTGCAAAAAAGATGGAGATGGTTGGGGCACACACTCCGAAAACCAGCATCCAACATCACCAGACAGTTCTTATCGTGGAACCCCCAAGGAAAGAGGAGGAGAGGCCGACCCCGTAACAGCTGGCGCCGAGACCTGGATGCAGACGTCAAGAGAACAGGCCGTTGGAAAGACTCGCTCGGACCGGGATGGCTGGAGAGCCCTTGTTGGTGGCCTATGTCCCGAGAGGGGTAGTAGGCGTAAGTAAGTAAGTAACATTAAAAACAACAACAGCTGAAATGGGAAAATCCCATAAGACTCTCGCGTTCAATATAGTAAATCTCGCATTTAATGTAGTAAATGAACGAAAATGGCCATTTTGTTAAGTACGGTTACATTATAATTACCTAGTCGCACGAAGATGGTGGTGATGTTATGACCTCAATGTTTACGTCCTTGAGATTTTTATTGAAAATACGTACTTATTTAAAGTTTGAAACTTATTAGGAAGTATTTTTTTGTGATTTTAATTATTATTATTTTTTTTGTAAATATAACGAAACAGTAAACAAACTAAAACTAGCTACTAAAACTTTGAAAAACGGCTGGAGCCGCGGGTATATACAAACCCAAACTCTTGAAAACATGGAAGGCAGAGAGACAAAACGAAAAAGAGGTGAAGTCTCAAACAACTATGAAAATACAGAAATATGGCCAAGATTTATTACAATTTCATCTAAAGAAACAGAAAAACCACTAACTAAATTATCACCCTTTGTGATAGAAAAAGCCATAACTGGGATGGCTGGACCACCTAAATCTGTAAAGAAATTACGATCTGGACAGATTCTGGTGGAATGCGAAAAAAAAGCGCACTCAACCAATTTATTAAGAACAACTAGTATGGCAGGAATAGCCATAGAAACAAAAGCCCATGCCTTCCTAAACAGCTCAAAGGGAGTTATACAATCAAAAGAGTTGGAATGCTGTACGGAAGATGAATTAACACAAGAACTAAAAAATCAAGGAGTTATCTCAGCTTATAGAATAAAAATAAAAAGAGATAAAAAAGAAATTGCAACTAACACAATAATTTTAACTTTTAATAAACCAACTCCTCCAAAGGAAATTAGAGCAGGTTTCTTAAACATCAAAATTGAAGACTACATACCAAACCCCTTTGAGATGTTTTAACTGTCAAAAATTAGGTCACTTGAAAAAACACTGCAAAAGAAATGCTGTATGTCCACGTTGTGGAAATGAAGGACACAGCTTGGAAACATGCAGTGCAGAAATGAAATGTGTAAATTGTGAAGGAAAACATCTATCATTCTCTAAAACGTATCCAAGATGGATTGAAGAAAAGGATATACAAAAATTAAAAGCTCAAAAAAATATAACTTATCAAGATGCAAAGAAATTTATTCTAACACAAAAATCTTTAATAAGTGAAAAGAATTATGCTGGAGCTCTTAAAACAGACATAAAGAAAGTCAAACACGCTGAAACCCAGACACCCACTTTACCAGAATTGTACTACAAAGATCAAGATGGAACATTCAAAAAATGGGAAATAAATGAAATAATATGCACTAAAGAAAACTCAACACAATCAAATATAGAAGAAATGCTTCCAGGAAAAGTTAACCCAGAGAACATATCAAATAAGAATTATATGAAAAAAAAATAAAAGAAATAAATCAGGGTAAGGACGTAAAATCTATAGGAAATAAAACTATAGACATTTTGGGACAGGCATGTGAAAAGGATGATTCAATAACTGATTTAAAAATACAAAAAAAAAACAATGTCTCAACCTTTAAATTCAGAAACTAGGACACAACAAGAAACGGATAGTAGTACACGGGAGAACGACATGGAAATTATAGAAGAAAATGAAATAGAAAATGGCACAATTTCAAAAAACAGTAATCGGAAAACAAACAAGTCTCCACATAAAGCTCAATCTAATATTATAATAAAAACCCTTCAAAAACCAAATAAAAAAAAATAAGGAAAGAAAGAAATTAATATTACAAATATACACTCTTGGATATGAATTCAGCATATAAGAATATTTTACAATGGAACTTTAGAGGACTAAAATACAATATTCCAGAACTACAACTTATTATAACCGAGACAAATCCTATAGTAATTTGTCTACAGGAAATAAAATTAAACACAGAATCATTTGAATTGCGTGGCTATACCGCTTATCACTAAATACATTAAAAAAAAATTGCATGCGTAGGTACTTCCATATTTATAGCATCCAATATTTTACATAGGAGGATCAAAATAAATACCTGCATTCAAGCTGTGGCAGTAAGATTTACATTAATAAAACCATTAACCATATGTTCAATTTATATTCCACCAGATCATACAATACTATATTCTCAACTAGATGATGTAATTAAACTACTCCCACCTCCAATTATACTTATGGGAGACTTTAATGCCCATAACCCTATATGGGGAAGTCATAATACAAACCAAAGAGGAAAATTAATTGAAAGATTACTAGAGGAAAAAAATATATGCATTTTTAATGATGGTACTCCGACTTTTTATAGTTCTACGTATTTATCTCAATCTTATCTCGATTTCACAATGGCAGATTCAACTTTATTTAAGGACTTTACATGGATTGTTTTAGAAAATAATTATGGTTCAGATCATCAGCCTATCCTGCTTACTACCAACTCCAAAATACCAACTCAACAACCATTAACTTGGAACTTTAAAAGAGCAGATTGGAATACATTCAAATTAGAATGCGTCAGAATACTCTGTCAAATAAATATACATTCTAATGCTCAAGAACAGTATTCAACATTTTTAAAATCATAATATCAAATTTGTGAACGGACTATACCTAAAACAACATCTAAAATTAAAAAAAATAAACCATGGTTCACAAACATTTGTAAAGATAGTATTAAAACTAAAAATAAACAGCTTAGAATTTTCAAGACCAACCCATCTCCAGAAAACTTGAAAGCCTTTAAAATTGAACGAGCGAAAACCCGACAAGTAATCAGAGAACAGAAACGGCTTACATGGCAAAATTATATTAACAAAATAAATTCAAACACACCCATAACTAATATTTGGAAAATGATTCGAAAAATTAAAGGAAATACAAAAAAAAGTCAAATCAAACAAATCAAACTGGCTGATGGCACTTATGCAGAAACTACACAAGATATTGCAAATGAAATTGGAAAGACCTTTTCAAAAAATTAATTGTCTGAAAATTATACAGACTCCTTTAAAAAAATAAAAAGAGAATTAGAAAAAGAAGCTATAAATTTTGAAACAAATATATTTGAATACTACAACTCCCCAATATCAATAAACGAGCTTACGCAATGTATTAAAGAAACCAAAAATACTGCACCAGGCCCAGATACAATTCATAATGAGATTATAAGACAGCTACCAACGTTAACACTGAAAACTCTATTGAAAATTGTTAATGATCTTTGGCAACTAAATATATTTCCTACGGAATGGAGCAAAGCAATTACCATTCCAATACCTAAAGAGAAAAAAGATCACACAGATCCAATAAATTACAGACCAATAGCCCTGACAAATTGTTTCTGTAAAATTATGGAAAAAATTGTAAATAAACACTTAATATATTTTCTGGAAAGTAATAACTTAATATCAAAGACTCAATGTGGATTTAGAATAAATCATTCAACAACAGATCATCTCATTAGATTAGAAACATTTATTAGAGAAGCTTTTGTTAGGAAAGAACATGTGATAGCTGTTTTTTTCGATTTAGAAAAGGCGTTTGACACTACATGGAAATATGGAATTTTAAAAGATCTATATTCCTTAGGTTTAAGAGGAAATTTATCCAAATTTATATCAAACTTTCTAAGCAACCGAACACTCCAAGTAAATATTGGAGATTATTTATCAGATACATTTATTCAAGAAGAAGGTGTCCCTCAAGGAAGCGTATTGTCGCCTACACTATTTAATATAAAAATAAACAATATCACTGAATGCTTATTACAGAATACAAAATGTTCTCTATACGTCGATGACTTTGTGATCTATTATAGAGCTAATTGTGTGATAGAAATACAGAATCATCTACAACTTCAAATCAATAAAATTCAAGAATGGACCGAAAAGAATGAATTTAAATTTTCTGCTCAAAAAACAAAAGTAGTGCATTTCTGTCAGATGCACAAAAAACACTCCGACCCTGAACTATACCTTTATAAAAAACAGATTCCTGTAACTACTAACGTCAAATTTCTCGGAGTAACATTTGATAGTAAATTAAATTTCCTTCTACATATAAAGGAACTAAAATCCAAGTGTCAAAAATCCACAAATCTACTGAAAACTTTAGCAAATACAGATTGGGGAGGAGAGAAAAAAAGTCTACTGAAAATATATAGATCACACATTCGATCAAAATTAGATTATGGATGTTTAGTATACGGATCAGCAAGAACATCATATCTAAAAATGCTTGATCCTGTACAAAATCAATGTCTACGTCTATGTCTAGGAGCATTTAGAACTACTCCATGTACCAGTTTGCAAAAAGAAGCAAATGAATCACCACTACAAAATAGAAGACTCAAGCTATCATTACAATATGCACTAAAACTAAAATCCTTACCGAATAATCCAGCGTATTTATGTGTTTTTCACACACAAGAAAAAAACAGCTTTACTGAAAACTCAAAATATATACCAACTTTTGGACTTTGAATTGAAAAAGAAATGATCGAAACTAAAATTGAATTTAGATTTATAAAAAGATATTATATACCAAAAACTCCACCATGGCTTTTTGAAATCCCGCCTATAAACTTAGAATTAAACCATAGAAATAAAAAGGATCCTTGCATGGATATGTTCCAAGAAGTGCTACAAAAATACCCAAATTATGTACAAATATACACAGATGGATCGAAAAATGATACAGCGACATCTTCGGTTGCTCTTACCTCAAATAAAAGTAAAAAAAGAAAATATAATTCCAGTATCTCAATAAATACTGCAGAGGCTTTAGCAATATGCCTGGCATTAGACATTGCAGAGGAATCAGAAAACCAATTTTTTTTTATTTTATCCAAATCGTTATCTTGTCTTACTGCTATGGGAAACTGTAATACCAGGAATATTTTCTGCCTTGGACATTTTGACAAAATACCAATCAATATATGAAAGGCAAACGTGTCGTTTTCTGTTGGGTTCCTGGTCATGCAGGGATAGATGGAAATGAAAAAGCTGACAGAGAGGCTAAAGCCGCCCTGTTGTTATCAGAGAGTATTATCCCAATACCATATCGAGACTTGAAACCTTTAATAATTAAACATGAAAGACAAACATGGACTAACTTCTTGAAAACCGAATGCAATAAACTGCCGTATTTGGAAAATTCAAAAACCTGGCATGATACAGGCCAACTTGTTCGAAAGGACGCAGTTATTATTTGCAGACTACATACAGGACATACGGAACCTACACATTCGTTTATCTTAAAACGAGAAATGGCCCCAATGTGTGCTTTCTGCAATGCCAACTTAACAGTGTCTCACATTTTGTTGGAATGTAATACATTTGATGACATTCGACGTAAATTCTATTACTGTAGAACTCTTCATGAACTTTTCAGCAAAATTAAACCAAAACATATAATAAACTATATACAACTGTACAACAGAATCTAAAGATATAAGAACATAAAAATGGATACAAGAGAAAAATGACAACAACGTTATCAAAAAGGCCCTATATAATCTTCGATGTTGATGAGCCGGAAATTCAACAATTCAATTAAGTACGGTTATATTTCTTTGCATAATCTAGCATTTTGAGTTTTTAAAATCAACACATTTATTATTATAAGTGAAACAATAAAATAATCTTTTGGAGGACTCAAGATGTCCGATGGATCTATGTCTTTGAAGCGGCAATGTTGTCGTATCTCCGATCTTTAGCTTTTATGTTACACTGATTAAAAAAACAACACTCACCTCACAAACTCTTAATAACAAAATAAACAACACTTACCTCACAAACTCTTAAAAACAGAATAACAAATTGAATATGGAACTATTAGCTTTTTTTGTATTTGTTATGATTTATATTTCTATCTGATTTTATAATTCTATACCTAAAATTGCATTATCAGGATTAAGTGTCTGAGGATTAAGTGTCTGAGGATTAAGTGTCAGGGGATTAAGTAACTGGGGGATTAAGTGACGGGGATTAAGTGGCGAGGATTAAGTGTCTGGGGATGAAATGACTGAGAGCCTTGCCAGGGTCAGGGCGACCAAAAACAATTAAAAATAACTAAAACTAAACACCCAAAAAGAACCGTTCTCACTCCAGTTTTTGTTGTAATATTGTTTTTTTTCTCTTTCTCTCTTAACAAAACACACTGTAGTCATTCGTGTCTCCGTCATTTTGAGGGGCGTAACCACTAGTATATATATATATATATGTATTTATATATATATATGTTTGTTCGCTATAGGCACCTAAGTCGTTTGACTAAACGGGACAAAAGTTAAATGTATAAATTGTAAACGTCCACCAAAAGATAATTTTATTGTATGACTTATATTTATGAATGTATTGATTAAAAAAATCGTAAATGTTATATCAAACCAAATAAATGTAACCGTACAAATCAAATGGCCATTATTGTTCATTTACTATGTTGAACGCGAGATTCTCTATGTTGAACGCGAGGGTCTTATCGGATTTTCCCAATTCTGCTGTTGTTGTTTTTTTAATGTGGCGATACCTTTTTTTCAAACTTACGCACAACAATTTGGCTTGGAGAGTTTGAATGGTGTAGGCTACTTAAAAAAAATAAAAAAACTAGTGTATGACGTAATGTCTATCAAATCATTTCTTTTTTCATTATAGATGTTTGCATTATCTTTTAAGTAAAAGTAACCACATGTTTCAAATTTTTAATGGACGCACGTCGCTATTTGAGAGCATCCTTTAATAGGCAACTTTCTACCTTCTATAACTTAAATTATACTAATTGTAAGGGACAAGTGACAAGTTATACATGATTACATTTAAATAGCAGAACCCTGACAGGAACAATTTTTATGCATTTGCCATGGCGACAGGGCACAATATAAAAGAACTGAATACCGAAAGAAACATTCTCAATACTGTTTTATTGATAGAGTAAGCAAGAAAAACATTTAAATACCGAAAAAAATCGTTATCACTATATTTTTTATTGCATTGAAATATTATTTTGTATTTTTTTTTATCATTTACCTTTTTTATTGTTTTGTATTTGTGCTGTTTTTATCTTTTAGATAGTATAATATTATTGTTAACTTAATATTATTAATAACAAGTCAAGTCAACACAACTGTTTGCTATATTTTAATAAAGAATTAAAAAGTATCTGAAAAAAAAAACGGACGAGCCTTTCGGCTCTTGTGTCCAGGGCGTAACGCTTAGGATTGAACAATCTCTGTCCGGGCTCCAGCCACCCCACGACACGCCGAAGGTTGAAGGCTTGGCGTGCCGTGTAACAGGGTAGGTTTCCGCAGCCCAGCGATCGTTCACTGCGGTTGCCCTAAGGATTATTATCGTGGTGGCTTGCCAGTAAACCTGCACTGTCATCCAGTAGCGCAAATCCTATACAATAGGTACATGCATCCAGACAGCGGGTGGTTCTCGAGACGGGATTGCAGCGTCCATTGCTCCCCCCCCCCCAACGAGACCAGTGGCCTCTCGGCAGTGTAATGGATCTCGGACCCGCTGCGGGGGTTGTCCCTTATGCGTTCGCCCACCGGTGTATTCTTCATGGGAATGTATCGGCGCTTTACACACTTCGCCAGTCTTTGAGGCCAGAAGCTTGACAGCAAAAATTATTATGCATATGCCAGGGTCAGGGCGATCAGAAAAAAAATAAAAACACAAAAACTTGATACCGAAAAGAAACGTTCTAATTCCAGTTTTTATTGTAATATTTTGTGTGTCTTTCTCTCTTAAAGAAACACATTGTAGTCATTTTTTCTCCGTTATTTTTACGGGCGTAACCACTAGTTATATATATTGATGATGATGATTAGCGAAAAGGCATTCATTGATTGTTACGCTGATCTAACTTTGTTGGTCGATAGGGAAATTATAATTAGATTAATCGAGAACTAAATTTCACTTACGTGTCTTTATTAAAAGGCAGCCTAATTTCTCGTAAAGACTTGTAGAAATTATTGCTGTTTATATTCAAAATATTCTCAAGGTATGTTTCATTATTGACGGTAATCTGTGGTAAAAGAAGCAACACATAAAGATGAAGTGACAAGCTGAAGAGTAGATTTCATAAAATTATAATAATAATACAAAAATCGATCTGTTCCTTGGTAAGAAGGATCAATATTGAACGTCCTACAAATTGTATAGCACTTTATTCAATATACCTTTAGATTGCTAGCCTCCATTTCACAACGTATATAGATTGATTAGCTTATATTTCACAACACATATATATTGCAAGCTTATATTTCACAACACATATAGATTGATTTGCTTATGTTTCACAATACATATAGATTGCTAGCTTATATTTCGCTAGACATATAGAATGCGAGTACTTATTTTGCTACACATATAGAATATTAGACCCTTTTTTGCTGCCTATATTGCTCGACAAATAGATGTGTATTATATACCTTTGCTTTACATTTTTACAAAAGTAGTTTTTTTTTTCATAATTATATTGGTTCTATTATTATTAACTAAAGTTAAAAAGAAATAATCTTAAACCCGAAATGTTTCCGTGTTAGGAATAAAACATGTATATGTCTAGACACTACGTCATAGCATTAAAATGCGTGATATGTCAGCACGAGGGTTTGAGACCGTTAGTAGAGTTCTAGCTTGGCCGCTAATGTGTGAGGACTGATCTTGACCACTTTCTTAAAAGATACGTTATCTCGGTTTAGTACGATATAGAAGAATCTCAACTGATTAAGTTTCATCCTATAATATTGGTATTTGTATTTTGTGTTACTGTTATATTCATCATCTCAACTTGTTGGAGTAAAATTGTGTTTAATCATTCAAACAGGATTGTGGATTTCCTCTATATTAAGGTACAGTTTATCTAATTCACTTCATACATAGAAAGCACATCATACGAGCCAAATAAACATCAAATCTACTAAAATAACATCAATACTAATTCTTATACAACCTTGTGAGATCCAATAGGAATGTGAATCAAAAGAATGTATAAATATTACATTTCTAAAAATATCATTATACGTCAGTAGCTGATTTCGCACGTGACAAAAGATTGGGGGCTAGCGTCCTTGGATCTAAAGTTTGTATGTATAAGAATTTGAGGATATACAATTGTTTTAGTGAAAACGCTTTACAACAAGTATTTATTAAAAGTCTGTCTACGTGGGAGGCACTGTCTGTGTTCGGACATACTGTTTTCAGCTTTGTACACAATCATCCTTAAAATTTATCTTCTACAAATTAACAGTGGTGTAAAATATTTCAAAGGACTTTATAAAAGATAAAGTTGAAATTTTTTTTATCTTGTATTTACGTCATTAATATAAAACATGGCGGAAGCTAATCTTACGCTGGTAATGGTAATGGTAATTTATATAGCGCTTCTATCCATGCTATTTTAGCATGCTCAGTGCGCTCTAGAAGACTATTAATCTGTGAGAGGTTTCACTGCTGCCGGTTAAGCGCATGTGATAACAACTCAATATTAACGTCATCTAGTCCCAAAACTCCTGTAGGGCGACAGGGATCTGCCGGTGGCGGGGCTCGAACCCGCGACGTGTCAAGTGATTTTTTGGTTGACAGTCTGGTAAGCTAACCGCTAGGCCAGCCGACTTCACGCTGGAGCAATTAAATATTTTTGCTATCACGTCAGAACAGTTAAATAGTATGTCACTAACCCAGTTAAAAGAGATGGCAAATTCTCTGGGAATAGACATTACTGAAGTTACACCAGTAAGGAGTAAATTGATTCAAGATATTAAGGACTGTTTGAAAAGACATGGTAGAATGCTTGAAGAAAATACTATGAATAGTGAAGAATCAGTGGTTTTCAATGTATCATAAACCCTGAAAACAGACATAAATAACCATGAATTTAAAATGAATGTAAATGAACTAAGTGCGGACATGAAATTCCAGTTAGAAATGAAGAAGTTAGAATTACAGATACAATTACAAGTACAATTAGAGGGTAAAAGAATAGAAGTACAATTGAAAGAGAAAGAATTGGAAAAAGAAAGAATCGCTAGTAATGAAAGGATTGAATTGGCAAAGTCTCGTTCGTCAACTCATACGATTCAAGAAACAAATAATGTAGAACTATATAAGTTTAAAAAGCATGTTCCAAGCATGGAGAACATGGACATTGATGAGTTCTTTATGGTCTTCGATAGAAACTCGATCGATTATAATTTTCCTGAAGATAAGAACGCAGTACTTTTACGATAAGCTCTAACAAAAGGCAAGGCTCTAGATGTAGTACTGAATTTGACTCCAGAGGAATGCAATAATTATGAACTAATAAAAAGCAGAGTACTATTGAGTTATGTTCTAACTCCAGAAAAGTATCGAAAGTTATATCGTGAGTACAAGAAGCAACCAGAAGTTTCACATGTTGACTTCCTGAGATTAGAGAAAAAGTATCTTGATCGATGGTTACGTTCTAAGAATGTGAATAAAGATTATGCAAAACTATATAATCTCATACTGATGGAAGATTTTACTGAGAAGATTCGCACTGATATAAAAGTTCATTTGGCTGATCGTGGTATTGAAAAAGCAGAACAAGCAGCAGTTAAAGCCGATGAATACGTCATTATTCACCCGCATAGCCATTATGTTCAAAATGACAGAACAAGTTTGAGGACTCAAAACAGTAATACAGAGAGGAAGTTAAGATCGACAGAGGATAAAAGTAAACAAAAAGCCGATAAACAAGAGAATTTAAGTTTTGTACAAAAGAGAATTATCTGTACATTCTGTAAGAAAGATGGACATATAAAAGAGAATTGTTGGAGTCTACATAAAGAGAAAAGACCCATTAAAAACAAGAACAACGTGGTTTTATCACACATCGCCGTACAAACTGAAACTCAAATTAAAAAAATGCCCACAAAAGAATTAAAGCTGATAGAAAGACATTTGATGTTAGTCATGAGGAGATGGCTAAACACGCGTGTCCAAGTTGCTCAAAGTCGGAAAAAGTCTTTGAAATGAAGACCGAGGCTATTGAACATTCTAGTTTCAACTCCAAAGGGAGTGTGACGGATGAACAATCAGTAAATAAAACGTTTACTTATGGAGGCAGTAGTGTAGCAAGAAACTCAGTAGGCAGAGAACTACCCGAGTGTATGCTATCGGATGTTAGCGAGGGCTATGTGTCACCTATAGATAATCAAGCTAGAGAACGGAAGATTAAAATTCTACGTGACTCCGGTGCTGATATATCTCTACTGTTGAAGAATACTGTACCAACGTCGAAATTGACTCATACAGGCCAGTATGCCTTAATCAGTACTATGGCTGGAACACTTATGGCACCGTTACATCGTATACAGTTGAAGAGTAATTACTTCACTGGATCTGTTATTGTTCGGATAGTGAAGAAATTTCCCTACAGAGGTGTTATAAAGTTGCACCAATGCCCCCTCCCTGACCTTTTAAACTAACCTAGATTCCAAGGGAAAGTTTGAGCCCGTTGTGTTTTTATAAACTAATTAGATTTCCCACCCTCCTTTCCTGCTATCAATTACAAATTGTTTAGCCATCGTAATAAAACTACACTGGCATCTACAAGTCTTGAAACTGAATTGTAATCGTAACTACAACTGCCCCACCTACACCCCTTCCGCATCTTTCCCTGAAGAAAAAAAATATACGCTCACCCACTTGCATAGATACTTTAATTGGAAGCGTCTCCAATAGCGCCTTAATGTCTATTTTGCTAAGGTTTAAGGACATCCTGAGGTCTGGCATGATTGTTATATTGTGGGAAGTTCAATCAATGTACTGTAATTAAGTAAGATTAATGTTTTCACGCTAAACCCTGACCTAGCCCTGCTCACCTAGTTTTCGAACAAAGAGGAACGGACTCTGTTGTTCTATTAATTAAACGACATTCTAACCAGACTTGTGTCTGTGTTTTTGGGAGTGGAAGTTTTTCCCCTAGTTACGATTGGCTGTACCCTAACCAATGAGTACTTCTGGGTAATGAGAAGATAGACTTTAAAAAGCCATGTTTCTCCCTTCAGACTTGAGTTGAGTTTAGTTTCAGTTGAGTTCCGAGTTGAGAGTTTATCTCCGTAGTAGGAACATTACTTGTACATAGTGTTTATCAGAATTAGTTTTGGACTTGTATTTTTCTTATGTGTCTTCGTCTTGTATTCAAGTGTTATACTAAATAAAATCACAATTGTCGTGCAACTGGTGTTGATTTCAATTAAAATTCAAGGTATTACATGGAATTAACATTGAAATAGAATCATAATTACTGAAGTAATCAAGCCCATATAAAAACAAACAACTCTTGGAATATTGAGCCTACACCTAGACAACAGCCAAAATACATAATATTGCACGAGTACGTAACAGAGGCATTTCATTACTTTTAAGAAGTGACATTGCCAAGAATCAGGTACATCCTGTACTTAAAGAAACCAAAGACTCTGTTCAGTGTAGGAATACTGAAAATTCAGTATGTGTTATCACCAGAGCTATGGAGAAACAGCAGATGACTGATGAATCGACAAAGAAACCAGAACACCAGAGATTGACTTACAAGCAACCTTCATGGCGGATGTTCTAGGTGGTCACTCAAGTCATACTGATCAAAGTAATGTGTCGCCTAGACAACTACTCATTCTTGCTCAAGGCAAAGATCCGGAGATCGAGAAGCTAAAAGAGGAAGCAAAGAATGAAGGAGAGTTAGAAACAATGGCCGCAGGTTATTACCTGAGGGACGAGTTGTTGATGAGGAAATGGAGAGGGAAAGAAAACGACGAAGAAACATGCAGCGAAGTACATCAAATCGTGGTACCCACTGTATACCGCAAGGACATACTACATATCGCCCATGATTTACCGTATGCTGGTCACCTAGGGATACAGAAAACCTTCGATAGGATTCTTCCATATTTCTTCTGGCCTGGCCTACGTCGTGACGTCACATCGTTTTGCAGATCATGTCATGTCTGCCAGATGGTCGGCAAACCGAGTCAGACCATTCCGGTAGCTCCTCTACGACCCATACCAGCATTCTCAGAACCCTTCAGTCACATCATTATAGACTGCGTCGGTCCGTTGCCTAAAACTAAGGCTGGCCACCAGTATCTATTCACTATTATGTGTTCGACAACGAGATTTCCAGAGGCTATTCCTCTACGTAGCATCAATGCCGACAAAATCTCTGATGCACTTATCGGATTCTTCACCCGATATGGTCTTCCGAAAACCGTGCAGTCAGATCAAGGTTCACATTTCACATCGAAGTTATTTCGCCAAGTCTTAGAACGGCTGGGTATTCGTCATGCAGTATCGAGTGCATATCATCCACAGAGTCAAGGCGCACTGGAACGATACCACCAAACATTGAAGAATATGCTCCGTACTTTCTGTTTCGAGCATAACGACGACTGGGATCGTGGTATTCGCTTCGCACTCTTCGCAACCAGAGAGGCTGTACAAGAATCTCTTGGTTTCAGTCCCTTTGAACTGGTATTCGGACACACAGTTCATGGACCACTAAAGCTGTTACAAGAGACATGGTTATCATCCACTGAAGACACTGGTCTACTGACATACGTGGAAAATTTTAAAAATAGACTGTATAATGCATTAAAAGTTGTCAGATCTAATCTTTTGCAGGCACAAGACAAGATGAAGGTCTATTATGACGTCAACGCAAGAACCCGTATCTTCCAACCTGGTGATAAAGTTCTCATGCTGACGCCACTGTCTGGTCAACCCCTGAGTGCCAAGTTTACAGGACCCTACGAGGTTATGGCTAAGCTTAGTGAGGTTAACTATCTTGTAAAGACCCCTGATAGACGGAAATCGCAACGAGTGTGCCATATCAATATGTTGAAACCATACAATACCAGAGAAGAACAAAAAGTTGTTGCCTCGGTAAACACTGTTATTAAAGTCGGGAATAATTCACCCGAAATTGAACGTGAATTGGCAGAAAGCAGATTACAAATCACAAAAGTTTTAAAAACCCTTAATGAAAAATTGGCACATTTACCCGCTTGCGAACAATCCGCTATCAAAGGTCAAATTTATGAACATATTAATATTGATCTATTTGCAGATGTATCCAATGGAACAAGGCTGATTGAACAAGAGGAAGTCAGTTTCACATAAAATGTTTTTTTTATGTCATTCATTGTATTGATTAACATATGTATTATTGTAAATATGACAATAAATAAACTATGTTTTAAAATATTACAATATGAAACATTACAGAACAAAACTTCAAATTCTACTATAAACAATCATACGTTGTAATGTAAAAGGTAAATAATGCATACACCATTTGCACACACACAGGTAGTCAACTTGAATGCATCCACACTTGTGTTTGTTCAACTAATTCTATTGATGTGTTTTGGAAATTGTTTATTTTTCTATGTCGTCATGTTATAATTTGGATGTCTTATTTTATGCTATGTAAAAGCTAAATCAGCTGAGATTATCACATTTTTAAATATTCTTGATGTCAAAATTTAGACATCATAATAATTTAATAACTGTAAATCATTAGTTAGTGATACTATGATCGGTTATAAATAAATTAAACTTTTCAAATAATTATCTATCAATTATTAATCGGTTCCACTTATTTGGGTAATTCATATCAATTCTATGGGAACTGGTTTTTTGGTGGTAATAGTTTTATGGTCCACGTTGTACACACAATAAGCATAATTGTAAATATTAATTGATAAATAAATGTTTAATTAATAATCATTGATAAGATAATGTGATAAGGGATTCCATAATAACGACTTTGTTATTAAAGGGATATGTAATATTTGGTTCATTTTAATCTTAAAAAGATTGTCCAATAGTCAATTAAATCTTACGAATAGTGGGAATTCGGTTTCATTTTATGGGTACTCTACAAAGAATTCCATACTTAACACTGTCTGTGTCTTAAGGGGGGGGGGGCGAGTGTTACAAAAGTAGTTTTATTTCCATAATTATATTGGTTCTATTATTATTAACTAAAGTTAAAAAGAAATAATCTTAAACCCGAAATGTTTCCGTGTTAGGAATAAAACATGTATATGTCTAGACACTACGTCATAGCATTAAAATGCGTGATATGTCAGCACGAGGGTTTGAGATCGTTAGTAGAGTTCTAGCTTGGGCGCTAATGTGTGAGGACTGATCTTGACCACTTTCTTAAAAGATACGTTTACTCGGTTTAGTACGATATAGAAGAATCTCAACTGATTAAGTTTCATCCTATAATATTGGTATTTGTATTTTGTGTTACTGTTATATTCATCATCTCAACTTGTTGGAATAAAATTGTGTTTAATCATTCAAACAGGATTGTGGATTTCCTCTATATTAAGGTACAGTTTATCTAATTCACTTCATACATAGAAAGCACATCATACGAGCCAAATAAACATCAAATCTACTACAATAACATCAATACTAATTCTTATACAACCTTGTGAGATCCAATAGGGATGTGAATCAAAAGAATGTATAAATATTACATTTCTAAAAATATCATTATACGTCAGTTGCTGATTTTGCACGTGACAACATACATAGCTAGCGTTATGTTACCATGTATGCAGATAGCAAATCATTTCTCTATATATAAAATAAGACTGTTTGTCACTGTTCGGATCCCCATTGGTCAATGGGAAATCACGTGAGTTTGTGTCACTGACCTATTTAGGCCTAAAGCTATATACTGTCTAATAATTTTTCACATCGGACATGTGTCTGCGATAGCTCAGTGGTAAACGTAACGGACTGCTGAGCGAGTGACCCGGGTTCTATTCTCCAGTTAGTCTATACCTTTTTTATTTCGACAATTTTTTTTTCACACTTTTAAAAACAAAAGACTTGTAAATTAACGGGCAATTTTTTGTTAAATAAAAATACGTTAATTTAAAACAAATATTGCAAAGGGGAAAAAAATCGTCCTTTCCTAAAAGTCTTCAGTAAAAATTTAATAATTTAAATATAAGATTTATAGCTTTCTTTTAAGTGTAGTTTATACATTTTTTATCTACAACTTATACAGTCCTGTGTTTTTTTTTACCCAGGCAACGCCGGGCAATGTAGCTTGTATCATATATATATATTATCTCAAAAGGTGTATGTATGTGTGTACATACCGTATAATCTTTTTTAATACTGGACAGAATGAGATGAAATTTGCTACAAATATTATTTGTCTAAATGCGGTCAATACTGTCAAGGTTTGACATTTTTTGAAATGACCGCAGTGGTCAGTTTAGTCAAAAAACGCAAATAAAAAGACACATTTTGGTTTCATGTTCAAAAATTCCGGTTCAACTTTTTATCATTATTTGATCGATCGCGCTAAATGAAAAAAGAAAAAGGACGCGCTGAGATTATTTCTGTATTGCGTCATCAAACTAGCTATCTTTTCTTTATGACGTCATCAAACTTTGCGTATTCATTTTAAATTAATTTTGCTTCAATGTTTACTAATGTACTTTATGAATGAATAGAACAAAATATATTCACGTTTTAATTTGCGTAGTAATTTATAGCGGGCAATTTTTAAATTGTTATAATGGGTAATGGGTAATGATTTTAATGGGTAATTTTTTTTTTGTAGCGGGGAAATAACAAATTCATTCACGTTTAAATTCGTGTCGTATACGAAATATATAATTTTTAGTTGTTGCGGACAATCTCATTATAACTGCCTGAGTAGTTAGAGTGCATGTAAACATAACTTTTAGCCGGTTCGGAGAACCGGGCACATACCAGCTAGTCATATATATAAATCTCAAAAGGTGTATATATGTAATTATGTCGGTATATATGTATGTACATGCCGCATAATCTTTAAAAAAACTGGACAGAAAAACGTGAAATTTACTACAATTATTCTTTGGGTTACTGCGGTGGACGATGTCAAGGTTTAAAAAAAAAAAATGACCGCAGTAGTCAGTTTGGTCAAAAAACGCGAATAAAAAGACACATTTTGGTTTCACATTAAAAATGCCAGTCCAACTTTTTATCAGTATTCGATCGATCGTGCTAAAAATAAATGAGACAAAAAGGTGCGGCATTTTGAAAAATAGGCTGGCTTTTTTTTATGATGTCATCAAATTTTGCGTATTCATGTTTCAATGTTATCTAATGTACTTTATGAATGAATAGAAAAACATATTCACGTTTTAATTTGTGTCCTGATTTGTAGCGGGCAATTTTTAAATTGCTATAATAGATAATGGTTTTAATTGGTAATTTATTTTGTAGCAGGCAAATAAAAAGTCCCTTCACGTTTAAATTCGTGTCGAATACGAAATAAAAAATTTAAAGTTGTTGCGGGCAATCTCATTATAAACTGCTTGAGTAGTTAGAGTGTATGTAAACATAACTTTTCGCCGGTTCGGAGGACCGGGCACATACCTGCTAGTGTAATATAATACTTACTCATTAGACTATCACTTACATTAAAATAAAAATCATCTAGATATGTATCATTGTGCACTTCTTCCGGGTAGCCAACTTTTGGTACAATGAATTTATTCTGTCAGAATAAAGCAACGTTAATGTTTAATTCTAATAAAACTGTTTCATTTAACCAATAACGTATTTAATTTATTAAAACTTGTGTGCATATACGTACTTTAATCAATAAATATATTATGTCTTTAATGTATAGTTGTTGTAAAACGTTTGAACTCAACAGCATGCTTGCGGTCGGTGTAACAACTAAGCTCTTATTTCTTATTCTATCAGGTCACTAAGTCCAGTCAACACATTACAATACAGTTTGTCACTAGTAGTTGTAGTAGTATTCGTCCGTCGTATCGACGTTGACCATTTTTTTATCATCCTAGAAAGTTTGGGGTGTGGCATTTCCGTGGGCTTTAATGTGGCTAATTGGGCCTATCTATGCCCGTTAGGTACGTTGGCAGACCGTAGAGGGGAAGGTCGGAACGACAACAGTGGGCTATAGGGCACGGTCTTTACTGGCTTGTCTCCTGAACCCATGAGGCACGGTCTTTGGCTGCCAACTCCCAGGCGTCGTCTTTAATGCAAAACGCTTTAAGTGATGCCTTAAGGGTGTCTTTGTAACGCTTTTTCGGACCTCAGCGAGCTCGCTGACCGTTTTTAGCTCGCAATAGAAGAGCCTCTTTAGGAGACGACAGTCTGGCATGCGTATATTATGCGCTGCCCAACGAAGCTGAGACTGCATTATACTTTTGTGGATGCTTGGGAGTCCTACCCTGGCCAGTATCTCAAAGTCTGGAATTTTGTCCTGCCATTTTATACTTAGGATTTTTCTCAGAATTTTTGTATGGAATTGATTCAGGCACCTAGCATGTCGTTGGTAAACAGTCCAAGTCACATGCATTTAGTTAAGAAGGGAGCACGACTGCTATGTAGACTTTTATTTTTGTTTGGGTGCTGATGCTTTTTCTGTTCCCATCATTTTTGTACAGTTTTCCAAATGTTGCACTGGCTTTTAAGATGTAGAGGTTTTCTTTATCATCAATGACAACACCCTGAGACAGTGTACTACCGAGGTACGTAAAGTGGTTCACAGTGTTGATTTTTTCGCTATTGATACTGATGTTTAGCTCGACATAGGGCTTTCCGGGGGCTGGTTGGTACATGACTTATGTGTTCTTTGTGCTGATGGTAAGTCCGTAGTTTGAGCATGCACTGGACAATTTTTTAATACTGTGTTTTAGATCAGCTTCAAAGCCGGCATTGAGAGCGCAGTCGTCGCAGTCGTCAGCAAATAGTAAGTCGAGAATGGTGTCAGACTTAAATTTTGTTTTCGATTTAAGTCTTCTAAGGTTGAACAGCCCGCCATCAGTGCGGTTCCTAATATCTACAACTTCACACACATCCCTAAATGCATCACTGAGCATGGCTGCGAACATTAGCCTAAACAGTGTTGGAGCCAGAACACATCCCTACTTGACGCCATTTGTAATTGGGAAGGGTTTAGACACATCTCCGTTGTCTTGGACACGGGCCTGCACACCGTCGTAGAACTGCCTTACCATGGCTATGAACTTTCTTGGGCAGCCGAACTTTGCCATGATTTTCCATAGGCCTTCTCTGCTGACTAAGTCAAAGGCCTTGGTCAGATCGATACAAATTTAATACAGATCTGAGTTCTGCTCTGAGCACTTCTCTTGGAGCTGTATATCTGCAAATACCATATCAATAGCACCGCGTTCCTTGCGGAAGCCGCATTGGTTTTCAGGTAGTAGACCTTGCTCCAGATGTGCATTCAGACGATTTACTAGACGTCTAGCCAAGATCTTGTCTGCGATGGACAACAGTGAGATTCCGCGGTGGTTATCACAAGCCTGTCGGTTACCTTTGCGTTTGTAGAGGTGAATTGTAGGTTTTGTAGTACCGTTTCTGTCTCTCATATGATCTGAAGTAGGCAAAGCAGTTTATCTGTCAGCACAGGACAACCCTCTTTGTAAATTTCAGCAGGATTCATATCGGGGCCAGGTGCTTTCCCATGGGACATTTGGCGGATGGCTGCCATTAGCTCGTCCATAGTTGGGACAGCATCAAGTATTTTGTTCACCGGGACATGTATCTGTCTTTCGATGGCTTCGTGGCTAACAAGGGAAGGCGTGTTCAGTATATTTTTAAAATGTTCCGCCCACCTTTCTAAGATTTCTAGTCCACTGTTTGTCACTAAGTTCAGTCAACACATTACAAGAAATTCAGTCCACTGTTTATCACTAAGTTCAGTCAACACATTACACTAATACAGTTCACTGTTTGTCACTAAGTTCAGTCAACACATTACAATAATACAGTCCACTGAGTGTCTCTAAGTTCAGTCAACACATTACAATAATACAGTCCACTGTTTGTCACTAAGTTCAGTCAACACATTACAATAATACAGTCCACTGTTTGTCACTAAGTTCAGTCAACACATTACAATAATACAGTCCACTGTTTGTCACTAAATTCAGTTAACACATTACAATAATACAGTCCACTGATTGGCACTAAGTTCAGTCAACACATTACAATAATACAGTCCACTGTTTGTCACTAAGTTCAGTCAACAAATTACAATAATACAGTCCACTGATTGGCACTATGTTCAGTCAACACATTACAATAATACAGTCCACTTTTTGTCACTAAGTTCAGTCAACACATTACAATAATACAGTCCACTGTTTGTCACTAAGCTCAGTCAACAAATTACAATAATACAGTCCACTGATCGGCACTATGTTCAGTCAACACATTACAATAATACAGTCCACTTTTTGTCACTAAGTTCAGTCAACACATTACAATAATACAGTCCACTGTTTGTCACTAAGTTCAGTCAACACATTACAATTATACAGTTTACTGTTTGTCACTAAGTTCAGTCAACACATTACAATAATACAGTCCACTGTTTGTCACTAAGTTCAGTCAACACATTACAATAATATAGTCCACTGTTTGTCACTAAGTTTAACTCTTACCCTTACACACTGACAGAAAGATTGTCACTATTACTGACACAGGTTTGTGAAATACAATAACATTTAACAGAAAAACCTTCTTTGAATGACAACATTGGACACATGAACATAATTTTTACAAGATATCAAAATTGGACGAACTATTATCATTTTGAAACGATGACGAAATTGGACAAATTACCATTATTTTGACAAGATTTTAAAATCCGACAAGTTATCTTCATTTTGACAAAATGACCAAATGGAAAAAAAATCATCATTTTAAAATGATGACATGAGTGGACAAATTATCATAATTTAGAAATGATGACGGAATGGGACAAATTACCAGCATTTTGAAATGATGACATAGTTGTACAAATTACCATCGTTTCGGCATGATGATAAATTTAGACAAATTTATCATTATTTTAAAACGATGACTTTGTAACAATTCATTGCATTTAAATGGTTGAAAATACATTTAAAACGTTAATAAAAGACAAATATTATAAATGTTTTACTGTATGTTATGACTACTTTTAAAATAGTATACACATGTTTTCTATATAGAAAGTCTTGTTACCTTTTCCTCTGCAGTTTGTTTCGTTTTCTCATCCATCCAGTCCGATTCTTGTAAAAACTCATTAAATGCATTTCTAAGCTCAGCGATCATGTCGAGAACCTTAATAAAAAAAAAGGAAACAAAGTATATTTTGCCCTGTAATAAATAATTCAATAAAATAATTATTAATTACATGGCAAGGTCCATAAAAGAGTTTGACTTATTCTCAACATTAATATTTTAATGAAACATCAAACTTATAGTAAAATTAAAATTACGTTTTAAACATTAGTTGGCTGAATTTGAATGTACCATCGGTAATAACTAGAGATATGAATTTATCCCACATATTGGGAAACTTGCGTTCGGTTTAATGGTAGGTAGGGTTCGAAATCGGTGTGTTCGGTTCGATTCTCATCTATAGTACTTACTGACATAATAGTTTACAATGAATTTTCTATTTCTTGAATAAAAAAAAATGTTTCCAGTAGAAAAAATACAGATTCTCGTATGAGATCAGATAAAAAATTATTTGTTGTGTTGTTTCTTTTGTTTAAACTGTTAAAATGCTGGGCCCATATGTTGTTACCCCCATAATTTCCTCAAGTGAGACCTTGTCTACTACTTGGTTTGTGTCTCGTGCTAGTCTCGTGCTATACAGAAATAAACAGCTCGTGTTAAAATGCTACAGGTGTATCAATATTCATTTTTTACTTGACTTTTATACTACAGTAAACAATCTGGGTAAGTAAACTCATTAAGTATGAACAGATATGATCAAACACTTTTTTGTATAATTACTCAGAGCAATATGTGTAATACATTATTAGATCAAGCGTTTTTATGTTACATTTTACAATCAATTTATTTTTCAAGTTCTAAATTTCTAAACGTCCACCTTTACTTGTAATGTAACTGGTTATTGAAAAAACATATAAGCTTATAAATTAAATGTCTTAATTTTGTGCTATATGCTAGGATATAATATATATATATATATATATATATATTAAAGATGTATTTAAGATATGGCGGATACTTCTTTGTGCTCAGCACACTCCTCTATAGAAGCGATGAGACCTAGGATAAGTACGACAAGCAAGCAGTTCAATAGCTTCCTCATCAAATATCAAGATAGAGTCACAAATGTGGAGAAGCCACATGCTTAACATGAACTCAAATCTGAGTGAGAGGTGCCTTCGGTGGATAGGCCATGTCCACAGAATGAGCTCAGAACGTATCCCAAGATTCCTGCTATATGGAGAGCTGGCAGTTGGAACAGGAAAAAGTGGCGGCCCTTGCCTGCAGTTTAAAGACAGCTGCAAAAAGGACATGATTTAGGTGCAAATCGATCATAAGTTGTGGGAGGACACTGCTGAGAAACGCGCCTCCTGGCGGTCGAAGTTATGTGAGGGCACGCAGGCAGCAGAGACCACCTTTGCACTAAAAAATGAAGTGAAGCAAGCCAGAAGACAGGCGAATAGCAGAGGAAAATAGACGATGCCATCCTCCATCGAAGAGGGATGTATGCCATATATATAATATATTATAAAATAAAGTATTAATAAAGAATGTTGTATTTCCTCATTTTCCATAACTTACCATAACTTTTGATTCCGGATCGAAATTATCCTTAACGAACATCCGACCAGCGACTAATTTGAAACTGCGTGTTATTTCTTCAATACATGTTCTGAACCTTGCTTTCTGGGATGAAGTTTCATGAAGAACCTGAGAAGAAATTATATCATAAGTAACATAAATATAGCAGCTAGTATGAACGTACCCTTTAAATATATAACACATGTCTTAGTAACGTACGCGTCGGACCAAATTGATCCATAGGGCCGGTGAAACATCATTCATCAGTTTCTGTGGCCACGGCATACTAGGGGAATGTGTGGCCCTCACAATGACCAGTCGACATTACTTTATCCCAACTAATGTCAGGTGCCCGTCAGAGCTGGGTAGTCTCGGGGACACCCTCAAGTCCCGCGAAATCTGAGCCTTTACCCATGATTTGAACCCAGAACATTCAGTCTTAATAAGTCATTAATCATAATCAGTAGTTTGAACTTTTCAGCATGGAACCGTTTGTGTCTCAAGAGATTTCGTAGGACGCTCTCAAAAGACACGTTTCCAAGGTTGTGGTTTCCATGAACTTATATAGGCTGATATGGTGTACTGTGAAACATAGGGTACAGTCTCCTTTCAGTCACACGCACTACACTCTCTCCCCACCTGGGGAATTCCCCTAAATAATTAATGTGGTGGTGCACTCTCGCCCGACTATAGGCAGGTCGTTTATGCACCAGGATTGGCGAGAAAGATGTTGCGTTCTTTGCTTCCTCTCCACCAAATCTCTCGGTGTGCAGTGAAATTTCGGAAGTGCAAAATAGGCTGTCCCACCATGCGTTTAGCTCACCGGTGCAACTCTCAAACAGGAGCGTATCGTTGGTTTATCACACTTTGCCAACTTTCAGGCCCATGGGTATAGACACAGTGAATATGCTTGTCTAATTAAACGTTATGCTGTCAAAAATAATCATGCAGTATATGCAAACAGGAAACTAGGTTTATCAGTGTTAAACTAACCTTATCATAAGTCTTCACCAGATCGTCGTATTTTCCTCCTACGGCTCCTAATCCCACCACATATTGAACAAACCTCCACATTATATAGTTTGCAATAGTTCTGAAGGACAAATGCGAAACATATTTCTTTAGAAGACAAATAGAGTATATAAATATTGGCCCTATGCTCCCGTGGTCATATACAGGATAAAGTCATATATATATGATATGTATGATATATATATATATGCATATATATATAAAAATTAATATTTGAAGTCACATTTTGTAAATTCTAAGCTACAACCGCATTCATATATATACATAGTATGTCCTAAACTACTGTTAATGGGTTATTATTTTGGCCATTAAACATTGCTTAATTACTTATAGTATTTTATAGTTCCACATGTCCATTATGAGTATAACTTCTAGTGTCTTCGACCTGTCATAAATTTTACGGGACAGATAACAGTTTATGATGGATTAAATAACACTTGATTTGCAGCACAACATTTATTAATATATATATATATCTATCAAATTAACATGAATTATAACATAGTTCCAATTTATTCTGAGTCCGATATTCAATAACTTCATTATAACTTTCAAAGACATCTTTTCAGCTCAAACTTCAGAAGTTAACTAAAATATATTCATCTCTCGTCACGTGATCACTCGCTCTTTTTTCCTCATTTTTCTCGTGAATCTCAAGACTTAAAGCTAGCAACGCGATTTCCACAGAACTAACTGCGACGTAGAACTCATGATTGAGATTCTAGGACATACAAGAACAACAATGATTGAAATTCCCTTTTTAACTCTTACATCTTAATATTCTATTGAATTACAAGGGTCATTTCCCCTTGACCATTGTTCACTCATCAAATTGTTATTACAGTTATTTATAGGCTACGTCTTTATCAACTACGTTTCAAGTGAATAAAATCAAAATAACCATAGTAAAATTTGAAAATAAAAGTCTGTATAATAAAAAAAGGCGGCATAGTCGTTTGTTAACATTAGTACAACTCATTACAAAATTGTGTCTTTTTTTGCCTTATGCCTTATATATATATATTATATATATTTAAAACTACTATATATATAAATCTCAAAAGGAATATGTGTGTGGGTGTGTGGCTGGCTGGGTATTGTACATACCGCATAATCTTTTTAAATACTGGACATAAAAACGTGAAATTTGCTACAAATATTCTTTGCGTTACGGCGGTGAACACTGTCAAGGTCTTAAAAAAAATGAAATGACCGCAGTGGTCAGTTTGGTAAAAAAACGCGAATAAAACACATATTTTGATTCACATTGACTTTGCCAGTACAACTATTTATCATTTGTCTTCACAAAATAAAAAAAAAGGATGGCGTTGAGATTTCTTTTCAGGATGACGTCATCAAAAATTGCGCATGGATTTTTTAGCAATGAAGGGACATTTTTCATTTATTTTTAAATTGATGTCATCAAACTATGTGCATGGATTTTATCTCAATGACAGGAATACATTTTCTTTATTTTTAAATTGCCTACGTGCCGTAAACAACATAAATTCTTTACACTACCAATACTGTAGTAGATTTTCTTAATCTATCACTACTTTAATACATTACACTGTGAATACATGACGTAAAGCTAATTAATAATTTAAAACTTTACAAACATAGGACAAAGCAAATAGATTTAGCATTTTTTTTCTGTTTCGGGAAGTAATACCGACGCCTTACTAAGCTTATTTAAACGCAGTGGTCCTGGTTACACTATATTTACACTCTATATTTAAGCGTTGCGTATTTATGCGTTTTACAAGGGAACAAAATTACCGGGCAATGTTTATATTACCGGGCAATGTTTAAATTACCGGGCAATGTTTATATTACCGATCAATGTTTAAATTACCGGGCAATGTTTATATTACCGAGCAATGTTTATATTAACGGGTAATGTTTAAATTACCGGGCAATGTTTATATTACCGGGCAATGTTTAAATTACCGGGCAATGTTTATATTACCGAGCAATGTTTATATTAACGGGTAATGTTTAAATTACCTGGCAATGTTTATATTACCGGGCAATGTTTAAATTACCGGGTAATGTTTATATTACCGGGCAATGTTTATATTACCGGGCAATGTTTAAATTGCCGGGCTATGTTTAAACTGCCGAGCAATGTTTAAATTCCCGGAACTAACTTTAAAAAAAAAACATACTACTTTATGTATGTTGCAAAAACAAAACTAAAAAACTATAATGTGTTAAGCATATTCTAAAAAAAAAAACGTTCGAAGAATCGGGCACATATCAGCTAGTATATTTATATATATATATATGTATATATTATTATTATTATTATTATTACATGAAAACGCCAATAGCGCGCCAATGCTCAGTAAGGTGGGTTTAAAACAAGATCTAAAATGCTGCGAGGAATTAGATCTAAACAGCCCTTAAAAGATCAACTGAATATATTTTTCATGCCAAACACGCGACACATTTTAATTTTGTATTGAGAATCTGCATGCTAAAAAAATCATGTATATATATATATATATATATATATATATATATATATATATATATATATATATATATATATATATATATATAAATATATATACATATATATAAATATTCAACATAGCTTTCAAGTAATTAGTTTAACATGAACCCATAAACGTGTGTCTATTTATTATTATTATTTTGTTGTTGTTGTATTTTTGGAGCGGGAAATAAAGATCTCGTAATCTTTTGGTGTTGAATTTCTGGCTGGTGGCTGGAAAGCAAAGTCGTTAGTGAGCTCACCTTACAAGCGCGACATCTTGGGTTCGACCCATGGTGCAGACAATAAGAAATTTAGAAAATCAACCGCCGACTTGGAGAGAAGATGGTTGCCACCAAGTCTACCAAGCCCACAGAAAGTTCTAATGGACACGCAGTAGTAGTATCCCGTCCGACAAAAGCAGCGTTCAGCAGTTTCTGTGGCCACGGCATACTAGTTTATTGTGTTGCCAGCACTATGCACAGCTGCCTTTACTTTACCCCAACCAAGGTCAGGTACCCAGCAGAGCAGGATACACCCAGGAACACCCTCCAGTCCCGGGAAAAATTCCTAGCTTTAACCAGGATTCGAACCCAGGACCTTTGGTTTGCCACCCTGCCACTGTCCCCCCCCCCACCTCAGTTAATATACACGGGTTAAAAATAAGGGAAATTATATCCACTAAAGATTGTAAAAATTTAAACCAGTATAACAAATGTGCACCAATAAATGTAAGAACTAAAAAAATATAAGAAACTTTAAAAATTGTGTTTAATGTTTGGGGCAGGGCGTGGCGTTGAAAAATGTTGTCATCGGCATCACGTCTAGTCTATGTGTCTATTTTCAGCTCGATGTGGAAAGTGGGGGGCATTAGTAAACTATAAAGGAACAAGTGAACACAGTGTTTAAGCTTCAATGAATTATTTATTCTTACCTTTTCGATGTTTTTTTCAGAAAGGGACACAGTCTTTGAAAATACAGAGGGGAATGATTGATGATGATATCCTTTTTGGTGATGTCAACTCCTATTTCAGGTAGTGACATGATTCTGTAAACTAACTCCGTCCAATTGAATATCTTGAATGAAATAAAACATTAAATAATAATAAATAAAATTGTATGTGTATAGCTTTGCCAACAAACATAATGTAAGCTCAGAAAGCATTTAAGATTGAGCAACAAAAACATGCAAAGAGTTTTTTTTTAAATTATTATTCTCAAGGCTAAAAAACAGTATAAACATTATTTTATTACACTAAAAGATATAGAGTTTATAAATAATCTCAAAACAGGAAAAAAACACAGGACAGGCCAAATTTAGTACCTAAACGAATATAAAATAATTTGTAGACATAATATATTTATATATCATTAGATTGGATTAATAAGAGAGCTACTCAGTATTCTCTATCCCACGCTGTACATATAGACGATGAAGTCAATACCAGGATAGTCAAAGGCAGCTTCTCGTTTGGAAGACTCCGGCCCAATGTATGGAATCGGAGGGGCATCAAACTGCAAACTAAATTAAACGTATACGTCAAAGGATAGTCTTAATCAAAACCGATGGATAAAATAAAAACAAAACTTACCTCACTATAATTACCCTGTAGTTCCTCTAGTGTCATTGGGTTATACATTGTATTGATGTCTTGCCTGCTTTCATCTGGAACTGAGATCTGTCATATTATGAAGAAAAAAAATATATGGGTGTTAGCACACTCGTATTTAACGTGAAAACAATTCATCAACATATAGACCTATAGTTACCGCGATCGTGTTTATATTTATGTATGTTTGTAGGTCTCTCTCTCTTTCTCCCTCTCTCTCTCTCTATGTATATAAGATAAGATAATATAATATTTCTTTATTGATCCAAACAAATGGGAAATTGTCTATTGTCTTGATTACAGATGTTTTGTTCTTCAGCATATTTTAAACAAAATAAAATAATTATTTGTGATTTATATACAAAAAATTATAAAACAATAAACAATCGCACACACAATCACACAATTATCATGCAAGAAAAAGTTAATTAGTAGTCAGCTATTGTTGACTGAAATTTTGACGATTGGCCTATATTTTTTTTTTGCGTATGGTAGATAGTTTGGCCGGAAGCTGACTCTCAATAATTCTTCGTCTGGTGTGCATATTCTTCTTTTGTTGTAATGTAGTTGGTATTGCGATATTGTTTGTTTATATAGCCAGCCATCCAACTTTACTTGCCACTGTTGACGGGTCTGTCTGAGCAAAGCAGATAAAATGTCCACAGACGTATTCCTCTACGGCCACTTTTAATTCGCCCTGATAGTGTATATATAAATATATATATACATATACATATATATATATATATATATATATATATATATATATATGCAAAGCTCTGTGTGTGTTTAACCAATCAAATTGGTTTATTTAAGGACACGTGATCTTATTGCCTCATATGTTAGCTTTGCAATTTGACTTACACATGACTCCTCGCTTACTGAGTAGATAATGTATCGGACTGCCATGCGGTCTATACGTGTTTTTTTTTACTAAACAAAATAGTTTCTACATTTTTATTTCAATTAATATTACTTTTTTTTTAAAAAGTTTGTCAATCCACGTGCAACACCAGGCAATTTAGCATTTTGTTCAATAAAAAGACTTACTTGTTTTTAACCCGATTAGGCTACACTATTTATTTTAATTTCCTAAATGTCATCAGTAAAAAAAAAACTTTTTTTTTCTATTGAATCGATAGCTTTCTGTTCATTGTAGTAATATACATTTATTTATCAGTAGCTTATACAGGCCTATTTCTATTTTCCCCACTGGGCAACGCCGGGCAATTTAGCTATACGTTTAATTAAAAGACATGCCTATGTAAAACCCAATTATAGGCCTCATAGTTATTTGAAATTACTTTCCTAAATGTTTTTAGTAAATAATATTTCTTTTTTTTCAAATATTGTGGCTTTCTTTTCATGGTAGTTTATACAAATTGTATCTTCATCTATAGGCCTATGTGTTTTTTTCACGGACATTCTAGGCAATTTAGCTTATTTAAATAAAAAGACTTATTTTTTACCCGATTACAATATTTATTTGAAATTACTTTCCTAAATATTTTCAGTAAATAATAATTTTATTGTTCTTAATTATTAGATCTAAGCCTTATAGCTTTTTGTTCATTGTAGTGTATAAATTTGTTATCTTTAGCTTATACAAGCCTTTTTAACTTCGCCGCGGGCCAATGCCGGGTAAATTTAGATTGTGCATATATAAAGTAGACTGTTTGTAAAGTCCAAACCTCATTGGTTAATTTAAAGACGTGTGTCTTTATTGTCTCATATTTTACTTTTGCGATTTCGCTTCCGGGTGGATGGTTAGCCTATCTGACTGTCATGCTGGCGTCCTGGATTCCATTTCCCACTGATAACTTTTATTCTTTTTCTACATTTTTGTTATATTTCAATTCATGTAACTTTTAAATCTAATAATTAAAAATAATTGTATTTTAGGCGATTGCGGGAGACGGATGTTCGATTCTCAAGCAGGGATAGTGCTAACGTTTTATTAAATAAAAAGACGTACCTATTTTTAACCCGATTGCAACATTTATTTTAAATTACTTTCCAAAATTGTTTGCAGTAACTAATAATTATATTTAATGTAATTTTTGCCCCGGGGAATGCCTGGGAATTTTGCTTATATATAGGCATATATATATATATATATATATATATATATATATATATATATACATATATATATATTTAGATACGGTACGGTAAGTTTACAGACGTTCCTTCTAGGTAGAAGATTATTACGTCCACTTGGCCCAAAACTCCTGCAGGGCGACAGGGATAGATAGATATATATACTAGTGTTTATGCCTGGAGAAACGAATGACTACAATATGTTTTGTTAAGAGAGAAAAAAAAAGAAATATTATAATAAAAACTGTAGTGAAAAAATTTATTCCAGTATTTAGTTTTTGTAATTTTTAATAATTTCTGGTCGCCCTGACTCAAGCATATGCATAAGAACTGTTGCTATCAAACTTCTGGTAGCCTATTAAAAAGTAGCGAATAGTTGTGTTGACTTGACTTGTTATTAATATTATTAAATTAACAATAATAATAATATAAAAAAATAAATAAATCACAAATACAAAACAATAAAAAAAAGTCAGTTAAAAAGTGTAAAAAGTAGACAATAATATTTTGCAGTACGGCAATACATAGCATAATGTGAAAGCATTTCTAAGGGACATCATCCTGAAATGACTCTTAGTTTAAAACCCTAACATACGGTGATTAGTAATAGGCCTACGTCTATTTAAAAACAAATTATCGAATTAAGCAATATTTTGTTAATATAATTAGAAAATTCTTTTGGATATTGAGGACAAATATATGTATAAACATATAAACAAACTCACGGTAATTTTATATATTGCTGATATATATAATTCATATTATTTATCTAAAGACAGGAGTAATATATTAGGACAAAAGTTAAATACATAAATTGGAAACGTCCTCCTAAATAAATGTTTATTATATCAATTATATTCATTAATTCTTTAATTCATTTTGAATAAAATAAAAAGTATTACAAACTGGATCGCCAACAACAAAATATATTCAGGGTTACGGGTTTGTCTGTTCAAAAATTATTTCAAATTATGTTTTGGTTGGTCCTTCCGGGTTTTTTCCTTTTCTGCGATATCTTTTACTTTTTTTATAGTTTCTGTTTTTGTTTTCCTTTTAATTATTATTTTATTCTTCAGACAAAATATATATATATGTAGTTATTGGTTTCTCCATCATTTTGGCGGGCACAAATACTAGTATGAAATAGTTGTTAACGTCATACATTAACTGCTACTTAAAACTGTCTAGATTATAAGACGTTTATTTAGGATTTGGCTTCCAGAAATGTTTGCTAGACATTTATTTATACGTGAACAAAATAATTCCACCAATAACACACTATATCAGGGGCTGGCAACCTACGACATGCGTACCACACCTGGCACCAGCCCAGCTTTTTTCATTGGCACCCGGTGAGACACGCAAATGCATTTTCTACAACAAATTGCAAGAGCTAAATGAATTAGAAATCCTTTGTTTGGCACACTATTCTCAATAGGTTACCAATCCTTGTACTGGATATCTTCCCAGACATAGTTTTGATACTAGAACTTACTTGAGATAGTATTATTAGTTAGTAATAGTACAACCATGTTCTCATACTCAGAGAATTACCTGTAGTTATTCATATTACCACTTCAATGGTGCAAGTTGTATTATATATAGTAATCACTTACATTGGCAAGTTGAATTTCGAAGTCAACTATCTCTCTGACTTGTTCTTCACTAGTAGCTGGGTCAGCTAATCCTAAAAGTTTCCCAACGGCGAGGATAAGATTTTCATAAGCCATCAGAATTGTGTCGTTTCTATTGACCAGATAATATTTCTGACCCGGCATCCCGAATGCTGGCTGGTCAATCTAAATCAGACAATTATTTAAAGACAAAATCAAAGCTTGCAGAGTTTTAGCATGGTCAAATCAAAAAAATTATGTTTAAAATGTTGATTCTTTGTGTGGCTTTGTATTGCTGTTCTTACTTTATACTCTATAACATTTAAGATATCCACTTTTCATCGAGCAATCGGCCGGCGTGCGGAAGGTCCAGGATTCGAATCCTGGTGAAGACTAGGATTTTTTTTCTTGGGTCTAGAGTCTACACAGATCTGATAAGGTACCTGACATTCATTGGGTTTAAAATAGAGGCGAAATTGGCATTGTGCTGGCCACACAATCCCCTAGCATGCGTGGCCAAAGAAACTGGTGAACGCTGTTTCATCGGCCGAATGGATCAATTGATCATATATTATTATATATTCATGTTTGGATTTAACCTAATCTAAAATCTGTCTGTGACAAAGGTCTATATAGAAATCTAATCTAAATCAGTAACGAATTCAGTAATGTAATCAGTAACCTTATCAGTAATGTAATCGGTAACCCAATCAGTAATGTAATCAGTAACGTAATCTTAACGTATCATAATATTTCTGAAAAAAAATGTCTGTAACTTAATTTTTCTGTAACATAATCTTTCTGTAACCTAATATTTCTGTAATATATAATCCATATTTCAGTATCATCATCTTTCTGTAATATAATCTTCTTGTTACTGGCGCTTCTGTACCCATGTGTCTAAAAGATTTGCGAAGTGTGTAAACCTCCAATACGATCCCAATAATATTACAACGGCGGACGAACGCATAGGGGACAGCTCCCGCTAAAGTTCTTGTTGCCAATACTGACTTACCTTGAGTGTCGTTTTACTAGAGTTCTTGTTGTCAATACTGACTTACCTTGAGTGTTTTTGTTACTGGAAATCTTGTTCTCAATACTGATTTACCTTGAGTGTTTTTTTACTGTAGGTCTTGTTGTCAATACTGACTTACCTTAAGTGTCGTTTTACTGGTGTTTAGGTTGTCAATACTGACTTAACTTGAATGTTGTTTCACTGGAGTTATTGTTGTCAATACTGATTTACCTTGAGTGTCGTTTTACTGGAGCTCTTGTTGTCAATACTGACTTTCCTTGAGTGTCGTTTTACTGGAAATCTTGTTGTCAATACTTATTTACCTTGAGTGTTTATTTACTGGAGATCTTGTAGTCAATACTGAATAACCTTAAGTGTCGTTTTACTGACTTACCTTGAGTGTTTTTGTTACTGGAGTTCTTGTTGTCAATACTGACTTACCTTAAGTGTCTTTTTACTGGAGTTCTTGTTGTCAAAACTGGCTTACCTTGAGTGTCGTTTTACTGGAGTTCTTGTTGTCAATATTGACTTACCTTGAGTGTTTTTGTTACTGGAGTTCTTGTTGTCAATACTGATTTACCTTGAGTGTCTTCTTACTGAAGTTCTTTTTGTCAATACTGACTTACTTTGGTAATCCATCTACTGGAGTTCTTGCTGTCAACAACGACGGAGAAAGAAATCACATTGCCGACTCCGATTGTCCTCAATTTGAGCCAAGCGGTGAGAAAGTCGAATTTTGTTTCATTCCATTGAGTGTGCGTCAAAGGCCAGCCACCTAGCTTAGTAACCAGTAAAGTCTTCAGTGTATTATCTCCTCTTTTTTGGATAGTATCTATAAAAGAAATGAGAAAAGAAAATAGGTTTTAACAAATCAATGATAGTTTAATGTTGAAATGAAGAATGTCATACTCTGCACCAGAACCAAACTGTGGTGGATTATAAGACATAGCACGGTGTCCGAGCGGCAGCGCGTTTGACTGGCGTGCAGAAGGTCCTGGGTTCAAATTCTGCTGATGGCCAGGGTTTGTTCCCGGGACTGGAGCATGTCCCTGAGTTTACCCGGCTCTTACTTTAGTTGTGGAAAAGTTGAAGCAGCTGGGCGCGTTGTGCTTGCTACACAATCCCCTAAGTATGCCGTGGCCACAGAGACTAGTGCTCTCTGCTTCACCGGCGCCATGGATCGATTTGGTCCGACGGGATACGTTACTTACTTTAAAAAAAATTACAATGATAAGTGAAATGAAGAATTATAGGCAGTGGTTTAAAAAAGACTTTTTATACTTAATTATTATTATATAAACTTTTCAACATAAAAATTAATATTTCTTAAAACATCCCAAAAAGAATAACAATGGAAAGAGATGATTTTCTTATTTACAAAAGCGGTTAGTTTATGTATATAGTTTGAATATTAAAAGAGTTATGATATTTTAATGTCTTTTTTCTGTATTTTACAACAAAAAAAAACATGGTCCCTTTTTAATGGCCTATCTATAGGGCGTTTGCAATCCCGTGACAAAAAGCACGTGATTTGTGTTTACTTTGAGTAATGGTGTACAAGTAAATATGGCCGCTGTATTAATAAAGTTTCATATAGGCTCGAGCTTTTTTTAAATGATGTGTGGTGTTTTAAGTCTTATTAAGGTTTAAGCTGTATTATGTATGTTAAATAAAATAGGCTATTTTATTATTATCATAGACATAGATCATAGACGATGTGAGCAGCCTAATAGTGACTTGACTAGATAGCCTATTCACCAACAATATCACTTGACATCGTAGCCTAGCCTACGAAACATTAAAAGTGTAGGCCTATAGCCTAAAGTGAAATTGAAAGTGTAAATAGGTCTAGCCGGCCCTAGCCTAATCACATTAATCAATTAATCTACAGTACTACTATTTACCTCCTTATTTTTGAGTAGGATAGCCAATATTCAGATGTGAATTTTGCATGATAAAGAAGTACTTCACTTTCACCACGTTACATTTGTACCTCAAGTGGCTTCTTTATTTACACAAATACGTCACTAAAAACCTAAGCCACGCCCACTAATAACGCTCTATTTGCTATCGCAAAAATGTTTTTTTAATAACGTTTTTAGTTAATATCATTTTTTTTAAAAAGGTTTACAGGAAACATTCTAAATGTAAAATACAACAAACTTTATTAAGAAAGTTTAAAATAAATTTAAACTGTGTATTTTTAAACGTGTTGTTTTCTTTCTATTTGGCGTTTGTTGCTGATCGCGGTGATCGTCGATGCCGATATATCTTTTATCGATAACTCTTTAAACGAATGACTTATATTTTGCTTGCTTTAGTTAATTACAGTTTTAATACTTAAAAATATATAATTAGGCCTAAAAAACTCAATCAAATATAAGCGTAAGAATTTTTTTTTTTAAATTAGGCTAATACAAAAAAACAAAATAAGCCTAACTAGTCTAGTCTAGTCTATATCTCATTATCAACATAAGCCTAACTAGTCTAGTCCAGTCTATATCTCATTAAAAAAATAAGCCTAACTAGTCTAGTCTAGTCTTTATCTCATTATCAAAATAAGCCTAACTAGTCTAGTCTAGTCTATATTTCATTATCAAAATAAGCATAACTAGTCTAGTCTAGTCTATATCTCATTATCAAAAAAAGCCTAACTAGTCTAGTCTAGTCTATATCTCATTATCAAAATAAGCCTAACAGTGTAGTCTAGTCTATATCTCATTATCAATATAAGCCTAACTAGTCTAGTCTAGTCTATATCTCATTATCAAAATAAGCCTAACTAGTCTAGTCTAGTCTATATATCATTATGAAAATAAGCCTAACTAGTCTAGTCTATATGTCATTATCAAAATAAGCCTAACTAGTCTAGTCTAGTCTATATCTCATTATCAAAATAAGCCTAACTAGTCTAGTCTAGTCTATATATCATTATGAAAATAAGCCTAACTAGTCTAGTCTATATGTCATTATCAAAATAAGCCTAACTAGTCTAGTCTAGTCTATATCTCATTATCAAAATAAGCATAACTAGTCTAGTCTAGTCTATATTTCATTAACAAAATAAGCCTAACTAGTCTAGTCTATAACTCATTATCAAAATAAGCTTAACTAGTCTAGTCTAGTCTATATCTCATTATTAAAATAAGCCTAACTAGTCTAGTCTAGTCTAAATCTCATTATCAAAATAAGCCTAACTAGTCTAGTCTAGTCTATATATCATTATCAAAATAAGCCTAAGTAGTCTAGTCTAGTCTATATCTCATTATCAAAATAAGCCTAACTAGTCTAGTCTAGTCTATATCTCATTATCAAAATAAGCATAACTAGTCTAGTCTAGTCTATATCTCATTATCAAAATAAGCCTAACTAGTCTAGTCTAGTCTATTTCTCATTATCAAAATAAGACTAACTAGTCTAGTCTAGTCTATATCTCATTATCAAAATAAGCCTAACTAGTCTAGTCTAGTCTATATCTCATTATTAAAATAAGCCTTACTAGTCTATTCTAGTCTATATTTCATTATCAAAATAAGCCTAAGTAGTCTATTCTAGTCTATATCTCATTATCAAAATAAGCCTAACTAGTCTAGTCTAGTCTGTGTGGCCGGGTGGTCTAGCGGTTAGCACACCGGACTGTTAAACAAAAACCAACGGACAAGTCGCGGGTTCTATCCCTGCCACCGGCGGATCCCTGTCACCCTGCAGGAGTTTTGGGCCTGTAAACGTATTAGCGCCAGCAGGCAGCACTATGTTTACAGCAGCGCATGGAACTGTACCCAACGGGGACGGGATATGCGCTATATAAGTCTCATTTTTTTTTTAAATTTATATCTCATTATCAAAATAAGCCTAACTAGTCTAGTCTAGTCTATATCTCATTATCAAAATAAGCCTAACTAGTCGTCTAGTCTATATCTCATTATCAAAATAAGCCTAACTAGTCTAGTCTTGTCTATATCTCATTAACAAAAAAGCCTAACTAGTTTAGTCTAGTCTATATCTCATTAACAAAAAAAGCCTAACTAGTTTAGTCTAGTCTATATCTCATTATCAAAATAAGCCTAACTAGTCTAGTCTAGTCTATATATCATTATCAAAATAAGCCTAACTAGTCTAGTCTAGTCTATATCTCATTATCAAAATAAGCCTAACTAGTCTATTCTGGTCTATTAATCATTATCAAAATAAGTCTAACTAGTCTAGTCTAGTCTATATCTCATTATCAAAATAAGCCTAACTAGTCTAGTCTAGTCTATATCTCATTATCAAAATAAGCCTAACTAGTCGTCTAGTCTATATCTCATTATCAAAATAAGCCTAACTAGTCTAGTCTTGTCTATATCTCATTATCAAAATAAGCCTAACTAGTCTAGTCCAGTCTATATGTAATTATCAAAATAAGCCTAACTAGTCTAGTCTAGTCTATATCTCATTATCAAAATAAGCCTAACTAGTCTAGTCTATATCTCATTATCAAAATAAGCCTAACTAGTCTAGTCCAGTCTATATCTCATTAACAAAAAAAGCCTAACTAGTTTAGTCTAGTCTATATCTCATTATCAAAATAAGCCTAACTAGTCTAGTCTATATCTCATTATCAAAATAAGCCTAACTAGTCTAGTCTAGTCTATATCTCATTATCAAAATAAGCCTAACTAGTCGTCTAGTCTATATCTCATTATCAAAATAAGCCTAACTAGTCTAGTCTAGTCTCTATCTCATTATCAAAATAAGCCTAACTTGTCTAGTCTATATATCATTATCAAAATAAGCCTAACTAGTCTAGTCTAGTCTATATCTCATTTTCAAAATAAGCCTAACTAGTCTATTCTAGTCTATTAATCATTATCAAAATAAGCCTAACTAGTCTAGTCTATATCTCATTATCAAAATAAGACTAACTAGTCTAGTCTAGTCTATATCTCATTATCAAAATAAGCCTAACTAGTCTAGTCTAGTCTATATCTCATTATCAAAATAAGCCTAACTAGTCTAGTCTAGTCTATATCTCATTATCAAAATAAGCCTAACTAGTCTAGTCTAGTCTATATATCATTATCAAAATAAGCCTAACTAGTCTAGTCTAGTCTATATCTCATTATCAAAATAAGCCTAACTAGTCTAGTCTAGTCTGTGTGGCCGGGTGGTCTAGCGGTTAGCACACCGGACTGTCAACCAAAAACCAACGGACAAGTCGCGGGTTCTATCCCTGCCACCGGCGGATCCCTGTCACCCTGCAGGAGTTTTGGGCCTGTAAACGTATTTGCGCCAGCAGGCAGCACTATGTTTACAGCAGCGCATAGAACTGTACCCAACGGGGACGGGATATGCGCTATATAAGTCTCATATTTTTTTTTAAATTTATATCTCATTATCAAAATAAGCCTAACTAGTCTAGTCTAGTCTATATCTCATTATCAAAATAAGCCTAACTAGTCGTCTAGTCTATATCTCATTATCAAAATAAGCCTAACTAGTCTAGTCTTGTCTATATCTCATTAACAAAAAAGCCTAACTAGTTTAGTCTAGTCTATATCTCATTAACAAAAAAAGCCTAACTAGTTTAGTCTAGTCTATATCTCATTATCAAAATAAGCCTAACTAGTCTAGTCTAGTCTATATCTCATTATCAAAATAAGCCTATTTAGTCTAGTCTAGTCTATATCTCATTATCAAAATAAGCCTAACTAGTCTAGTCTAGTCTATATATCATTATCAAAATAAGCCTAACTAGTCTAGTCTAGTCTATATCTCATTATCAAAATAAGCCTAACTAGTCTATTCTAGTCTATTAATCATTATCAAAATAAGTCTAACTAGTCTAGTCTAGTCTATATCTCATTATCAAAATAAGCCTAACTAGTCTAGTCTAGTCTATATCTCATTATCAAAATAAGCCTAACTAGTCTAGTCCAGTCTATATGTCATTATCAAAATAAGCCTAACTAGTCTAGTCTAGTCTATATCTCATTATCAAAATAAGCCTAACTAGTCTAGTCTATATCTCATTATCAAAATAAGCCTAACTAGTCTAGTCCAGTATATATCTCATTATCAAACCATTTAAACCAGTAACTTAACATCATTTACAATTTAAAACAATATAAAGGTACCTAAGGGTATTAAGGCCCAACTAACAGACTTTTAGGTATCTAAACCATAAAATATTACTTTAGAAAAATATTTTTGAGTGCTGTTTAAGATTAATCATTTCTCGATGTAAACATGCTATTTGTTTATTGATATATTAGTTATAACTAAAGTAATTCATATTTTTGTAATATGCCCTCAATTGGCCTTAATACCCACATAGGCGGGTAATAAGACCCATGTAATAAATACTATAAAAAAAAAGAAATAATAAACGAAATTGTGAAACTGTATTTATTTATTGTTTAGATAAACATATCTTACATTTACAAAAGAAAAAAAATTAAGCCATTTTGTGATACCATAAATACCATATTATATATCATTGAAAATAATAATAAAATAGTAATATAAATCCTGAATTTAAGTGATTTTGTCGTGTTTTACAAGGAATTTTATTTTTATGGCAGCTTCTCTTTGTGGCAAACTATTTTGCACAGCTTAGAGTACATCCTGCTTTTGATTTTCTGTTCAATTAGCTCTAGATTTTCCAGTTGCTATTTACTTGTGTGACTATTTGAAAACTGAAAATATAAAAAAACAGTACTTTATTCATGAGATACTTTTTAAAAAGTCTATATTCAGAAGTAGCTTGATCCATTTCATTTATATATTTAAGTTAAATGATAATTTAAAAAATATACACAAAGAAAATTCAATTTAAAGAAAATAGAGATCGAAGTTTTTATAAATAAATTTCATGGGCCTTATTACCCGATTTCTAGTGGGCCTTATTACCCGCTTCGGACCTGCATTTTTAAAGATAAAATGTTTTTTTACTTGAATATTTCTATGAATATTACATGTTGAGTATTGCTAACTAATAAATTCTAAATGCTTATACATGCAGTTTAAACAAAAATAAAAGCATTATGAAATATTAAAAAATGCAAAAATACGTACCTTTAAAATTAGACTTGAGCAAATCTTGACAGACCCAATGAACTTATCTTGCTATGTTGAAAATACGGTAAAGTAAGGCAGACTTTTTTGCTGCCAGTGATCAAGCCATATAACTATAACATTTTAATGCAGAAAAAATAGTTTCACATTCTATTTTTTCCCTTAGTTTAGACAAGTGGGCCTTATTACCCACCGGGCATTAATAGAAATACAAGACTAGACTCGGACCTCGGATGAACGTAGGACGCAATAATCTTCTTTATAGAAGGAGCGTCTGTAATAGTCCTACATAAGATAAGATCAAATATTTAGGTCACACCACAGTATAGGCCTAATAGATGTTTTTGTTATCTTGGGTTGTAAAAAATGTAAAGGTGAGTAAATACACAATATGATACCTCTATACCCCCCCCCCCATTTTTAGTAAAGGAGTGTTAACATAATAAATAAATGATCAAATAAACTATTAGACTACTATTAATTTTTTTTAAATGCCTAATGAACAATAATCTCGTTTTTTTCATACACGAAGCCTATTTTGTTAAATAAAATATTTTTAGTTTGAGTTATCATTTAATATAAATGTCTGAGATAGCCATAATTAATATAGGCCTACATTTTAAATTTATTTTTTTAAATACCATATAATTTAAGCAATGTGTGACGATAACGTTATCACCAGTGGCGTATTTAGGCATGTTCCTAATGTTCCATTGGAACAGGGGCCCCTCACAAAAAAAGGGGACCCCACACATCCCTAACAAATTTTTTTTTGTTAAATCTTTATTTTTTCGTTGAAAATGTAAAATAAAAACAACACACATTTATTCCAACACAATTTAAAGGCGCTCCAGTCCAACCAAGCTGAGCGCAACATACAATTTATGATTTTATAGAATTTAACATGAATTAATGGCACTTTTCTAAGGTATGTGGAAAGCAGGGGCGAGGCCACGAGGGGCCCCTACAAATATTTTGGGAACAGGGTCCCCATAATCCTAAATACGGCCCTGGTTAAAACAATAAATGTTTTTTTTATTATATTTCTTAATGGCTTAATGAATAGGTCTAAATGTCGATGTTTTTCCCTTTCCATCTGTTTCAACTTTTTACAAGAGACTTGCGCAGTTCAATAAATGAGCAGAAATACACCTGCCCATTTCATAAACTGGAAAGAAAGTTATGTACTGGGCAATTACACTTTATGTGCGAAACACATACACTGTACGAAAAACCAAAGGTGGAAGCTAGAATAAAGAAGGGCGGAGTTAGGCGGGAGTAGGCTGCCCATATAGAAATAATGTCAGAAGACAGAGTAGCCAGAACAGTACATTACCAGAGATCAATGGGAAAGGAGGGAAGGGGGGAGAGAGAGGCTTGGCGGCAGACCCAAGATAAAAATGGCTCAGAATGAAGATCTGCGAAAACGTTTGCTGTGACTGCATGGTGTAGGAAAGCCATTTGTAGATCCAAACGGAAGGATGTGGTGGAGGAGGCCAAAGCCCTAAATGAATGTCAAGTGAATTTAATTATTTTTTTTACATTGTCATAAAGAATATAGATTTCTTCTCGTTTTCAAAAGCGCCAAATTGTATTGGTTTCAAGATCATTATATAATGTGCAGTACGAAACATAAGCTTGTGGACGGAGACACAATTTCTACACAATTTTAAATACACATAGAGAGTTATAGCCATGTTCTTCCTTGTTTGTTGCTCAATGTTTAATGTGCCCTGAACTTACCTTATGTTTGTTGATAGCGAAAGTGTCAAGTATTCAAAGTATTCCGTCGGACCAAATTGACTAAAGGGCCGGTAAAAGTAAAAAAGAAAAACATTTTCAACTCTCTCCTACGGCGTCTTAGCACCTCCTGTGGTGGAAATAACTTCCGAGCAATATTGCTGACAATATTGACATTTTTAAAACAAAACTAAAAACAGACAATTTTTTTTTTAAATAACATAGGGTAAACGTAAAGCGTATTCCAAGATTAATTTTTATGAATAGCACTACATAAATTAAATAATTTGAAATTGTAAAGCTGCGTTCACAAGTTTCTGTAGCCAGAGTGTACTATGGAATTTCGTGGCCAGCACAATGCCTCAGACGCCTTTACTTTAGAAATAACACTGCTGCCAGACAGGGCTTTACAAGCTTATGTAGCGCCCCAGAACTAAAGTTTCAGCGCCGCCCCCTTGCATACTGTAACTGCTTGTTTATTGCTTTATTTAGACTACATTTGCCGCCCCTCCCCAAGAAGTGTCACCCCCGGGCATATGTCCCCTTCTGCCCCCCCCCCTATGCTAGGGCACTGCTGCCAAGACACTCATCAGTGCTGGGTAAATTTAGGGACACCCACCAGACCCGAAAACAAATCATAGCCTTCATCAGGATTCGAACTTATAACCTATATGTGTAACCGTTTGAGAACACAGTTGATAAACATACATTTAAGGCTTTTCAATTTAACAATTTACTTACTGTACCGCTGTGATTTACAAAAACTTAACATTAACTATTTTGGCCTCTGCAAAATGACTTGACAAATGTAACATTTAATATATGTATATATAGAAAGTATATATCTTTAGATAATAGTGTGCCAAAGTGCCAAAGTAAATCTTCTAATTCATTCAGCGTGCCAACAGCTAAAAGTCAGCCAGCCTTAGATCTCAATTTCTCGTAGAGGAGATTTCAAATTTCATTTTGGGAGTCTTCCGCGTGCCATTGAAATTCGCCCAACGTGCCAAGTGTGTCACGCATTACGTAGGTTGCCGACCACTACAGAAGAGGACAGATGGGGACATGGTAGGCCTAAAGTAATAATAATACACAATAAATTAGATTCTAACTTAGAAGTACAAAGTACAACACATGAACAATCTGTTACAATGCTCATATAAGCAGAATGACTATAACAGTTTCTTTTTCACTATTGCGAGATCATTTGCATTTAAGTAGCCTACCCTTTTTTTCCGGCGTGGCATACAGGCATGGAATGGATTAACTGGACAAATCAGGAAAACCAATAATTTAAAACACTGATCAAAACGCAGGACTAGACTCAGACCACGGATGAGCGTAGGTCGCAATAATCGTCTCAACAAAAGGAGCGTATGTAATATATGATTGAAGATAAGTGTAAAGTTAAGTGTTTCTTACCTTTGTCAACACAAGACGCGTATAGTGTCTTTACTTTTTTAACACTCGATATTTCCTCGGGTCGAATTGGTGCCTCTAATATAGCTGAAAAAAAAATATGTTTTTTTTATATTTAATTTTAAAATGTAATGGGACACATTTTTGTTCTCCTAGATGATCTTTTTTTTTTTAGAAATTCATAATCAATATAAATGTAATGAATGGAACCAAAGCATTTTATTTATCAAGCACTTTGTTAAAAATTCGAGTTTTCTGTCAGTCTAGGATCTTGTTCACTAGGAAATAATTCACTCAAGCCACTCGATGAATGTTTAAAGAAATATTATACTTGTGTATAATAATAACATTCATCTTCACACTGGTCAATAGTAAGTAGCTTCTTTATACCTAATCGAAAATCAACAACAACCTAGCGAAACATCTTCGTGGCTTATATAGATTTTGATGCAGAAAGTTCATGTATGCATTTTCCCAGAAGTTTTTAAAATGCAAAAGAAATGTGCGCAGTAGAAAGTTGTAGAGACTACGAAAAAAGCATATTGGTGTTATTACGTCATAATTAATCAATATCTACACGATTAATCTATACGCCAAAATTAAAAATGAATAAATAGCTCTTCAAGAACTAGCCAGACAATGGGCCGTATTGCTGCTAAGAGTTAAAACCCTTGCCCATTTTACAAGTCAGTCATATACGTTTGATTTGTATAAGGGGCAATGGTGTTAACTCTCAGCAGCAATACGGCCCATTCCAAATGCAATATAAAAAACAAATTTTAAATTTCAACATGCTATACACTTAATAAAATCAAAAGAGGTTCTTTTAAAACATTAATTTATTAGCAAATTATCTAGAACAAATGCATAGGCCCCTACAAAAATTCTTTCTTCCCGAGTGGCACACGGACAAGGAATGGGTTGCCTAAACATACAAGGACAAAAAAAGTAACTTAACATCATTAAAACACTAATACATGAGAAATGCAGGACTAGACTCCAACCACGAATGAGCGTAGGACACAATACTCTTCTTTTAATAGAATGAGCATTTGTGATGTACGAATTGTTCTAAAACTAAACGGCAGCATCTTACCTTTCAGTCTGATGGTCGCCTGGTTTGCCACAAAATAAAACATGTCCAGAGAAGACCGGTCATCAGGAATGATGTTTTCTTTCACCCAGCGTCCACAGGCAAACTTATAGAAATCATCGCAAGGCTTTACAGTGTAATCAATATACCTGTCTATCCTGCTGGCTGCAATCAATGTTACAGTAGAAATAGAACAGTGTTTTCTTTACAGTAGAAATATAACAGTGTTTCGATTACAGTAGAAATATAACATTGTATTCATTTACAGTAGAAATAGAAAAGTTTTTATTTACAGTAGAAAAAAACAGTTGTTTCATTTACAATAGGAATATAACAGTGTATAATTTACATCAGTAATATAACAGTGTCTTATTTATTCATTTACACTACAATTATAACAAAGTTTCCTTTTTTTTCTCATTTACAATAGAAATATAAAAGTGTTTCATTTACAATAGAAATATAACATAGTTTCGTTTTTTAATTTACAAAAGAAATATAATAGTGTTTCATTTACAGTAGAAAAAAAAGTGTTTCATTTACAATAAAAATATAACATTGTTACATTTTTTTTTCATCTACAATAGAAATATAACAGTGTTCCTTTAGAGTTTAGATATAACATTGTCTCATTTGCAGTAGGAATATAACAGTGTTTCATTTACAGTAGAAATATAACTTTATTTATTCATTAATAGTAGAAATATAACATAATTGTTTTATATATTTACAGAAGAAATAAAACAGTGCTTCATTTACATTAGAAATATAACAGAGATTCATTTTATTAATTTACAATATAAATATAACAGAGTTTCATTTTTTCATTTACAAGAGAAATATAACAGTGTTTAATTTACAGTAGAAATATAACAGTGGTTCATATACAGTAAAAATATAAGTGTTTAATTTACAATAGAAATAAAACTGCGTTTCATTTATTATTTTTTAAACAATTTGAAAAAAACATAGATATCTATTATTTATAGATTTACTTTCGATAAACATTTTCGACACCAGTTTTCCTTTTTTTTTATGTCTAAGTAAATAATACATACTTTGCCTGTCTTTTGTTTTTATTTTCGTAAAATTAATATTAGACTAATAAAATTTTTGTTTAGTTATCTCATAATATAAAATAAAAGGCCTATAGTAAAAAAAATAAATTATTAAAGCATGCAGTTGGACTGATTGGAGCCGTGGGGCCGGTGAAGCATTGTTTACCAGTTTCTGTGGTCACTGCATTTTAGGGCAGGGATCGGCAGCCTTCGGTTCGCTTGCCAGTCTAGGTACGCAGACTTAGCACACAGAGCGACTTTAATGGCACACTGAAGACCCTTAAAAAATACATTCCACATTTAGGTGATTTCCAGAGCAAAATAAGCAGAACAACCTTTAGGCTGTTGGCACGCCGAGTGCATTAAAAAGCTTGCTTCGACACACTATTATCAAAGGGTTACCAATCCTTGTACGAGGGGATTACTTGGCCAGTAGAATGCCTGCAGCTGCAATGACCTTACGCCAACTTTAAAGTCAGGTACCCTTCAGAGCTGGGTAGACTCAGGGACACACCCTTCATGCCAGAAGCGAGAACAAATCCTAGCCTTCACTAAGATTCGAACCGAGGACTTTCGGTACGCCAGGGGAATGCTCTGCCGCTTGGCCACCGAATGATGTATCCTTAATTATATTTTTTATCTACAAAAATGAGAGCCTTACTTAAATTTTTTGTCAAATAACGTATTATAAAGAACATACGTATTATTCTATCAATACTACCCCATTAGTCTATATACTACTGTCATTGTTTAAAGTAAACACAATAAAATTAAACTTTACCTGCATGCAGGCATCCCTTGGTCAAACAGTATTCTGCCAATAAATGAAAATATATTTAACATATTGTGACGTATTTAGATTACATTGAAAGCCCTCTTGTGTGTGTGGGTGTGTCTCGCTAATTCGAGGTACTAGTGAGATCCCCTTAATAGGTATTGGAATAGAATCACTTGATTTCTGGGCGTGGACTAATGTGTGTATTGAGATGAAACTCGCCACTTTCATCCCGCCCCCTCTCTCCTTGTTTAAGGCGGTGACTATTTGATAATTCCTTATATGGATATGATTTGTGCTCACTATTTGTCGCATTCTCTGAGTTTTGACTGTATTTCTTAGAATCAGATGGTCCCATTGATAGGGGTATATAGGCTAGGTGAACTTAATTTAAAAAAAGCGAGAATGCCACTATCACAACTCTTTCCTCCAATGTCGTCCTAATGGAACCAATCTTCCTCGAACCCACATCTAGCCTCAGTATAAAACGGGATGTTGGGGTGTTAGAACTTCAGTTTTTACTCCTTAGTTATTAGTTCTTACTGCTTCGCTACGCTTGTGTCTTGTTCAGTGTAAGTATTTGTAATTATTCATTGCTTATTTTTATAATAAATGAATGATGTATTTATTTTTAAATCTACACTACGGACTTGTTTCATTGTTTAAAGTACCAACAGTTATGAGCTTTACATCTATTATTAAAATCAAATGTCAGCCAAAGGAATAAATCATATCATTTCAAGAAGAATTATAGGAAACAGAAAATGTTAGGATCCCAGAACCCAGAGTAGAGGCGATGCACGAATGAATTGATCTACAATCAGACAACCCTAGACGCATACGAGTGCATATTGTACATGCTCTAAAGACTACGGGATTGTGGTCATAACAATATTCACATTAAAATAAAGCAACGAAAAGAAATGAAGCAAAACATTGTACAATCAGGTAATACATTAATAAAATAATTTATTAGCATAGCTTAGTTTAGTTCCTTAGATTCCTCGTGGAACAGTGCGCTTCAACGCAAAATGATGTACGAAAACTTTCAAGACAAACTAGAATCGGGTCAGAACCTGACATAATACAAGCTTATAACAAACTACCGATCTACAAGTGTCTTAAAACACAATACCAAAAGGGCGTACCGCGTGAAAGAGGGTACTGTCTCAGCAGTGCATGCACTACCCTTCTCTCCCCAACTGCCGAGCTCCCCTTGGCTCGCTCGTATACCTGTACGATTCCCAGATTATAGGACTATAGGCCTGATTACCCAGGCACAGGGCGAGGTTGAGACGGATTGACATCGCTTCCTCCCCACCGAGTCTCAGAAACTCCTGGCAGTGCAATGATTCAGTGATCCTCTGACGCGCAACAGGGGCTCCCCGCATGCATTAGCCCACTTGCGTGCTCTTAATCGAAGTGTATCGGTGGTTTACACACATCGCCAGCGTTGAGGCCAATAGATACAAAAGTGATCAATGAAACTACCAGAATATGACAAACTACAACAATAGAACAAAATACTAGAACATAAGAAACTATAGGAATATATTAGAATACTACAAAATAAGAAACTATAGGAATATATTAGAATACTACAAAATAAGAAACTATAGGAATATATTAGAATATAAGAAACTCTTGGAATATATTAGAATACTAGAATATAAGATATTATAGGAATATATTAGAACATAAGAAACTCTACGAATATATTAGAATACTAGAATATAAGATACTCTAGGAGTAGGCCTATATTTGTAAACTAAAATATAAGAAACTATAGGGATATACTAAAATACTAGAATATAAAAATTTAACATTAAAAAAAACATGCAAATAACTATAAGAAAATATTAGAATACTAGAATAAAAGTAACTATAAGAAAATTCTAGAATACTAGAATATAAGAAAATATTGGAATATATTAGAACATAAGAAACTCTGCGAATATATTAGAATACCAGAATGCAAGAAACTTTGGAAATATATCAGAATACTAGAATATAACAAGTTAACATTAGAGAACATACACATACATATGGCAGGTTCTAAAAATAGAATGAAACTTTATACTATAACAAGCTATCAGACTGTTAAAAAAAGAACTAGTCTATTAACAGCTAATACTATTATACTAAAAATAGATAACAACAAGCATTAAGAAAGAGAACACAATACTAGAATATGACAAGCTACATTTATAGAACTTATTAAAAGTAAATGTACCTTTTTCTTTTGGAACGGATGTTGCTATCGGTTGTTTGGTAGACTCAAAGATCTTTGGAGCCCATAGTGCTATCGGTAGCTTTTTAGACTTATAGATGTTTTTATTTCGATCCGATTTTGGTATCAGTTGTTTTCTAGACTCAAAGTTGTCAATCTTTTTGTCCACTACGTAAAAAGTTAAAACAGTTATGAAAGCCACCAATAAGGTAATCACGAGAAATATCAGCAACTTCTCTAGCCGTGTTTTGCCTTTCTGTATGTCTTTGATTGATCTGAAATTAAATTAAAGTGGACAACTTAAATCTAGATATTTATTACGAAGTAACCAGGACCTCTGGAAACATGGACTAATAATGGCATACAGTCGTGCAAGAATTGGCTTCGATTTTTCGACCACTTTTCGTGGTCCAAACTGGCTGAAATTTGGACAGCAGACTTGCCCCGACTAACAATACATTCTATCAATTTTTCAGTTAAAACAACTTAATTATACTATACTTATGACAATATTCATTTCTTAAAAGGAAAGTATAAGTAAAATTTTTGTTTCACTTTAAAAATGCCTGTGCAACTTTTTAATATTTTTTCGGCGCAAAGCTAGAAAAAAAAATTATGCGCTAAGATTATTTTTAGAACAATTCATACGGAGTAAGGAGATATTTTTGAGATTTGCGACACAGATATTTTTCTTTACGTTTCATTTGCAGTAGTCAATCAATTATTTAATTACATGATGGTAAACTTAGTTTGCAAATAAAGGCAGTATAATAAAAACTTCGTTTTTATGGTTTTCTTGTTAGAACTTCTTTACTTGTAAAAAGATGTTGTTTTAATAGTTAGGAGTTAGGGTAATATGTGTTTTAACCAACTAGATAACAAAGAGTAAAGTAGAAATACTACATAACGCATTAAACTCTAGTTTAGAAATACAACACAATAACAATCTTTTACATTGTTAGGATACAATAAGGAAAAACAAAACTTTTCTTATCTCTTATGCGAGAACAAATGCGTATTTTATGTTATGCTCCAGTGGCATCCGGGACATGGAATGAATTGCATGAACATACTGTTATGTGTTTAGATTATATCTTGTTTCCCTCCTATGTAACTAACTGCACCACTGCCAGGGCCTTAGTCCTGACCTCTAGTTGAACTCTGCTACTGTTGCGTCAATAATTGTTGTTTACTAGAGTGTACCTAGAGCATTCTTTCACCGTCTGGAACATGTTAGAAAGAGATGTTGACAATTTTTGTGAGTTATTCTTAGCCTACTTTTATTCCAGAAATCTCTAACATGTATAGTATAAATATAGGTGATTCGCGTGATAGAAGGGAAGTTTTTACATCGATGTAGCATTCTTGAGTCTTGGTTTAAGCATATTGTAAGCGCATCAGTGGCAGAGCTGTATTGTATCTTTTATGTACCTGTACGCATTATTACATTGTTGTTTTATTCTGTTGTAAGGATATTCGTGAGTTGATTTTTCTTTTCTATTTTTCTTTTGATATTAATTTGACTTAGTAAATAAATTGTTTTAAAATTGGTATCGTCTGAAGGGTTGTTTTATTAAATAAATTATTGTAATTTTTATTAATTAAGTTAGCTACAAATAATTATTATTGTTTGTTATTTATTACAACCTCTTTAACGAGACCACTTAATTTAAATTTAATACTACAGGAGGTCTGTAATAAAATTGGGGGCTCTTCCTACGGATATAAATATTATATAATATTTATTCATAGAAAAGTAATTGAAAAATTTTCTTTTACTTTTCTTTAGACGATACCAAGTTTTATACATTGTAAGTGCTGACCAGAAACTTTTCTCTCTTTGTTGATTGCTTAAATTAATGTTATACATTAACATGGATTATCAGGCTTTCATTGCTAATCCATCTTTGCAAAAGCTCAACCAATGCAGCAGAAAGGATCTGTTAGCTATTTCTTAACTGTTAGGACTCAAAATCAAATCTAGTGCTGTAAAACAAGTTATTAGATATAGTATTGTCCTACATTTTGTTAATGAGGATTTTTTGCCGGAAGAGGCGTTATCAACAATTAGTAGGGAAGGAAACAAAAACACACCCAATGTTGTAGATTTAGAAATTCAGTTATAAATTAAGCAGTTGGAGATTGAAGCACAAAAAGAAGTACAGTTAGCACTGTTAGGTTTAAAGGCGAAACAAATGAATCTAGATAAAGAAAAAGAAATATAATTAAAGAAATTAGAGATAAGTTCTAAATCTTCAACAGAGCCTCCTATCACCAGTCAGAATGTGGACGCAGCTAAATACTTAAAACTTATTCCACGTTTTGTGGGAAATGTGGATAATTATTTTGTTCAATTTGAACTTGTTGCCAAAAATTTTGATATTCCTGAAACGCTGTGGTCCTCGCTGTTACAAACTGTTCTGACTGGTAGGGCTGCAGAGGTGTTCTGCTCACTCACTGGGGAACAACAAAGGGACTACCAAGTTGCTAAGCAACTAATTTTGAAATCTTTTGAACTTGTCCCTGAGGCTTATCGGAAACAGTTCCGTGAACTGCGTAAACTGGATGGCCAGACCCACGTTGAGTTCTTACGAGAAAAGCAGAGAAGGCTAGATCGCTGGCTGACATCTAAAGAGATTGGTACTGACTATGCAAAGCTCAAGAACTTGATTCTGATGGAGGAGTTTAAGAATCGTGTCCAGCTGGACGTCCGAACACATATGGCAGACCGTGGCGAAGATGATGTGTACAAGGCAGCAGTGTTGGCCGACGACTTCGTCATCTCCCATCAGTTCGCAAAGTCCACAGCCGATGTTAGGCCGAAGCAGCCGAAACAGCCCGAAGAAACGAACAGCACTTCAATGAAAAACACTCATGAAAAGAAGGTGACACAACCAAAAGCCTCATGCACATATTGCAAGAAAGAAGGACATAAAGTGGAAGAATGCTTTAAATTGAAAAGGAAAAACGAAAAGGCTTCTCCGAAACCTACTTTATGTGCCGTGTCCTATACAACAGAACAATTTTTACACACTCAAGCAAATGATACTAAGCCTGCCACACCAAGCTCTACTGACTCTACTACATCGTCAACATACTCATCAAAGAGTTCTTCTACATCGTCAAGATGTTCTACACTTTCATCAAAGTGTTCTACTACATCGTCAAGATGTCCTCAATACTCGTCAAAGAGTTCTAATACATCGTCAAGATGTCCTCAATACTCGTCAAAGAGTTCTAATACATCGTCAAGATGTCCTCAATACTCGTCAAAGAGTTCTAATACATCGTCAAGATGTCCTCAATACACAACAAAGTAATCTACTACATCGTCAAGATGTTTTCCACACTCATCCGAGTGTTCCACTACATCGTCAAGATGTCCTCAATACACATCAAAGTGTTCTACTACATCGTCAAGATGTTCTCCACACTCATCCGAGTGTTCCACTACATCGTCAAGATGTCCTCAATACACGTCAAAGTGTTCCACTACATCGTCAAGATGTTCTCACGACTCCAAAGAGAGTTTATCAACTACATCATCAAGATGTTCTCATGACTCCGAAGCGAGTTTATCAACTACATCACCCAGATGTTCACAAGACTACAACACAAGTTTGTCAACTACATCACCCAGATGGACTCCATCGAGAGTTCTAACCAAGTCCAGATGTCTACATCAGTCACCCCTGATGTTTTAGCGGAGTTCAAGCCTTTCATTTCCGAAGGATTTATATCACTACTAGGTGATAATACCAGTCTGCGACCTGTAACAATTTTGAGAGACACAGGTGCCTCGCAATCGCTACTGCTTGAAGGCATTCTTCCCTTATCAAACGCAACTGCAACGGGGAAAAGCATTCTCTTAAGAGGCGTAGAACTGGGTTGCCTAGATGTACCTCTCCATCTCATTGATCTCAAGTCAGATCTTGTTTCTGGACCTGTGGTTGTAGGTGTCCGACCAACATTATCATTGGAAGGCATCTCGTTGTTGCTAGGCAATGACTTAGCTGGTGGGAAGGTTATCGCCGAACCCATTGTCACTCATGAACCTCAACTATCTGCACCTGAAGAGGAAGATGATCCAGAATTATATCCAGCATGTGCGGTAACTAGAGCCATGAGTTCACAAATCTCCAAAGAAAGGAGTACCTCCAAAAATAAATCAAACATTGAAGTGGACCTTGAGACCACATTCTTCTCCAACCTCGACGAAGATTTGATATCAATCTCAGAAAAGCCGGTATCAACTCGAGAACAGTTTATCGAGGAACAGAAAAGGGATCCTGAATTAGACAAACACCGAGAAAACGCTTTGTCACCACAAGAAGCTGAAGAAGTACCTATATGTTACTACGTCAAAGATGATGTACTTCTAAGAAAGTTTCGACCACCAGACGCATCTGCAGATGAAGACTGGAGAGTTGTCCATCAAATTGTTGTGCCTGAGAAATATCGTGCTGACATTCTGAATATGGCACACGATTCTCCACTGTCGGGTCATCTAGGCGTCAACAAGACGTATCAGAAGATAACAAGTCACTTCTTTTGGCCTGGATTAAAGAAGCACGTCATTGAATACTGCAGATCGTGTCACCCTTGTCAAATGGTTGGCAAGCCAAATCAAACGATTCCTGTAGCTCCTCTCAAGCCGATTCCAGCATTCGAAGAACCTTTCAGTCGAGTCATCTTTGACTGCGTTGGACCTCTTCCAAAAACAAAAGCAGGTCATCAATACCTACTAACCATTATGTGTGCTTCGACAAGATTTCCGAAGGCAGTTCCTTTGAGAAACATTAAAGCTCCTAACGTTGTCAGGGCACTCACAAAATTCTTCACTCTATTTGGTCTACCTAAGTCCATACAGTCGGATCAAGGATCTAATTTCAAAGCCACTCTTTTCAAACAAGTAATGGTCCAATTGGGCATTAAACACTGCATGTCAAGTGCATATCATCCTGAGTCGCTGGGAGCCCTTGAACGCTTCCATCAGACCCTGAAGAACATAATAAGAACCTATTGCCATGAACATGAGAAGGACTGGGATAAAGGAATACACATGCTACTGTTTGCAGCCCGTGAAGCCGTCCAGGAGTCTTTAGGCTTCAGTCCGTTTGAATTGGTGTTTGGCCATACGGTTCGCGGTCCTTTAAAATATCTCAAAAAAATGTGGATGTCTCCGACACCCACTGAGGGACTTTTAGACCATGCTTTAAAAATTAAAAGTAGACTTTATGATGCCTGTAATTTAGCCAAAACAAATTTAAAAGAAAGCCAGTCTAAAATGAAAAACTGGTATGATAAAAAGGCCAGATTTAGATTGTTTGCCCCAGGGGACAAGGTTTTGGTATTTTTACCTTTACCTGGTCAACCATTACAAGCTAGATACTTTGGTCCATATGAGATAGAATCAAAAGTCAATGATTTAAATTATATTATTAAAACTCCAGACGGGAGAAAGAAAAGGCAACTTTGCCATGTAAATATGTTAAAGAAGTATGTCAGTAGAAATTCAGAAACAGATAGCAAGAATGTATCTGACCAGGTACAGTGTAATTTAAATGTAACCCCTGTTGTTCCTCCTAATATTGTAAAGGAGAAATTTGGTCAGTACAAATTGCCAAATTCTTTTATACTTAAAAATTTGGATCAAAAGCTGTCACATCTGCCACTGACAGAGAAGATTGTAATTGAAAATGTAATTAAGGAATTTTTTATTATACTTCCTGATGTACCAAATAAGACTAATTTAATTGTACATGATGTTGATGTTGGTGATGCAACTCCGGTCAAGCAACACCCATATAGAGTTAATCCTTACAAGTTAGAAGTTCTTAGATCTGAAATAAAGTATATGCTTGATAATGACATTATTGAACCAAGCTCAAGCAATTAGAGCTCACTTTGTGTTTTGATCCCTAAACCAGACAAAACATTTAGATTCTGTACAGATTATAGGAAAGTAAATACTTTTACAAAATCTGATTCCTTTCCAATTCCTAGAATTGATGATCTTATTGATCGTATTGGTGATGCCACCTACATTACCAAGATTGATTTATTATCAGGATATTGGCAGGTACCTCTATCAGACCGTGCCAAAGAAATATCAGCATTTGTTACACCAGATGGGTTGTATCAATATAAGGTTATGCCTTTTGGGATGAAAAATGCCCCTGCTACTTTTCAAAGAATGATTAATAACCTCATTAATGACCAGGAGAATTGCAATGCCTACATTGATGTAATTATTTACAGCAAAGATTTTTTACATCATGTTAAGCAGTTAATATCTCTTTTTTGAAAAATTGTCAAAAGCCAATTTAACTGTTAATTTGAATAAGAGTGAATTTTGTCATGCTCATGTAGAATACTTGGGTCATGTTGTGGGACAGGGTCATATAAAACATGTTACTGCTAAAGTTGAAGCTATTAAAGCACTTCCTACTCCCACTGATAGAAAACAACTCAGAAGATTTTTGGGAATGGCTGGTTATTATAGAAAGTTTTGCCAAAACTTTTCCATAATTGCCAATCCTTTAACAAATCTGTTGAAAAAGAATGTTACATTTCTATGGACAGATTCTTGTCGAAAAGCCTTTGAACAACTTAAAGTTGTATTATCTCAATCTCCCATTCTATTGTCTCCTAATTTTCAAAAACAATTTAAATTAGCAGTAGATGCCAGTGATATTGGGATAGGTGCTGTTCTTTTTCAGGAAGACAATCTTCATATAGACCATCCAATATGTTTCTTTTCTAAGAAGTTTAATACTTATCAAAGAAATTACTCTACTGTAGAAAAAGAATGTTTAGGACTTATCCTATCCCTTCAACAATTTGAATTCTATGTTAAGGGCTCAAATATACCTGTACTGGTTTTCACAGACCATAATCCTTTAACATTTTTTACACAAAATGAGTTGTAAAAATCAACAATTGTTAAGATGGAGTTTTTTTTTACAGGAATATAATCTAAATATTCAACATATCAAAGGCATTGATAATGTTATTGCTGACACATTATCCCGCTGTTAAAAAAAATATTTTTATGTTTATTATTGTACATCCGGTAACATCCTGTTTAATGTACTACAACAGTATATCTAGTATATCTTATACATTTTTAATTAAGCTGTAAAAAGATTTACATTTCTTACTAAATGTAAACTTTTTATTTTTAGGAGGGAGGTGTTATGTGTTTAGATTATATCTTGTTTCCCTCCTATGTAACTAACTGCACCACTGCCAGGGCCTTAGTCCTGACCTCTAGTTGAACTCTGCTACTGTTGCGTCAATAATTGTTGTTTACTAGAGTGTACCTAGAGCATTCTTTCACCGTCTGGAACATGTTAGAAAGAGATGTTGACAATTTTTGTGAGTTATTCTTAGCCTACTTTTATTCCAGAAATCTCTAACATGTATAGTATAAATATAGGAGATTCGCGTGATAGAAGGGAAGTTTTTACATCGATGTAGTATTCTTGAGTCTTGGTTTAAGCATATTGTAAGCGCATCAGTGGCAGAGCTGTATTGTATCTTTTATGTACCTGTACGCATTATTACATTGTTGTTTTATTCTGTTGTAAGGATATTCGTGAGTTGATTTTTCTTTTCTATTTTTCTTTTGATATTAATTTGACTTAGTAAATAAATTGTTTTAAAATTGGTATCGTCTGAAGGGTTGTTTTATTAAATAAATTATTTTAATTTTTATTAATTAAGTTAGCTACAAATAATTAATATTGTTTGTTATTTATTACAACCTCTTTAACGAGACCACTTAATTTAAATTTAATACTACAGGAGGTCTGTAATAATACCAAGAAAAACCATTAACTTCATATCATTGAAATTACTAATTTAAAAAATGCAAGACTAGAAATAGTCGCAATAGTCTTCGTTATAGAAGGAAGGCTATAAAATATAAGATAACATATATATAACTAGGTATATAATTACTATATTGGACAATAGTGTTTAATATCCCCAAATACGTCTTCATTACCACGTGAGAAAGTTTACATACCCCAAAGATTCAAAGAAGACTTTCTGTGGCTCACATATTGAACCACACGGGGATCTTTACTGTCCATCCTAACACATTATGATAGTAGCCTAAGTGTTGAATTGTGTGGTTGATAGAAAAAAATCCTATAAAGGCTGCTTGGAGTTCACAGATTCATCACCTACACACAATGTCTTTTGCGTAAATGACTCCTGAAGACTTCCGCTATATTATCATCATCATCTATCTGTCACGTATTGGTAAATCTAATATATTGAAACACACATTACATATTCCCCCTCTCTTTTTCTCCCTATACAAGATTTTGTGGGCGGGGCTTAGTTTTCCACTTCATTTACACTGAAGCTTCCTCGTCAAGTTACTATTCTATTTTGTTGTTTACAATACTAATTTATTATTTACAACTACAACGTCAAGGAAAGGAACTGTTAGAACGCAAATCCTTAGTTTGTTCCCAGGACTATTAAGGAGTTCGTGTAATACTGAAATACAAATAATATTAACCAAAGTCTACCATAGGACTAACGAGAATTATCAACGATATCTACACGGCTCTGGCCACAAGGGGATTGTGGACGTAAAATATCCCATAACCCGAGTGAGGGTCATTGGGGCACCATATTTTTACTGTTGGACAATTGTGTGCCAATCGAATCGGTCCTGCGCGGTCCTCTCGTATTCAACACAAACAAACCGGTCCATCCTCCTATCGTTTCTTCTGCCTGCTTTTCTTTCTGCCACCCCACACTGTGCCCTGCAGGGTGATTTCCCCCAGACCTTCGGATCTTGCCACATGCCCGTACGATCTGAGTTTTCCCCCGCTATATACAGTTTTATGAGACACGGTGGTCGAGCGGCAGCGCCTTCGACTGGCGATCCGAAGGTTCTGAGTTCGAATCCTGGTGCAGGCCAGGTTTTTTTTCCCGAAACATGAGGGTGCCCCTTCAGCCCCTTGCTCATAAAACTCATATTTTACCTTTTTATTGCCTACACTTTATGGTGCGCAATTTTAAATCGTTATTGAAGGCATTTTGTATCAGCACATCGGACATTGGCCAGGGATTGCCAGCCACATCGCGAAGTGGCCGGCCAAAGCAGCGTAAACACTGGTAATTTCAAGCACATCGGACATTGGCCAAGCGCCTCGGCCAGATCGCGATCTGGCCGCACTTCGGGCTTTGACCGTAACATATATAGTACCAGGTGACCGATCATTCGATCGGTAATAAAAAGCAGGCGCTTGTACCGTAACATCATATGTATGTTGAACAACAGTGCATACATTTTAAAAATACGTCTTTACCAGACCAATACATTGTATTTGTCTTTTTTCTTTTTTTCTACTATGAATAACATAGGTTTTAAATACTAACATTTGAAGCATATTTTTATTTGTGCAGTTTAATATCTAGATTTTGCCCGATAACATATATAAATCATAAGTAAAGTGTGTAAATCACTTGTAAAAAATATCTTATACAAGAAAGTATTTATTGTTTATTTTCAATGTTTTCAAAAACAATTACATTGTTTGACAAAAAAAGTAAAAATATATAGTTTGGTGTAAACCTTATCTAATATTATTCATGTGTGTTAATATTTAAAATAAAATATCGCGGCAAAATATAATATCGATTAATTAAAACAATGGTATAATAAACATTGTAAAAAATTGTTTAGACTTTGATCATTACACTAGTTAAATACTAAATAATTTAAGGTGAAATTATGTTATTTACTGAAAAGACTGCAAATGAAAAGATTATAATATAGGCTACGTTAGATGATTTGTTTAATTCCCACCCGCCTCAATAAAACTAACGTATATTACACTTCTGACTATTATTATAAGGAAAATGCGAATAAATTGAATACAGCTTTTCTAGTTTACCATATTTCGAATTGAAATTGTTAACATATTTTAATATATCTTACTTTGGTAGGCCTATATAAGCAAATCATACATATTTTTAATGAAAGATTCGTAAACATGTGTATTGAATAAAAAAAAATACTAATACAGTGTATACTATTTACAGTGTAGAGTATACTGCTATAGTGTACACTATATACAGCGTTATGTATACTGCTAGAGTGTACAGTGTAGTGTAATCTGCTACAGTGTATGTAGTATACACTGTAGTGTAATCTCCTACAGTGTACACTATATACATATATACAGTGTTTATACACAAAAAAGTTTTAGAGGTGTGTTTTTTTTCCAAACATTGTCAGATAAAAGAAAGTTAAAAATAGACCTTTAGTTTGGTGAAACTTCATCTAATTGTGTTATTATTTAAACGGCAAATTATTATCTGACTATTAATTAATAGGTAAATATTTTTTTTTTACAGTTAATCTAAAACATATTGAAGTTTAATCTAGAATATATTGAAAACGTTATCATCTAAATAAGTCTCGAGCACATACATTATATCTATCATCGGTGCGCAACATTAGTCTAAACAAGAAATTAAACTTCTTTCTGCTGTAGTAAGCCTACGGGTATTTCCGAAACGTCATAACTGCGACGCAAAAAAACACCGTTCTTGAACACCGCACTACACGTGGGTCGAGCAATGGCATGTTTTCACGGCCGAAATCAATTATCTACGATAAATCTAATGAGTATTTTTGTCTAACGTTCGTTTCCGATTTTTATTTGTGGGGCGAAAAGGTGTAGATTTTCTTTTAGGTGAAACAAGTCGTGCATTAAAACATAAAGAAAATCGTTAGAGCGCTTTTGAAGAAAATTTCCACATATATACATACATATAAAAAAAATTTATACAATTTTTGCTCGTATTATATTATAGGATATATATTTAAGGTGATTTCACCTTTATTTGTAAAGCATTTATAGATATAAACTTATAAACTTAGATTGTTTGTAATGTTTTAATGTTTCCTTTGTGATCAGTGAAGAGGAGAATTTTAATTTCAGGTTAATAACTGATTTTTTTTTATCACGCTTTAAGGTGCGCATTTTTAAATCCTTATTTAAAGCATTGTTAATTCATTACCGGCTTACTGATATACACGTGTTTTTATGATGTACTAAATAGGTAGCTATGACAACTTCCTATTTGTTGTTATGATTATATCTTTTTGAGTAATTTAAAGCGAACTGGTCGGAAGGCTAATGCATAACAAAATGGATATGACGAATTTAAACTAGAAACTTTGTATGGAGTTTCTGTCTCGCACTGTGGCCGAGCGGTAGCGCGTTCTACTGACTTACAGAAGATCCTGGTTTTGAAGCCTGGTGAAGGCCAGGACTCGAGGGTGTCCCTGAGTCTATCCAGCTCTGAAGGGATACCTGACACAATATAGTACATGACTTTATCTGACTTTGTGCTGGACTCACAATCCCTTAGTATGACAGAGAAACTGGTGATCGCTGGTTCACCGGCCCTATGAGCCATTGTTAATTAATTACTTTATTTTCTTACACTATTTTGTAATTCCAGAAGAAAGTGGATTGCAAGGTATTTTATCATTTATTATGTATAATGCGAATAAAGCAAAGTCGTTCTGTCGTTTTTAACAGATGGCTTGTCTTTAACAGCTGTTCCCAAACTGTGGGTCGCAACCCCCTCGGGGGTCGAATGACTATTTCGCGGGGATCGTTAAAGACCGTTGGAAAACGTATGTTTTTTGATGTTCTTAGGAGCCGAAGCACAGCTCATCTTTCCGTCTCCATTAAAAAGCGTTATATGTTGTGCCCTTTTGTAAAGAAAAGCTCTTTAAACAGTCAACTGTTTTCGCAATTGTGCAACGAAAATGTAACATGCCGTAATTTATCTAAAAAGATCCGATCATTCCAAATGAGACTTTAGCCTTCGCATAAAAAATTGGATGAAAATGAAATGTATATACTGTCTACTTTAGGCCCCACGATAAGGGTGTATGTATGTGTGTGTGTGTGTGTGTGTGTACAGTTATTGAGCAGCAATTAAACAAAAAAACTGTACTTGATTAAAGTTTGTGAATAGGCCTGTAAGGATTGAATGATATGATTACATTCTAATGGTAAATCATATGACAATTTGATAAAATGGTCTACGAACCTTTCACAAAGATTCCTGATTTCTATAAACGTATGTAATGCAAATAAATCATCTAGATATGACTAGTGTTGGAAAGAAAATTGAACCAGCACTTTTTTTTCTCATGTGGCGCCTGGTCTACTTTATCTGTTTTCTTTGAAAAACATGACATTTAAGCAGACAAAATGATTACGATGATAAATTCTGTGAAATAACACTTTCACATGCTAGCAGCCGAAATTTCATGGTACTTTCCAAATCTACCTGACACCACATATCTATGTACTTGCCAGAAGCCCATTGAAGATGTTCCTAAGAAAGCACAATGGAGTTCATTGAGCGTATTAACAACGATGCAGAGGGAACTGATTACTCTATAATGCCAGGGACAAATTTTTGCAGTCAAAACCTATTTTAATTGAGACTGTGTAGCTCCATTTTCTTCCATTTGCAAGAAAATATCTTAGTAAACATGCTTTTCCACCTTGTTGTTTATCAAGTCTTAACACAGTCGAGTTATTGTTGGAGATGAACTGCTTAGTTGTACTCTTGCAAAGACTGTCCCCGAAATTTCTGAACCAATGAGAAATACGAAATCACAATAGCCGACGTTCGCTATGTTTTAATTAGGTTCAATTTGTAACAATAAAAATACATCATGCGCATAGATTCATAACCAAAGTGGCGTAATAAAGTAAGGACAAAATTATTGATTATTTCACTAGTCTATAAGGATGTACACGGGTCTCCTATGTTCGAATTATAATTTTATCTAGAATACTCTATGGGAGGTCAGCGTGACTTATCTCCAATGTAGAGGAAAGAATAGTGAAATAGGATCTAGTCATTGTCGAGTTGTTTACACCTGATCATAAGAACAGACAGGATATAGTCACTGTGGAGTTGTCTATATCTGAACACAAGAACAGACAGGATTAGTCACTGTCGAGTTGTTTCCATCTGAACACAAGAACACAATATGATCTAGTCACTGTCGAGTTGTCTACATCTGAACACAAGAACAGATAGGATCTAGTCACTGTCGAGATCTTTACATCTAAACACAAGAACAGACAGGATCTCGTCAATGTAGAGTTGTCTATATCTGAACACAAGAACAGACAGGATCTAGTCACTGTCGAGTTGTTTACATCTGAACACAAGAACAGACAGGATCTAGTCACTGTGGAGTTGTGTACATCTGAACACAAGAACAGACAGGATCTAGTCACTGTGGAGTTGTGTACATCTGAACACAAGAACAGACAGGATCTAGTCACTGTGGAGTTGTGTACATCTGAACACAAGAACAGACAGGATCTAGTCACTGTGGAGTTGTTTACATCTGAACACAAGAACAGACAGGATCTAGTCACTGTGGAGTTGTGTACATCTGAACACAAGAACAGACAGGATCTAGTCACTGTGGAGTTGTGTACATCTGAACACAAGAACAGACAGGATCTAGTCACTGTGGAGTTGTGTACATCTGAACACAAGAACAGACAGGATCTAGTCACTGTGGAGTTGTGTACATCTGAACACAAGAACAAATAGGATCTAGTCACTGTGGAGTTGTGTACATCTGAACACAAGAACAGACAGGATCTAGTCACTGTGGAGTTGTCTACATCTGAACACAAAAACATACAGAACTTCACGAAAACACACTGCACGTTTTTCTTTGTATATATATATCTATACATCAAATATAGCTATTCAATATCCATCTCTCTCTCTCTCTCTCTCTCTCTCTCTTTCTCTCTCTCTCTATCTCTCTCTCTCTCTGACTATCACTCAAACACACAGAAACAGATGTACCCCCACGCCCGTCTATAGCATCTTCATGAGATCCAAGATAAATTCGACAAAACTATCAAAGTGGTAATATTGGCAACGGTAAATTTGGCAAACTTAATATATCCACTGTTTTTATTGACCGAATTAGTAGTACTACACTCTAGTTTAGGAATGGGCAACCTACGAAATGCGTGCTAGACTTGGCACGCAGTACGGTTTTAAATTTCACGTCAAAGAGCACCAAAAAGGAAGTTTAAGTATCTTCTGCATGAAAAGAGCAGGATAACATTAAGGCCGTTTGCGCCCTGAAAGATTTAGAAATGCTACTTTGGCACACTATTATCTAAAGTTTGCCGACCCCAGCTCTAATTTACTAAATGAAGCTGATGACATGAAATGAAGTTAGCATTATAGAAAGTGTATGATTTGTGACATGTTTGCATTAGCGTAACCATAGGAAGGCGGAGGAGATGGGCCCCATGCGTTGAGTTTACGAGACGTACTAAAATGACACTAAGAAATGTATAAATAAAGCATACAAATTAGGTAACAAAAAAATTAATTAGTTCGTTTGACTAAAAATTAAATTTAAGAAAAGCATTGAATAGAAACACTGTAATTTTTTATCATTTACACTATTTAACTAATGCATAAAAAAGGAACATTTAAATAGACGCCAAATGTACCCCCACGCCCGTCTATAGCATCTTCATGAGATCCAAGATTACTACTAACTAGTTTGTTTATCGGCTTCCACTGCATGGAATTGTTTTATTTCTATGTAAAAAGTAATAGGTCTAACTACTTGACGCAATTTTCAGAATGCTAGGCCATGTGGTCAAGAAGCTGCCGACAGTGTGCAAATTTCTGGACAAATCGTAAGTTGGGACCTTACATTTTATTAGACTATTGTCACGTGCGAAATAGGTACGGACGTATGATAATATTTTTAGGAATGTAATATTAATACATTCTTTTGATTCACATCCCTCTTGGATTCCAAAAGGTTGTACAAGAATTAGTAGTTGCAATATTTGGTAGATGTTTAGATTTACTTGGCTCGTAGGATGTGTGTTAATTTCTATTAGATAAATTAGGTAAACTATACCTTAATATAGAGGAAATCTTCAATCCTGTTTGAAAATAGCAATCATAATTTTATTCCAACAAGTTGAAAATATGAATAGAACAGCAACACAGAATACAGGTTCCAATAGTATAGGATAAACTTAAATCAGTTGAGATTCCTTTATATAATAATAAGCCGTAATAATATATCTTTAAGAAAGTGGTCAAGAACAGACCTCACACGTACAACCCCCAAGCTAGAACTGACTAACGATCTCCAACCCTTGTGCGACGTATGACGCATTTTAATGTTATGACGTAGTGTCTAGACATATACATGTTTTATTCTTAACCCGGAAACATTTCGGGTTTAAGATTATTTCTTTTGAACTTTAATTAATATTAATAGAACCAAAATAACTATGGAAATAAAACTACTTTCGTAACACTATATTTATATTACTCTACTATCACGAATATTACGATATTACTATGGCTTCGAATATATCGAGTGAGGAATTTAATACCATGTCAGTGGTTGAACTAAAAGAATTAGCTGAGTCCTTTGGGATTGAGGCAGGGCAGGCAAGACCCAATCGTAATCGTTTGACCAAAGAAATTATGACATGTTTGAACGGGAGGAATGCCATGAACACTGGTAATGTAGTTGAAGTGGGCCAGAACTATATCAACGATATCGGTAATGTAGCTCCCAGTGAGAGCGAGGTAAGAAGTGCCCATGGAGACGATAACGTTTTGTCACCAAAGCAGAAATTGGTGAAAGAACAATTGAATGACGAAGCAATAATGCAACTAAGAATGAAAGCTGTTGATGAAAAGACTGCAGATGCAATGGCGGAATGTTTCTACATAAAAGATGAAGTGTTGATGAGAAAGTCGAAACCGCTCAACTCGGGTACAAATGAGTGGGACAGTATTCACCAGATTGTAATACCTAAGTGCTATTGTCAATATATATGGAGCATGATCTTCCTTTCGCTGGTCACATGGGAGTTCGAAAAACACACCACCGTATCCTCCCTTACTTCTACTGGCCAGGATTGAGAAGAGATGTCGAACAATACTGCAAGACTTACCACGTATGCCTAATGTTAGGACGACCTAACCAACGAATTCCTTTCGCTCCACTCCAGCCGATACCAGCGTTCGACGAACCATTCGGTCATATACTCATTGATTGTGTGGGCCCGTTGCCGAAAACAAAAGCCGGTTTCCAGTATCTACTCACGATCATGTGTTCATCCACTCGCTTCCCGGAAGCCATTCCGTTGCGGAACATAACAACAGTGAAAGTGGTAGACGCCCTGACAAATTGCTTCACACGTTATGGCCTACCGAAGACAGTACAGTCCGACCAGGGGACTAACTTTACTTCGAACATTTTCAAACAAGTCATGAAACAATTAGGGATAAGCCATAGGCTATCAAGTGCCTATCATCCTGAGAGCCAGTGAGCTCTAGAAAGGTTTCATCAGACATTAAAATCGATGCTTAAAAAGTACTGTTATGAAAACGAGAAAGACTGGGATAAGGGTGTGCCTTATGTACTGTTCGCTGCAAGAGAGGCCACTCAGGAATCCTTGGGGTTTAGCCCGTTCGAACTTGTGTATGGACACTCAGTCAGAGGTTCGATGAAACTTCTACATGAAACTTGGCTAACGGACAGTAAACCGATTGGACTTTTGTCATATGTAGATAAATTAAAAAACAGGCTTTATCATGCTTTTAACCATGTAAAGAATCATTTTCCACAGATGCAGGAGCGTATGAGACAGATTTATGACCGGAAAGCTACAGCTAGAACTTTTGCACCAAGTGACAAAGTTCTTGTGTTTCTACCTTTGACAAATCAGCCTTTAAGTGCAAAGTTTAGTGGCCCCTATGAGATGGAGTCAAAGCTTAGCGAGGTCAATTTTTTAAATAAATACTCCTGACCGGAGACAGAAGCAGAGGGTATGCCATATTAATTTGCTTAAACCTTATGTTTTTAGGGAAAAGAGTAAACCACGGGAGGCCCCCATGATTTCATTAGCTAGAGTCCCGACGGACTTATCTAGGATAGAGCATAAGTTTGCAGAAAGCAAAGTTAATAATACAAAAGCCCTTAAAAGCTTAGATACAAAGGTAGGACATCCTCCGGTAGAAGATACAGAGAAGATTATGAATCTGATATATGAAAATAAGTCAATGTTTACAGATGTTCCCAGTAGGACACATCTAATAAAGCACGGTGTTGTATTAACCGAAGGTGCCAGGTCTATTAAGCAGTATCCATATAGAGTTGATCCCACCAGACCTGAGCATATTAGAGCAGATGTAAAGTACATGTTAGAAGATGACATAGGAGAAAAATGTGATAGCGAATGGTCTACACCCTGTGTGATGGTACCAAAAGCCGACCACACATTGCGGTTTTATAGAGACTTTGGGAAATTAAGTAATTTGACAGAGACCGACTGGTATCCCATTCTCCGTATCATCGACAAGATAGAGACAAGGTCTATTAAACTATTAAATTTGCCAAAAACGCATAATGGTAGATAACACTTTAATATTTAGATTGATGTAGTAATTGTAACTAGAGCGTATTTTTCCTCATGTTTGAGAAAATGGGAAGTAACAATCAACTTAAGTATGAACTCTGTAATAGATATTAGTTAATGTCAAGTTGACACTGTAATTTAAAGGGGAAGTAACCTATAGATTGATTCGATTGATGAATTACTTATCTTTTAGTTTGTATATTGGAGGTAAACTGTTGAAAATTGCCAGATTTTGAGCAATGTTATATTTGTTTAAATAGAGATTAAAACTTTTTGCAAATTTTTGGTGGAAATCCACACAACTGTACATAGTTAAAGTAGGAATGACTATACTATTTTGGAATTATTTGTACTTGTTGAGACATTAGTTAATTTTAATGTTAACGGGGAAATATTTGTCCATCACGTTATAATCACAATTACCATTGGGTAACGATGTTTTTTTATAATTTAATTGTGCCACTGAGCCATGTTTTGCTTAAGGGTAGGGACGGCAATGAAATTGATATAAATGCCAGAAAATTCAATATTTAAGGTTTTGCCCAAGTTGTATACTTTAACTATTCCTGGATCTAAAACATGTAGTTCGGAAATTTTAGTAACATTATTTCAATGTAAAAATTGCATTTGTAACAGGTATACATCAGAAGTTTATTTTATTTTTTAAAACATATTTACACTACAGTAATATAAAAAAATGAGTTTAATTATATATTAATACTAGTGGTTATGCCCGTCAAAATGACGGAGAAACGAACGACTACAATATTACAATATTAGTTAAGTTAAGTTAATATTAATGTTAAGAGAGAAAAAAAAGAGACTATTACAATGAACGTTTCTTTTCGGTATTTAGTTTTTGTTCTTTTTAATTGTTTCTGACCCTGGCATATGCATAATAATTGTTACTGTCAAGTGTCTGGTATTATAACGTAGCAAACAGTTGTGTTGACTTGACTTGTTATTAAAAATAGCCTATTAAATTAACAATAATATACTATCTAAAAGAAAAAAAAACAATACCAAACAATAAAAAGGTAAATAATAAAAAAAAAAAAATTTCAATACAATAAAAACAAAAGTGATAACGATTTTTTCGGTATTTAATTTTTGTTCTTGCTTTTTGTATTAATAAAACAGTGTTGAGAATGTTTCTTTCGGTATTTAGCTTTTGTTATTTTTTTTTGTTTCTGGTCGACCTGACCCTGGCATATACATAAGAATTGTGGCCTCAAGGACTGGCGTAGTGTGTAAACCGCCGATACATTTCCATTAAGAATACACTGGCGGGCGAAACGCATGGGGCACAGTCCGAGGTCCATTACACTGCCGAGAGGTCACTGGTCCCGGGGGGGGGAAGCAATGGACGCTGCAATCCCGTCTCGAGAACCACCCGGTGCCTGGATGCATGTACCTATAGTATAGGATTTGTGCTACCGGGTGACAGTGCAGGTATACTGGCGAGCCACTACGATAATGATCCTTAGGGGAACCTCAGTGAACGATCGCTGGGCTGCGGACACGTTCCCCGTTACACGGCACGCCACGCCTTCGGCGTGTCGTTGGGCGGCTCAAGCCCGGACAGAGATTGCTCAATCCTAAGCGTTACGCCCTGGACACAAGAGCCGAAAGGCTAGTCCGGGTTTTTTAAAGAGACTTTTAATTCGATATTAACATGTAGCGAACAGTTGTGTTGATTTGACTTGTTATTAATAATATTAAATTAAAAATAATATACTATCTGAAAGAAAAAAAAAACATAAATACAAAACAATAAAAAAGGTAAAAAATATTTAAAAAAATAGAAAATAATAGTTCAATTCAATAAAAACTAAAGTGAGAAAGATTTTTTCGGTATTTAATTTTTGTTCTTGCTTATTATATCAATAAAACAGTATTGATAATGTTTCTTTCGGTATTTAGTTTTTATTTTATATTGTTGCTGTCAAGCTTATGGTACTCGTTATTTGAAAATAATCATTTATAAGCCTAACTTGTTTTTTTTTTATAATTCGTATCATTTAATTTATAGGGTGTATATAGTCGCCTTTTTTAGGATATTTTCAATAGCGATATAAATCCATTAAATAATTAAAACATGTGGTTATTTTTACTTAAAAAGATAATGCAAACATCAATAATGAAAAAAGAAAGAATTTCATAGACATTACGTCATACGCTAGTATTTTGTTTAAAGTAAACCATTGAAACTCTCCAAGCCAAATTGCGGTGCGTAACTTTTAAAAAAGGTCTCGCCACATTAAAAAAACAACAGTAGAATTGGGAAAACCCGGAAAGACCCTCGCGTTCAACATAGTGAATGTCGCAGTCAACATAGTAAATGAACGGAAGTGGCCATTTGCTATGTACCGTTATATTTATTTGCATAGATGGATATGACATTTTGGATTTTTTAAATCAACACATTTATGATTATAAGGGATAAAATAAAATTATCTTTTGGAGGACGTTTCCAATTTATACATTTTATTTTTGGCCCGAATAGTCAAACGGCTTTGGAGCCTATAGCGAACAAACATATATATATATATATATATATATAAATAAATAAATATATAAACAAACATATAAACAAACTCACGGTAATTATATATGTTGATGATACATCAAATTAAAGGTTAACATCTTGTCTTTGTGGAGGATAAATCATACAACAAATCATTAAGAAATAAATGAGAAAATTAAATTTTTCAATTTTACTCTTAAATTATTTTTTTTCCTAAAATTGTCGGTTTTTCCGATTTTTCTCAAAATACTACTTTTTCTTCTTCTTTTTGTATTAACTTCCTAATTTATGAACCAATCTTTATGAACTATTTTACATACATTAATTACATGTTAGTAATCATAGTTACAGGATGAATTTTCGATACGAGTTATAGTTTTCCTCAATTTAAATTTAAATTTTAAAAAATTGCAATTAAATTTTTTTTGTTCATATGTCCTACTAAAAAATTCATATAAATTTTATTTACCAATTTAAACAAATTTCAACCACACATTTTATAAAGATATAGCTTATAAATATTTCCGCCAAATTGCAATACATTTTCTTGATAAATAATCAACTTGATACATTTTTTATTGCGTGGTAAATCGTTAATTAAAAAATCCAAAATGGCCGCCATTCTCATCACAACCATCAGAAATTATTTTCTTAAGGTATGCTTACTCGGACCTGTTTATACTATCTATATACCAAAAATGTTCATGATGCGTGCACAAATAAAAAAAGAGCTCTCTACTGGATCCCCTACCCTTAAATTGTCGTATGATCATTCATTGATTGATGGTTGTTAACACGATAGTGTTAGGTACGAAAAATGTACCATGTTGGGTATTACTATGGTAATTATGGTACATTATTTATTTCATAGGGTGGGGGTGTGTCAGGTATATTGGTATCCAAGTATTGGAATACGCAATGTTTATTCCCCCCCTCCTCTCTTTTTCTCCCTACACACGATTTTGTGGGCGGGGCTTAGTCTTTCCAATTGCTTGACGTTTAGTAAGAAGGCGAGAGATTCTTGGTAATTTTGGTATTCAGTGTTGACCTCAAATTCTCGGAGTGGCTAAGAATGGTTGATTATTTCGGCATGGGGGAGTTCATATCATTTTTATTATTAGTTTTGTAGTGATACCATTATTTTTACCCCTCCTAGTAATAGGTCTGTCCTTTGCACCACTTGAATAGTATTTAATGATTTGTTTGTCTGAAAAGCAGTGAGTTTCGAGATAATTTCTTTGAGGACGCTTGTGTTTGCACTATTTTATTCTAACTGTACATAATACATATATACATATACATATATTGTATATATTTGAACATATCACCTGAATTAAATTATCAACAACATTTACACTGAAGCTTTATTTACTACTCTAACGTCAAGGAAAGGAACTGTTTGAAAGCAAATCCTGACTTTGTGCCCAGGACCATAAGAAGAGTTCGTGTAATACTGAAACATAAATAATAATAACTAAGTCTACACTAGGACCAACGAGAATTATCAACAATATCTACACGGCTCTGGCCACAAGGGGATTGTGGACGTAACCATATCTACCTATCATTATCTCTACTTAGTCACTTAATATTTCGCTCTTGCACATGTAACATATTTTATGTATTTCGACATTGCGTATTCGTTGTCAGTATTCATTTAATGCTTACATTTATATTAATATTCTCATATGATATTGCTATTATCGTTTCTAATGTTATCATTTATTGCTATCAATATTATGCTTACATTGGTATTATCATCTTACGAGCTTGGCATGTAGTCTACACCCACCCCCTTCCCCCCCCCCTCCCTCGTGGTCATACCACGCACATGTGCGGAACACACCAAGGTCAAACATGACACAATCATGCTTGGTTTTGCCACCCCTGAACTTCCCCCTCCCCCTTCTCCCGCCGCCCGTATGTCAATCGTATACGAAATTATACCCCTGTGTCCCTGGTCGAAACCCCTTTGACTTCCAACCGCCGACCGAGAAAGTAGAACCTTTGACTTCGAGGGCCGGCCGGCCGCCCCCTCGCCCCCTCGCCTCATCACAGCCGCACCCATTTTCCCCTCCGTCTCGCTTAGATTAAAATCAAACGATGCAATAACAGGCTGACCAATCGTATACACGATATATATATGAGTCAGCATGACCATTTCACCTCCACGTGACAACCCACGCTTGAGATGTAAATTTCCTTAGAAAAGAAATTAGAGTTTTAAGTCAGTTCGGCGGTAGACGGCCTACGAGGAGGATCGCGCCCCTGAACGGCGGGCGCTGGCCCTACAGAGGTCTAAGTCTAAGCCTACTGCTATCGACTGTATTGGATTTATCTGTTCAGCTTATGATTTTTTTGCCCATGACATTAATAATTGAATACCGATCTTCATGTGAATAAAATATTCGTTGTCACAATACGCCTTGCTTATCGATTGATAGAATACCTGTTTGTGTGACAGTGTGAATTAGTCAACAGTTTAACTCAACCTACGTATTAACGAGCCAAACGAAACCTGGATATAAATTCGTCTTTGCATCACATAGAGATCATTAGCCCTTGGGACCAACATACCTCTAGATAACCTGCCAAACACCCCTCCCCATCATCATGTATGCCGTGTTGAATTATCCACTTTGTCTGCACCGATAGCCTATGCCAATTAAGGCTCTGTGACGCGGCAAACTAGACCAGCACGCTACAGACCATATTACTGTGAGTCATACACATTGAAGACACAAATAAAATAAAAGTATTAGGGTTGTCAAATCAAACTGGTAAACTTTGAATACATTTAAAATGGGTAAATTTACCACCCGAAGCACCATACAGAAGTAAAGTACCCAAATTGATCATAGGGCCGGTGTAGAAGCGTTCACTAGTTTATGTGGTTAATGTGGTTAAGGCATACCAAGAGATTGTGTGGCCAGCACTTCACTTTATCGCAATTAATGTCATGTACCCATCAGATCTGGGTAGACTCAAAAACGAACACCCTACAGTCCCGGGAACAAATCCTAGCCTTCACCAGGATTCGAACCCAAACAGTAGAATGGACGATTGTAGGTCCTAGTGTGGACCTAGTGTGGGCCTAGGTATTCATTTATAATATAAAAAAATACATACCGGTTCTCTTTTTTCCCCACAGGCATCTTGGCATAGAATTGAACAAAGAACAACTTGACACCAAATCAAACTTTTCAAACTTATCGACGTTCAAGACTAGACTTAAACCACGAATGAGCTTAGGACCCGATAATCTTCTGTATGTAAGGAGCATTTGCAGCATACAAGATACAAAAAAATGATAAAGAAGTAATAGAAAAAAAAAGAGAGAGAACTTACATGAAATTAAGAAAATCAATAAGAGTAGCCCTCAACCTTTAATATAGCCTAAACCTTTACTACCAAAGCTAAATCGTATTAAACAAAGAATGGTGGGCGAGCTTCAGCGCGTTCAACTCGCGTACCTGAAGGGTTTGTTCTCGGGTCTGAAGAGGTATCCCAGCTCTAATGCGAACATGACATTAGTTAGAGCAAAAAGCAATGTCAGTTGGGGCATTGTACTGGCAATTCAATCTCCATAGAAACTTGTGAACTCTGCTTCTCAGATCTATATGGATCAAACTGCTCCGACGTGATTTTTTACTTACATATAACAAATTATCTATTAAGTGTGTTCACATTGTATCGTCTTATTGTTGTTGCTTTACATCAATAGTCTTCTATTAATTGTTATAAGAATACAATACTCACTGTTAACCATTAGTCTTTGGGACAATTCATTAAGCCCAGCTTAAGAGGATAATCTTTGAATTTTAATCATATGTTGTTCGTCCTAAACCTAACAATCTTCACTAAGCTAAAGTCTATACGCGGCACATGTTCAATTAACTACATCTACACCTTATCTTATCTTATACGTTACTGACGTTCCTTCTATAAAGATGACTATTGCGTCCTACACTCACCCGTGGTCTGAGTCTGGTTTTGCATTTTTTTTTGTGTTTCTAATTGATTTAAGGTTACTGGTTTTCCTGGTTTGTTTAGGCAACCCATTCTGTTCCCCGGATGCCACTCAAAGAGAAAGAGCACTTATATGCATGTGTACTGTGTACTCGCATAATGGATAAGGAAAGTTTTGTTGTACTTATGTTTATCTGAGCATTGTAATAGATTGTTGTATTTTTAAGTTTTAATTCACTACCTTATTAATTATTACTAGATAAGATAAGATTTCTTTATTGATCCAAACAAATGGAAATTTGTCTTGATTACAGATGTTTTGTCCTTCAGCATATTTTTAACAAAATAAAAGAATTATTTTTAATTTGTATACAAGCACAGAAATCATATCATATCATATCATATCACAAAGTTAGAAAAAAAAGGATGCGCTGAGATTATTTTTATGACGTCATCAATCTTTGCGCATGGATTTTATAGCAATGATGGGACATTTTTCATTCATGTTTAAATTGACGTCATCAAACTATGTGCATGGATTTTATTATCTCAACTCAATGACGGGAACAAATTTTCTTCATGTTTAAATTGTCTACGTGCCGTAAACAACATAAATTCTTTACACTACCAATACTGTAGTTAATTTTCTTAATCTATCACTACTTTAATACTTTACACTGTGAATACATGACTTAAAGCTAATTAATAATTTAAAACTTTAAGCAAATAGATTTAGCATTTTTTTTCTGTTTCGGGAAGTAATACCGACGCATTACTAAGCTTATTTAAACGCAGTGGTCCTGGTTACACTCTATATTTAAGCTTATAATTATATGGCGTCATCAAATTTTGCGTATTTATGCGTTTAAGAAGGGAACAAAATTTTGTTTTAATTTGCGTCGTTATTTGTGGAATGCAATATTTAAATAGTTTAAGTTACTGGAAAATACTTTATCCCCGCTTAAGACTATTGTTTATAACTCCATGGGTTATTTTATTCAGTTCCGAGAACTGGGCACCTTTAGGCTTATCGCCTGGGTAACGGCCATTGTTTAAATTACCGGGCAATGTTTATAATACCGGGCAATGTTTAAATTACCGGGCAATGTTTATAATACCGGGCAATGTTAAAATTACCGGGCAATGTTTAAATTACCGGGCAATGTTTAAATTACCGGGCAATGTTTATATTACCGGGCAATGTTTAATTTGCCGGGCAATGTTCAAATTGCCGGAACTAACTTTTTAAAGTTTTAATTCGTGTCGTATACGTTTTAAAAACATTATTTCATATGGGTTTCATTTGTTATTGTTTTACATGTTGAATAGAAAATTTAATTCTAAGTTTGCTTCCAAAGCAACAATAAATAAATAAATAGCAAATAAACAAAAACAACACAACATAGGTCTGCGACTTAATGTTTGTCGTAAAAAAATATATCAAACAATCATTAAAAAAAAATAAAAGTACTGTCGAATGTTCTTTATCAATGAATAGAACAAAATATATTCATGTTTTAATTTGCGTCGTAATTTATAGCGGGCAATTTAGTAATTGTTATAATGGGTGATGAGTAATGATTTTAACGGGTAATTCATGTTGTAGCGGGCAAATAAAAAATTACCTCACGTTTAAATTCGTGTCGTAGGTCATGCGGGCAATCTCATAATAACTGCCTGAGTAGTTAGAGTATATGTAAACATAACTTTTGGCCGGTTCGGAGGACCGGGCACATACCGGCTTGTATATATATAAATCTCAAAAGGAATATGTATGTGGCTGGCTGGCTGGGTATGTACATACCGCATAATCTTTTTAAATAGTGGACATAAAAACGTGAAATTTGCTACAAATATTCTTTGCGTTACGGCGGTGAACACTGTCAAGGTTTTTAAAAAATTTAAATGACCGCAGTGGTCAGTTTGGTCAAAAAACGCGAAAAAAAACAGAACTTTTGATTCACATTGTCTTTGCCAGTACAACTTTTTATAGTTTTTCGTCACAAAGTTAGAAAAAAAAAGGATGCGCTGAGATTATTTTTATGACGTCATCAAAGTTTGCGCATGGATTTTTTAGCGATGAAGGGACATTTTTGATTCATGTTTAAACTGACGTCATCAAACTATGTGCATCGATTTTTATCTCAATGATGGGAACAAATTTTCTTCATGTTTAAATTGCCTACGTGCCGTAAACAACATAAATTCTTTACACTACCAATACTGTAGTTGATTTTCTTAATCTATCACTACTTTAATACTTTACACTGTGAATACATGACTTAAAGCTAATTAATAATTTTAAACTTTACAAACATAGGACAAAGCAAATAGATTTAGCATTTTTTTTCTGTTTCGGGAAGTAATACCGACGCATTACTAAGCTTATTTAAACGCAGTGGTCCTGGTTACACTCTATATTTAAGCTTATAGTTATATGGCGTCATCAAATTTTGCGTATTTATGCGTTTGAGAAGGGAACAAAATTGTGTTTTAATTTGCGTCGTTATTTGTGGAATGCAATATTTAAATAGTTTAAGTTACCGTAAAATACTTTATCCCCGCTTAAGACTATTGTTTGTAACTCCATGGGTTATTTTATCCAGTTCCGAGAACTGGGCACCTTTAGGCTTATCGCCTAAGTAACGGCCATTGTTTAAATTACCGGGCAATGTTTATAATACCGGGCAATGTTTAAATTACCGGGCAATGTTTAAATTACCGGGCAATGTTTAAACTACCGGGCAATGTTTAAATTACCGGGCAATGTTTATATTACCAGGCAATGTTTAATTTGCCGGGCAATGTTCAAATTGCCGGAACTATATTTTTAAAGTTTTAATTCGTGTCGTATACGTTTTATAAACATTATTTCATATGGGTTTCATTTGTTATTGTTTTACATGTTGAATAGAAAATTTAATTCTAAGTTTGCTTCCAAAAAAACAATAAATAAATAAAGAGCAAATAAACAAAACAACACAACATAGGTTTGCGACGTAATGTTTGTCGTAAAAAAATATATCAAACAATCATTAAAAAAAAATAAAAGTACTGTCGAATGTTCTTTATCAATGAATAGAACAAAATATATTCATGTTTTAATTTGCGTCGTAGTTTATAGCGGGCAATTTTGTAATTGTTATAATAGGTGATGAGTAATAATTTTAAAGGGTAATTCATGTTGTAGCGGGCAAATAAAAAAATTACCTCACGTTTAAATTCGTGTCGTAGGTCATGCGGGCAATCTCATTATAACTGCCTGAGTAGTTAGAGTGTATGTAAACATAACTTTTAGCCGGTTCGGAGGATCGGGCACATACCGGCTTGTATATATATAAATCTCAAAAGAAATATGTATGTGGCTGGGTATGTACGTACCGCATAATCTTTTTGAATACTGGACATAAAAACGTGAAATTTGCTACAAATATACTTTGCGTTACGGCGGTGAACACTGTCAAGGTTTAAAAAAAAATTAAAATGACCGCAGTGGTCAGTTTGGTCAAAAAACGCGAATAAAACACATTTTTTGACTCACATTGACTTTGCCAGTACAACTTTTTATAGTTTTTCGTCACAAAGTCAGAAAAAAAAACGATGCACTGAGATTATTTTAATGACGTCATCAAAGTTTGCGCATGGATTTTTTAGCAATTAAGGGACATTTTTCATTCATGTTTAAATTGACGTCATCAAACTATGTGCATGGGTTTTATCTCAATGACGGGAACAAATTTTCTTCATGTTTAAATTGCCTACGTGCCGTAAACAACATAAATTCTTTACACTACCAATACTGTAGTTGATTTTCTTAATCTATCACTACTTTAATACTTTACACATACTATACATGACTTAAAAGCTAATTAATAATTTAAAACTTTACAAACATATGACAAAGCAATTAGATTTAGCATTTTTTTTCTGTTTTGGGAAGTAATACCGACGCATTACTAAGCTTATTTAAACGCAGTGGTCCTGGTTACACTCTATATTTAATCTTATAATTACATGGCGTCATCAAATTTTGCTTATTTATGCGTTTAAGAAGGGAACAAAATTGTGTTTTAATTTGCGTCGTAATTTGTAGAATGCAATATTTAAATGGTTTAAGTTACCGGAAAATACTTTATCCCCGCTTAAGACTATTGTTTATAACTCCATGGGTTATTTTATCCAGTTCCGAGAACTGGGCACCTTTAGGCTTATCCCCTTGGTAACGGCCATTGTTTAAATTACCGGGCAATGTTTAAATTACCGGGCAATGTTTAAATTACCGGGCAATGTTTATAATACCGGGCAATGTTTAAATTACCGGGCAATGTTTATATTACCGGGCAATGTTTAAATTACCGGGCAATGTTTATATTACCGGGCAAAGTGTATATGCACCTTTAGGCTTATACCCTTGGTAACGGCCATTGTTTAAATTACCGGGCAATGTTTATATTACCGGGCAATGTTTAAATTACCGGGCAATGTTTATATAACCGGGCAATGCTTATATTAACGGGCAATGTTTATATTTCCGGGCGATGTTTAAATTTCCGGGCAATGTTTATATTACCGGGTAATGTTTATATTACCGGGCAATGTTTATATTACCAGGCAATGTTTAAATTGCCGGGCTATGTTTAAATTGCCGGGCAATGTTTAAATTACCGGAACTAACTTTTAAAAAAAACAACATACTACTTTATGTATGTTGCAAAGACAAAACTAAAAAACTATAATGTGTCAAGCATATTCTAAAAAAAAGCCCGTTCGAAGAATCGGGCACATATCAGCTAGTATACTTATAAAAATAGACAAGCGCACACACAATCACACAATTTGTCATGCAAGAAAAAGTTCATTGGTAGTCAACTATTGTATTCTAGCTGACTGAAGTCTTGACGATATATTTCTTGCTTCGTATGGTAGATAGTATGGCCGGAAGCTGATGCACAAATAATTCTTCGTCTGGTGTGCATATTCTTTTTTTGTTTTAATTCAGTTGGTATTGCAATATTGTTTCTTTATATAGACAGCCAGTCATCCAACTTTACCAACTGACAATGTTGACGGGTCTGTCTGAGCGAAGCAGATAAAATGTCCAAAGACGTATTCTCCTCTACGGCCAAATTTATTTCGTCTTGATAGTGTAAAGACATGTTTATTTGTCGTGATTTTTATCCAAGATGGTGGTTCGTTCAATAGTATGGACACTAATGTTGTAAAAAGTTTCGCGGAAGGCGGTTCTTCGCATACAAATTATAGGAACAATTTTTTCCGCTATACAAACTACTAACATACTTTGATAATATGAAAATTAATAAATTCTGGCTTGATAAGATGGTAGAAAAGCTGAAAAACGGCACGTCGTAATAATAATAATAATAATTGGTCATTTATATCGCGCCTCACTCCATGCTAATGCAAGCATGCTCAGCGCGCTCACAAAAACGAAACGACAATAACACTCAAAAATAGTTTTAAACAAGGTTTCGGCCAATGGAGGCACGAAACGACAATAACATTTTAAAATAGTATTAAACAAGTTTTTTGCTGATGGATGTGTACTTAATCAACTTATTTGAAAGAAAAGTCTTCAAATTCTTCTTGAATGCCTTTTTTGACACAGAGTTTTTCAGTGTCTTAGGTAAGCCGTTCCACGGTGAAGGCGCCAGAGATTCAAACGAGCGCACACCAAGAGTCTTTTTTCTGTGAACTTCCAAACATGGAATTTCCAGGAGAGATTCGCAGAATCCTTAACGGGACATGCTGTGGTATAAGCTCTATGAGATATGCAGGTGCTGTGCCTTCCATGCATCCATAGGTAAGGGGCATAATCTTATGATCGATGCGCTTCGTCACAGGGAGCCAGTGGAGCTCTTTGACAATTGGAGTGATATGGTCATGCTTCTTTACTCGTGACACAATGCGTGCTGCAGTATTTTGAACTTTCTGGAGTATATCCAGTTGTTTCTGGGATAAACCCCACAGGCAACTGTTACAATAGTCTAGTCTTGACTGTATTGTTGCAACAGCAAAAGCATTGGCTGTTTTTTTATTAATCAGAGGTCGCAGCTGACCCAGGGCACGAATATGAAAGGAGCATGCCCTAACCACAGTACGGATGTGTGGACACATTGTTAATTTACTGTCAATGATAAAGCCCAGGTCTCTGACAGTGTTGGACAAAAAGATATCAAAGGCCCCTACTTTAATGGATGGAATATCGACTTTCCTAAGACTGAAGTTTGAACCGCACAGAATTGCCTCAGTCTTGTCCTCATTTAGTTTGAGTTTGTTGGCAGTCATCCACGCTTTCACCGCTAGACAGCAGTCTTCCACTGCATTAACAGCGGCAGCACAAGCATTATGATCAGGATGGAAGCTTTTGTACAGCTGGGTATCATCCGCATATAGTTTGCGAGATAATCCTTGGCTATCAATTATTCTGCCAAGCTGGCTAGTGTAAACAGCAAAAAGGATAGGCCCTAAAACTGAACCTTGAGTTACGCCACAGATGAGAGAAGTGGCTTTTGATAAGGTCTGATCTCTGGGTCCTGTCTGCCAAGTAGGAAGTAAACCAATGAAGTGCAGTAACAGTGATGCCCATCTCGTATTGAAGTCTTGATAAAATTAAGTCATGGTTGATAACATCAAAGGGAGCACTGAGGTCCAACAGAACTAAGATAGTCAGATCACCACGGTCAGCACTACATAGAACATCATTTATAACACGTAATATTGCCGTCTCACAGCTATGCCCAGGACGATAGGCAGATTGAAATTTATCAATTAGGCCATGTGTTGTTAGATGTTGTAAAAGCTGCTGAGAGACAACCCTCTCAAGAAGCTTTGATAAATAGGGAAGGTTAGATACTGGGCGAAAACTCTTGCAGTCACTAGGATCGAGCCCCTTTTTCTTTAATAAAGACTTGATGACAGCAGTTTTAAACATTTGTGGGACTGTGGCTGACACCAGGCTACCATTTATGATCCGCACTAAAACTGGAAGCAGAATTTCAAGGCTGTTTAACACAATCTTCGTTGGAATGGGGTCAACAATTGAGGATGTAGGTTTAGATACAGAACTAAGACGCCTCAACTGCTCTTCGGAAACTGGGAGGAAATTTGTCAAAGAAATTCCAGAAAATGACTTCTCCACAGTGGCTGGAGTAGTAAGATTATCAAAGCTGTTTCTAATCGTCTCGACTTTTTCACTAAAAAATTCATCAAGAGCCTCCGCAGCCTGCTCGCTGCTCATGTCAGGCAAAATTGGACTTTTCCAAGAAGATTATGCACTATGGAAAACAGTTTTTGATAGTCAGTGCCCGCAGCCTCCAGAGCAGACTGAACTTGCTTTGCTTTCGCACGTCTAATCACATTTGTAAGCTTGTAACTTGCTATCTTAAACATCTGTTTATCCACCTCAAGGCCAATTAGTCTCCAGTGTCTCTCTGCCTGACGACGGGCCAATTTATCCATCCGAACGGAGTGTGTAAACCAAGCGGTATTGGGTCTATCCCTAACATACAATTCAGTCCTAGGGGCAAAAGTGTCCAGCATAAAAGATAGAGTTTATTGCAGAGTAGAACTAGGTGAGAGATGTCATCAGGTGGTGATATAACCAAATCTGATCTTGAAAGATGAACGCGAAATAAGTCCATATCTATATTTCGTAACTTCTTGGCCTGAATTTTCTTCATTGGAACAGCATGCATTTTCAAATCTGTGGTAAAGGTGACAAGAAAGTGATCAGATATAAGATGATCTTCAACAATTACTGACTTAAGAAAACCATCATTGTCAGATCGTGACACAACCCAGTCTAAAATATGTCCATCCCTGTGTGTAGGTTCCGAAACATGCTGTACCAGGTTAGCCGAGTGCAACAATTGAACAAAGTCTCGAGTGTGCCTATTATCTGGCTCATCCCAATGAACATTAAAGTCACCAAGAATGAGGAGATTCTTAGAATTTTTGGACGACACAAGTTTTCCAAAGTCCTCGTGAAACAAGCTATCATTCAGACCATTTGGGTGGGGGTCTGTACAGAGCCACGGTGCGTACTGTCATTTTTCTTTGAGAAATGATGAAATGTAGAGACTCAAAAGAATTAAAACTCGTGTCCTTACACAATCTAACAATTAGGGAGGCCCGGTGAATCACAGAAATCAGGTCGCCTGCGGTTTTTCTAGGCTTAGTGGTGTTACTCTTGTCTGTTGTGAATATTCGCTAGTAATAAACTTTTTTCTGAATTTGTTATTGGATTTCCTGGTTTGTTCAGGCAACCCATACCATGCCCCAGATGCCACTCGGGAAGAAAGATTGCAACACATTGCTTTTTGTGTTGTATTTCTAAATTAAAGTTAATGCCTTGTGTATTATTACTATCATGCACATTTTTTTAAAAAGCTTGGTGACTAGTAAAGTAAAGTATCTCGACAGACCGATTTCATTTACGGGGCCGGCGAAGAAGTTTTTGCGGCCACATCATGCTAGGGGATTGTGTGGACAGCAAAATGCCCAGCCGCTTTTACTTCACCACAACTAAAGTCAGGTACCCATCAGAGCTGAGTAGACTCGGAGACACTCTTCAGACCCGAGAACAAAATGTTAGACTTCACCAGGATTCAAACCTAGGACCTTTGACAGGCACTGTGAGGGAGGGGGCAGGCATACACAGACACTGTGACGGGGGGCAGGCATACAGAGACACTGTGAGGGGAGCAGGCATACAGAGAAACTGTGTGGAGGCAGGCATACAGAGACACTGTGAGGGGGGCAGGCATACAGAGACACTGTGAGGGGGGCAGGCATACAGAGACACTGCGAGGGGGGCAGGCATACCGAGACACTGTGTGGGTCCAATGGCATGTTTTACAATATGTCATTTGCTGGAATTTCTGACTCCCAGCTTCCGCCTATGGCGTATTAAAAAAAATATTTATTTACAGTTTAAGACTTGTCAATACACAGATGATGCCAATTAAGGTTTTATAACACAAAATTGGGTTTATTGTTGTTGATATACTAATAAATACAACTAAAAATACGCATATCTTTAAAGTTTCAACTATTTGAAAAAGATATGTAAATGATAATATTTTATTTAAGCTTTGACTTTTTGTCAGCCGTGCACTACTCGTAAGTTTGTTCTAATTTTATTCTTTTCTTTTTTCGGTTTTATTATTTGTTTTTGTTTTGAGAAGAGAAACTGCACCGTTGTGTTCTGATGCTGAATGGCTCTTTCATTATGTCACTTCCGTGATAGTTGTGGCTACTGAATGTATAAGACGCTATCAATTGTAATTGTTTTGCAAAACTTTGAATTGGATCCTTAGAAACAAACTGTCAGTAGGATAAGCATTATAATTGGGTAGGTGATATTCTTTAGTAATATGTTTATTATCTACAAATTTAAAGACCTAATGACAATAATGTATTAATATATTATATTTCAAAGCGCTGCAATTTTATATTATACCTGATTGCATGAAAAATGTAATTGTTGTATTAGGACATTTATAAGGACATTCCTCCCCACACAAGCCGCGTTCCCCTCCCCCCAATTAGCTATTCGTTCCCACCCCCTTTTTTTTACCACGACTATGTATGAATAGCATAGCCCTCTGTTTTACAGTGGACCAAAGAACTGACCATGTGGAGAAGAGCCGACGATGGCTCCCTGGCTGTCCACGCCACCTCGCGAAAGTCCATTCTGCTGTTTGTGGTGGTCGTGTACTCTATGGCGATCCTGGGTCAATACTTCCTGCTGGACACGGGTCATGTAGAAAATGCCGCTCATCGGCTTAGAGACAAAATGCTCAAAATAGAGGTGAGATTTTTTTTAATCAACCAATTCTTCATAATCTCTACATCATGAAGAGTAATTATGGCATAGGCCATAATATTTTTACTATTTAAGTTGTCATATTAGCGCAATAGGCACATAATCAAAACATAAATAAAAACGATCTTAAAAAGCAACATGATAATTTGCATGCTAAGGAAAAAAACTGACATCATTTCCATCTTTTTTATTTTAAAACTTTCACGATTTTAACAGTTAAGTTTTTGATTCAATGTTTAATCAATGATAAGCATACTCTCTTTTTTTTCTGTTAATCATCATCATCAATCTTTTGCGACGAACGCAAAATCGGTAAAATTTGAATAAGAAAGGGCCAATTCATTAGATAAAACTTAAAAGCTGCAACTATCCTGCTTTCAGGAGGTCTCATAATTTCACGAATTCTTGTGAGTTTTTTTTTTAGGTATTAATAGGTTTCATCTGAGCCAGATTTATTGGAAATTACTGCGATAATGATAATGTCAAGTTAAAATATTTTCTGAAACATAATTGTAAAGTATTAAAATATCATAAGTCCGTTATATAACACAATAACCGAGATGTGATTCGTTTAAATGTGTATAATATAGCACATGCATGAATTATTAATGAATCTACCAAAGAATTACCGATTTGCTTGAAGCTTAAATTATCAAAATAAAAAAAAATAAAAACAAAAAGAAATCAGTTACTAAAAACACAATTTTACACATATTTTCATTACAATGACGGTCTATGCATTTTGAAAATTTACTCATTGGAAAACCAATTAACCAGCATTTTTTTTTCATTTTTTTAGATAAAGAACAAAGAACTTTTACAAGAAATAGAATCACTTAAATCTAAAGACGATTTAATGAAAGACATGGAAGATGATAGTCTTCAGAACGTTTTCAGCCGAGCAGAATCGGTTTTCCAGGATCTCGAAAGGTACACGTCCGGAGTCGGCCGCAGGGTCATTAAGCAAAGTGTGGAAGCCGAATTTATCAGGAGGCTATCTGCGAGTTTGACAAGACTCAGCTACGAGCAGGAAAATAATCGTAGAAACCTGGAGAACCTTTTGAGAGAGCTTTGGTATTTTACAGAGGCAACCGTTGAAAATATTTCGCGGGCATCTGTAGGTAACGTGACTGAGACTCAAGCCCTTGGACGTACCAGACAGCCAGTGTCCGAAATGTTCAGGGAGAAGCTGCGAGGTTACAAGAAGTCAATAATCCATGCAATGGACCGGCTTAGCGCGTCAGACAACCTCGACGGCGACAGACTGGCCATGTCCAGGGAACTAGGGAACCTTGTGGAAAAAAGGCTCAGGGCCCTGCAGAATCCGCAAAACTGTTCCTCGGCAAGGTTCCTCGTCTGCCCCAAAAAGGCTTGCGGCTACGGCTGCGTCCTGCACCACAAAGTGCAGTGTCTGATCATGGCGTACGCCACGGAGAGGGTGATGGTGGTTTCGGACGATGATGAGCTCGAGAGGAACGTCGATGAGAAGCATGCGTTCCAGCCTCTCAGCGAGACGTGTAACGCGGACATCGCCTCCACACTAGAGAATGGGAATGGTAACCCCTATGTTAGCAACGGCAACAGTGACAAGGTTCTAAGATACACCATCATAGAGCACGTCCCCGAAGAGAGTAAGAAGCTTCTACCCTTGGCCGTACCGGCTGACCTAGCACCGAAGCTAGCCCTGTTCCATGGCAACCCAGCAGCGTGGTGGGTGGGTCAGATTGCAGCTTATATCATGAGGCCCACACCTGAGTACCAGGTTTGTAGACATTCATTGTTTTAAATAAGGTGGCATAGAGTCGCAGCTCTTTGTATTGACGTAATGACGCATAATTCATGTTTGAATAAATAGTATACAAAACTCATGTGTTTTCATTACAATTTAATTTCTAAACAAAAAACAAATGGAAATTTAAAGTCCAACTTATTTCTTAATTGTTTTCCACTATACGCTCATTCTGTTTGGAATGATGGCGAGGGTGCTACATAAATTGGGGTGGGGGAGAAAAGGTGCCGACACTGGTACTTTACCTAGTATAACATTTAGCAAAATCTAAAAAATAATTATTTTTTTTTGTTTCCGACGGTCTTTAAAATGTTTTTGAAATAACCAAAACAAGATGCATACACAGGGGTCTACTTGAAGACAATATCAGCCAAAACCAGTGACATAAAAATATGTATATAACCTATAGATTAGGGACACCAGATGCCAAAACTGTCTTATTAGCTTTAGATAAACTTTGGAGGACTTTGTTTTTATATTTATGACCGATCGGCTGGCGAGCGACTGGCCCTTGGGATTGCTAATTGACCCACTTCCCCTCATCCTATCGATCTGAAACTTGGTACATAGACGTCAAGCAAATAACATATTTTCACATTCTATCGAAGTTTCATTCTCACCTTCGCCACACCCAAACCCCGAAAAGCTTCGAACAATTTTAATGACACTTTATGACGCGCTTTTGAAAATTATATTTAAAACACTCAAATGACATAGTTCCCCTTATTCTAAAATTGTTTAAAATATTTACATCATTTAGAGCTCTATTAAATTCGTTGTTTTTGCTTTCTTTCTATGTGGGTAGCATAGAGAAAATGTGGAATATGCTAACACGCAACAAAAATGCATATGAAGTAAATGATATAATATATAAAAAAAACGTTTCTTTTAGGAGTTGTTTCATTTATTGTTTTTTTTCCCTTACATTTAGCAAGAACTGAATGAGCTAAGAGAGCGACTTGACTTGGAAGATTCTTACGTTGCGATACACGTGCGAAGAACTGACAAAATAAGTAAGTCGCTTGAATAAAGTGATGCCGTGTAGAATGTCCATAAATTGAACAAAATCAAAGACTATAATAAGATGGACCGCCTCCTCTATTTTTAGAGCTCTTATGTTCTTTTTTTCCCCGTGCACAACCAATAAGACTGTCTTTGAATGACTTCTACGCTCCTACGATTGCATTAATTAAAGGTATCCGCTGTACACAACTTTCGATTTTAATTTTAATTTTCCATTGAGAGAATCATAGCGAATTACTAAATCGGAAGTCTAGAGGACTTAGTGCGAACGGAAATTCCGAAACTAAGTATTTCAAGTTATCAATTAGCAGATATATCAAAGCAAGCAGTCCATCTTATTATAGACTTTGCCAAAATAACCAGCACACAATTTCTTCTGTACTCGGCAAGGGGATATTTTTGGCTCCTGTGTTCTTTATTAAAAGTGTTTTTGCTAGAAATAGAGTTTAGGGAACAACGATATGGGATCAAACAGTTCAGTCTGGGCCCAGGGAGAATCTCCAGCTTACCTTGAGCTCTGGAAGACCCTGGAAGTAATGCCAACAGAATTGATAAGATACAACCGCTGGTTAAAGTTCTCGATATGCAATACCAATATGAAGCCTCCATCACTGCCCCTTCTGTGCCGACTTTCAAGTCATCTCTACAGGGCTGGACTAGCAAATGAAACTTCGTCGTCGCCTTAAGCTTAAAACACTTGTTGTATGTTATAAATATGTAATATATATAAAGTATAAAAGTAGTAATGCACTCTTTTGATCTCAGAGTGTTCGCAATCAACTTATCATTATATTATGGACTTTTACATCGGGTATAACAGGGGCTCCACAGTATAATGAAGAAGAAAAATATTTTATTGAAACTTGGAGCAATGCATTAAAAACATTAAATATATTTTGTACTTGAACATTTACAGTTGGTCTTTATGGTGTCTTGAAGCAGAACATTTTGGAACTAAGGATTGTAAAGCTAACACAATGCCCGACCACCTTTTTTTTCCCTAAAGATATGGGATACTCAAAAATGCTACACTCAAATTATCTTTAGTCGATAATGTACCTAAACATGTGTATGATAAAATGTGTCTGAACATTCAATTATAACATGTCTATTGCAGTAGAAGCAGCCTACCATGACCTGGAGGAATATATGCGGCACGTTCACGACTATTATGAAGAGCTTGAGACGCCTACAATGATTCGGCGCGTGTTCATGGCCTCAGACGAAGATCTTATGGCTGAAGCCAAACTCAAGTTCCCTCTCTACAGATTTATCCGCAACACGAACGTCAACATGGATAGGTACTCCTTGGAAGGGCTCAAGGGTTTGGCCACAGACGTTTTCTTCCTGTCCCGCTCCCAGTTTCTGGTGTGCACTTTCTCCTCGCAGGTGTGCCGCCTGGCCTACGAGCTGATGCAGACGCTGCACGGCGATGCGTCCACCTGGTTCCGTTCCCTTGACGACATCTACTACTTTGGTGGCCAGGCCCAGCACTTGGTGCAAGCCGTGGAGCCGAGCTCCGAGGGCGAGGACCCCAGCGGGGACAGGGTCATGAAGCTGGAGAAAGGTGACCTGATACAAATTGCTGGCAATCACTGGAACGGGTACTCTAAAGGAACACACACACTCACTCGTCAGATTGCCTTGTATCCGTCATATAAAACTGAGGAAGTATTGCAATATGCCTGCTTGCCGGAATATCCAGAGACTTCTACAAACTCAACTGCTCCATATTATATTTAAATCTTAAAAAAAAAAAAAAAAAAGAGATGAAGCTTTTAGTCATTTCTTGTTGTAGTTTTAGACTTAGCCAAATTAATGGGGCAGTATCATGGATGTACTTTGGCCAGTATCATTCATAGTCGGCTTCGATGAGGATTTTTTTATCAGTATACATGATGGACACTGGTCAGTTTGAAAAGTTGACACCAACGTCAGTTTTAAGGAAGACATCGTCAGATCAATCTCTTTGGTCAGTTATAAAGGCCTAGATGGTCACTTTGATCAGTTTTCTGGTGACCAAGCATGATCGATTTCGAAATATTACCCAGCACAAATCTTTCTGCGGGTAAACTTTAAACGTTCTATCCAAGCGGTATCAGAGTTCGAATCCCCAAAGTGCTGCATTTTCCCCCATGATGCTGATGGAAGAAACTTAAGTGACGCGCAGAGACCAATGTGATGGTGAGAAGCCCGTCTTAGCGCGTGAGTGATTTCACTTGACCATTAATGTGAGCATGCGCACAAGCACCCCTTCTCAATTACATTATTCTGATCCAACTAACTAAGGCAAAAAGTAAGTTTTGTCAAAGTGGTTTTGCTCAAAGTCAGGGAGGGTGGGATGGAAAGTCGAGAGAGACACCTGAATGTGAAATCCTTGCAAGGATATAAACAATACTTGTTTTCAACAGCCTGTATTGGGCATTAAAAGTGAAGAGGAGACCATTTTCATAAGTGACTAAACAAACAATAAATTAAAATAGGTACCATTATAATGTATATCTATTTTCTTCATGCCCAAGTATGTGCGTGTATTTGCCTCTTTTGTTTTTCTGGCGAATTAGCAATTATGCAAAAAAAATGACACACTACTATTATGTACATACATGTATAAGCCTATCTATATTTTACAGACTACAGGTAACTGTGGCTCTCATGTAAGACTATTTCTGGTTCTAGGATACACCATTATAAGGGCACTTCCCCTGAAGAGAGTAAGAAGCTGCTGCCCTTGGCTTGCATTGCTTGCATTGCATTGGTTGACCTTGCATCCAAAACTAGGGATGTTAAACGAAAACCGTAATACCGGATTCGGGTTTTGAAACTGAAAAACGGATTGGATTTTCAAAACCGGATTTCGGTTTTTGGTTGGAAGGTAATCATTACTTTAAGTAGCACACCTTTCTTTTCTGGTTCTGAAGGGAAAAAAAAGTTGGATTCGCAAAAAACAATACTTGAAATGCCTTGCTAACACTAATTAGTCTTAGTCTTAGATATTGTGCTTCTTTTTTTCTCCAAATACCAAATATGGCTTGCGATAAAATTTGATGACGCTACACCATCGTCTCTCGAGACGGACGGATGCCGACGACGACGACGGACTCTTTGATGTACGCAATGGAGAGACGCAAACTAGTTTTGCCCTGTGACCCTGAACAATTCGGCTAGAAACCGCATCTGTGTTGTACTATGAACAGCACTATTAAATAAATACACATTCTTTTCATTGGTGTCACGCGATCATTTTCATCAATACATTATTTCCAAATCTAAGTCAACGGAGTAAACATTTTCTTTAACACCATTGAAAGCTATGATCGGTTTTAATCAATTAGCCCAGATTTTATTTTTGTTATAAAGAATTTTATGGTAAAGTGTACAAAATTATATTGTATTCACACAAATCAACCTCTTGAATGCCCTGCAAACGCTAGTTAAGTTTGATCTATTTTTCAAATATTCCTACAAAGCTACGCACATTTGGCTTTTCCGGCTTGTGACTTGCGACATTGCGCGGGGGGTGGGGGGGAGGGGGAACCGAAATCCGGTTTTAAACCGGTTTTATAGATCCGAAAACCGGTTTTGAAAAAAAACGGTTTTAACATCCCTATCAAAAACTAGCCCCGTTCCATGGCATCCCAGCAGCGTGTTGGGTGGGTCATGAGGCCCTACTTGAGCTATTACTATAATTACGCAGGACTATTTCTATCCAATGAGCAGTTATGTAGAAAAATCATGACTGATTGTTAAAGGAAAAAATTCTTGAATCATTTTTTTAGGTCGTGTGATGTAGATAGTAGATGCGTTTCCATACCAGCCAAGTTAATTTAACTATTTAATTAATATCATAGCTTGTAAGGGAATTTTATATATACCAGGATTGAAACCTAAAACCTTTGGATATGTCTTTTCACTGCACTACAGCTGGACGACTGTGATAAATTATAAGAGTCATAAACTAATGACACAATGAGGATTAATTATAGTCTTTATGTCACAAAACAACTGTCAAGAACACTTACAAAAAATATTAGTGATGGTTTTAGCTGTGTTTTTTGTAGCTTGCTAATGTAGAAACGTCTTTACTGTATTTTCTTATAGACATTAAAGCAATTGTCAGATTAAAAAAGCTTTCTATTTAAAGTTCTGCCTAGTTATTAATACTGTGCAGCTGGATATATTATTTCAAGATCTGCAAGTTGGATGTTTTCTCTTTCATAATCTACAACCTGGATATATTATTTCATGATCTGCAAGTTGGATGTTTTCTCTTTCATAAGTCTATAACCTGGATATATTATTTCAAGATCTGCAAGTTGGATGTTTTCTATTTTATAATCTACAACCTGGATATATTATTTCAAGATCTGCAAGTTGGGTGTTTTCTCTTTCATAAGTCTACAACCGGGATATATTATTTCAAGATCTGCAAGTTGGGTGTTTTCTCTTTCATAAGTCTACAACCTGGATATATTATTTCAAGATCTGCAAGTTGGATGTTTTCTCTTTCATAATCTACAACCTGGATATATTATTTCATGATCTGCAAGTTGGATGTTTTCTCTTTTATAATCTACAACCTGGATATATTATTTCAAGATCTGCAAGTTGGATGTTTTCTCTTTCATAAGTCTACAACCTGGATATATTATTTCAAAATCTGCAAGTTGGATGTTTTCTCTTTCATAAGTCTACAACCTGGATATATTATTTTAAGATCTGCAAGTTGGATGTTTTCTCTTTCATAAGTCTACAACCTGGATATATTATTTTAAGATCTGCAAGTTGGATGTTTTCTCTTTCATAATCTACAACCTGGATATATTATTTCAAGATCTGCAAGTTGGATGTTTTCTCTTTCATAAGTCTATAACCTGGATATATTATTTCAAGATCTGCAAGTTGGATGTTTTCTATTTTATAATCTACAACCTGGATATATTATTTCAAGATCTGCAAGTTGGGTGTTTTCTCTTTCATAAGTCTACAACCTGGATATATTATTTCAAGATCTGCAAGTTGGGTGTTTTCTCTTTCATAAGTCTACAACCTGGATATATTATTTCAAGATCTGCAAGTTGGATGTTTTCTCTTTCATAATCTACAACCTGGATATATTATTTCATGATCTGCAAGTTGGATGTTTTCTCTTTTATAATCTACAACCTGGATATATTATTTCAAGATCTGCAAGTTGGATGTTTTCTCTTTCATAAGTCTACAACCTGGATATATTATTTCAAAATCTGCAAGTTGGATGTTTTCTCTTTCATAAGTCTACAACCTGGATATATTATTTTAAGATCTGCAAGTTGGATGTTTTCTCTTTCATAAGTCTACAACCTGGATATATTATTTTAAGATCAGCAAGTTGGATGTTTTCTCTTTCATAATCTACAACCTGGATATATTATTTTAAGATCAGCAAGTTGGATGTTTTCTCTTTCATAAGTCTACAACCTGGATATATTATTTCAAGATCTGCAAGTTGGATGTTTTCTCTTTCATAATCTACAACCTGGATATATTATTTCAAGATCTGCAAGTTGGATGTTTTCTCTTTCATAAGTCTACAACCTGGATATATTATTTCAAGATCTGCAAGTTGGATGTTTTCTCTTTCATAATCTACAACTATTTATATCAATTTTGAGAAATCTAATACTAGATAATTATTTTCACACCATATACTGGCAATTAGTTATGATGTACCTCACTGGACACTGGCTATGTCCATTGACATATTTTATGGAAGGAATTGTTTGACTGCCAGCCTTCATCTTATTTGTGTTGATGGTATATACATTAGGAGAGAGGATGTTAGCTGATTTTGTGAGCTCACAAATTGGTTGCAATTTATTAAACACTTAAACCATAATTTCGATTTGGATGGTGTTGGAAGCTGAGCTAAAGTCAATGAAAAGCACTCCAGCATAACATTTTTGGATGCCAATAAGCGATAGACCTTTTTCAAGCAATAATAATATTGCATTTGTGTAAGGCTGGAATCAGTTAAAAATAAAAAAAAACAGCTTTCCCTTGTGCTGGCCAAAGAACATCAATATATTCTAATGCAAGAGAAACTGGCTGACTGCTTCTAGAGAAACTGGCTGACTGCTTCTAGAGAAACTGGCTGACAGCTTCTAGAGAAACTGCCTGACTGCTTCTAGAGAAACTGGCTGACTGCTTCTAGAGAAACTGGCTGACTGCTTCTAGAGAAACTGGCTGACTGCTTCTAGAGAAACTGGCTGACTGCTTCTATAGTTCTTTATCCTAAACAAACTTAAAATTTATGCTGATATTTTTTCTTTCAACTTTCAAGAAATGTAATCATATATTAATTCTTGACACTGAATATGGGGTCTTTGGGGAACATTGTTAGAAGCAATGTAAGAAGAAATTTAAAAGAATAAAGTAAAAATATAAACTAGTTGTTAACTTTTGACAAAAATGTAAATACTTTTGTTTGAAGACAATGATAAAAAACACAAAAGAAATAATGTAATTTTTTAATTTGTGTTTAATTTGTTTAAAGTCATCAATTCAAGATGGGCCTGTAATTTTAAACCAGGCTTCTGCTTGTTAGAGTTAGATGAATAATAAGAGCCAACATTTAAAGTAAACATAGCACACATAACGTTCAAAACTTAATGTATGTACAGAATCAATGCAGTCAATACCATAATTTGTAATTCAAGTAGTTTATTGTACAGAATCAATGCAGTCAATACCATAATTTGTTATTCAAGTAGTTTTATTTCCACAGCTTTCCAGGATTGCTTCCCCTTAATCTGAAAAATGAAATAAAAAATAAAATGTCTGAATGAGAAATAAAATCTAAATGATAACATTTATAAAATAAAAAATACAATTTGCATAGGATCACAAGAAAATATTATTGTTGCAGTCTTTTTACTGGAATACAACATAAATGATTTAAGCCAATCTTGTTTTTATAAGTCAAAGTGGATCAGAAGATTTATCAAATTTAAATGGTTAATCTTATCATTATATTAAAAAGAAAAATAATTTTTATGCACGTCAAAATGATGGGACTAGACTAGAATTATTTTACATTGTTTTTTTATAGTTTTACTATTTTTAATGCTATTTTTTTGTTTGTTATGTATATAACCCTACATTATGTTTGTTCGTAAAGCTGTAACTACACTGAGAAGTTAATTTGATTGGACATAACTATGATCATCAATATAAAAAATGTTGGTAATTTCGATATTGTCACCTTTCAAGTGCTGTTGATAATAGTATAAACACTTGTTATCAAACTAAAGGCCTGCTATTTACTCTGAACAATTGTCCCTTGTTTATAGAGGTTAATTAGTTCTAAACCCTGGCAACATATGAACATTTTTAAGAAGTGGGATTCCTTAAATATACATGGAATATTTGAGTAGATAGGGTATAGAAAACCCATTAAAAAAGTTCTATAACCTAAATAAAAGCCACAAATAATCACACCTTCATTCACCATTACTCGTGTTATACTCAATATATTTAGAACATAAGAAATATTAGTTATTAAAAATATCACATTATTATTATTGTTCATTTAATTACACACACACACAGAAATAAAATAGTGTAAAAGCTGCAGAAGTTGGAGCGTGAAGAGGCCAGTGAAGACTGCGGTACTTTTTAGAATTAAGATGTTTCTCAGTTATAGTTATTATCAATAAAATTCATAGATTTTATACATTTGACATTTGATTGTTAAAGAATTTTCTCCATAGCAACAAGAATGAATTCAATATCTCATCAAATTAAAAAAAATATTATTAATTCAATGATTTACTAAAAAGGATGAAGTAATCATTCAATAATTTTTTATCCTGCCTTAGCGAGTGACATCCCTTTGTGGTTCAAGTGTGAAAACATGCATCCACCCCCCCACCACCCCTTCACCTTTTCTCTTTATGATCCAACAATTCAAAGAGTAAGTCATGTCAAAGAGATTTTGGGCAAAGTGAGGGAGGGCGGGGTTGAAAGTCTGGAGAGACAACTACACGTGAAATCCTTGTTCTCAGCAGAACAGACTTGTAAGAGCCTTTACTGGTCATTACAATTTGAAGAGACCATGGTATACAAGGAGATTGTGTGGCCAGGACAATGCCCGGACCTTTACTTATCCCAAACTACTGTCAGGTGCCCATTATAGCTATGTAGATTCAGGAACACAATCCAGGAACCAGGGAGGTGTTGCTGAGCCATGGTGCGCCCAATTATGTATGTTGCAATCTATAAGTAGAAACTTAAGGGAATTCCCCATTTAAAAAATAACTGGATTTACTTAATGTAAGGTAAGAAATGTAAATGATAAATTGATCCATTTTAGATAAACAAAAAGAAAAGTCAGACATATAGACTCCATGTGGATGTTATGAACATTACAGGACAGATGCATGCAGACTGGAATAGTGGTTGTCAAGGAGATGGACTCTTTTCTAACTGGCTGATTGACCAGGGCACAACAAAGATATAGTCAAATTTATTTAACAAAGTTCTAACTCTGAAATCATTTTGAAATCAGAAAACTTTCCCAAACTTTACACAAAATTTAATAAACCAATTTGTACAGGTACATGTGAAATGTCTGGACGTGTATATAGGTAGTCCAAATATAAAAATATTGTCTGTGGATGTTTGTTAAGTGCCCATTAAAAATATTTAGATACAAACATGGCGGTACAACCTAACTACATACATATTCACTTAACTAAAACTAGAACTGAATCTGAGTGTTTTTTTTTAAATTATAAGTGCAGTTCTAATGGCCGATAGCTATTAGCCTTCTGCTACAATAGATCTATGTTTTGGTTAAACATTTTGTTATGAATTAATTTTACAAATAAATCCAATTATTTTAAGAATTTGATTATTCTAATAAGGTAAGTTATTATGTTTCAAGTAATTTACTCTTTACATGTTATTATCCCTTTTTACCAACAAAAAAGTTTTAAAAATTAGTTGGGAACCCTATAGATGTGTCGGCCATTCTAAAATAAAGTGCCGTTGGGAGTAATAAGTAAAATAATGGCCAGTACTAAATGTATGCATAGCAGGAAAGTAGGTCAGTACGGGCAGGGTTTAAAAAAGTGTCTAGAGAGCCAAAGGAAGGATAAGTCTTTGTTTTATTAGTAGACGGTTACCCTTTGGTTTTGGTGGTTTTCTTTGATCCTTTGTCAGCTGAAAGGTCACTCCTGCTGTCTGTGACCATGGCCTCATCCAGGTCCTGTTGCTGGGTTGTCTTTATTGTCTTCTTGATGTTGAGCACCTGAAAGAGGACAACTTCAGGATTAATACTCACATGATGGGATAGTGAAATTTAAATACATCTCATACACAATAAATTAAGATTTCCCGGCTTAATTAAAGTAAAAGTAAAGTAACCTTTGGACCAAACTGATCATAGGGCCGGTGCAGCAGCGTTCAGTTTCTGTGGCCATGGCATACTAGGGGATGTGTGGCCAGCACAATGCCCTTTACTTAACCCCAACTAAGTTAAGGTACCCATCAGAGCTGGGTAGACTCAGGGACACCAAACAGTTCAGGGAACTAATCCTACCTTCACTGGGATTCAAACCCAGGACTTTTGGAATGCCAGTTGAACTCGATCACCGAACCCCATTAGATTAAAATAAGTAAATATATCCCTTTCAAACCAGTTTGGCCAAAAGTGCCAGAGAAACTGCTGTCATCTGTTTCTTTGGCCACGGCTTACAATGGGATAGTGTAGCCAGCACAATGCCCAGCAGCCTTTCCTTTCCCTAATTAATATCATAGCTGGTTGGACTCGAGGTAAAAATAAAGGAATTTTGTGTATACCAGAATTGAAACCTGAAACCTTTGCTATGGCTATTACTTGCACTACAGCTGGACGACTGGGATAATATTTTTAAATAATCATAAACTAATGACTCATTGAGAATTTAGTATAGTATTTTTGTCACAAAACAACCACCAACAACACATTACCGTCAAGAACCCATTTCTGCAATATTCATCTAGAAAACTGTTAAGCTAAATTATATTTTTGTCCCATGTCCATGTTGAAGTATGTTAACTACTGGGCCCTTAATAATCAACTGGAGCACATAATGAAGGGAAGACAGTCCCTGAGGCAGTTTAATTGAGAGTGTGCCTATGGTAAGGGTTGCAAGGAGTCTGGTTTTGAAACTGACAATCCAGAATTCCAGCAGACTGAACGGGATGATGTCAGACGTGACAGCAGCATATATAACATATATATTTTTATTTTCCCATGACCAGGATATGGAAGAGTGTGAAAGTGAACAGTATTTTCTGAAAACCATAGCTTCGGTGATCAAATATGCAATATGTCAGCTTGGAACAGGGATGTAACTGCCCCCCCCATGGGGAAAATATTTTCCTGAGAGTGACAGCGCATAAGGAATAATCGTCTTAAACTAATATCATATAAATACAATATCATATGCATAATACATTATAATTTACTCGTTTTCGGATTTCCAGACAAAATTTGGAAAATTGAGCTCCTTGTTGGAAGCCTGCCTCAGACAGTAAGCCTTCCAATTCTATATTATTCCTTAACTAAAGTAATGAAAGGCTTGTCCAGTTTTTCAGACTATCATCATCATCGTAAGGCGCCATACCGGTTGGCATAGGCGATCATGTCACTCCACGTATCTTTTCTTCTGGCAAACTCTAGCATTTCTGTTGCTTTTGCCTTGCCATTCCGTTATATCATCTAATATCTTCCTTCTTTGTCTTCCACTGCAGCTCTTTCCTTCCAGCTTTCCAATTATGATGATTATTATTTTTTCTTCTCTTATCTTCGTTAGCACCGAAGAAAGAGTCCAGAATTTAACTACATATACAATTTTAAAATTACCTCATCTTCTAAGGCCGCCTGTTGCTGATTTTGCTTTTCCTTGAAAGTATTGGCTCTAATGATCTGTTCCTCTATGCTCTTCAGTACATCTTCACAGCCGTTGCACCTGGAAGACAGTGTCTTATAGTTTCATCAATGTTCTAATATATGATGTCTATGTAATCGACAGAGAATATGGATTTTTTAGGTGATAAATTGTTAAACCCATCAAAATAATAATTATATAGTGTTGCCATAAAACATAATGTAAGCTAAGAACAAATTTAATACTGAGCAACAAACAAGTTAGAACATGGATATAATTCTCTAGGCTAAAAGAAAAAAGCTTATTAATTATTTAAAACCTTACAAACTTAGGACAAAGCAAATAAATATAGCATTAACCAGCCTAATATAAGGGGTCTAAAATTTGTTTAACAAAAGTGAATCTATTTAATAATAGCCCAAATTAATCATTCATTCCGGAACGCTTAGCGACTTGGTTTTGAGAGTACAGACAGATGACGTAGTATCAAAGACTATAATAAGAGGACTGCGTGCGCTTTTTTTTAGAGCTCAATAAATCGTGTTTTTTTTGGTGCGCAGCAAATAAAGCGTGATCCAAAAGACTTCTGCTGTAAGCGTATACAACTTTCGATTTAAATCTTAATTATATTTCTAAACTTATAATATATTACAGAAGCGTCTAATATATTACAGACGATCCTTCTATAAAGTATTATTCTACAATTTCTCAATGAGAAGTAATGAAACGAAGAAATTGAAAAATGAAAACATTTACTTTTACAAATACATTATTTAATAGTTTTAATTTACATCTATGCGTCGGCATTTTACGTCTCAAATATTCCTTTAAATTCTTCGCAATAACAGACAACTGGGATAAGTAGGCCTATAGTTTATAGTTTTCCATTCATAAAATCATAGCAAATTACTAAACCCTAGGTCTATAATTCCGTTTGTGTTCGTAAATATTAAAGCAAGCGGTCCATCCTTTCACCAAATCGTTTCTCAGTAAGTTTTGACCATTCTTTTGAAATTATTGCTCAGAAATTAAAACCTTCAAACATTTAGGTTTTCCATTTTTGTATAACGTACAAAAGTAATTAGAAAGAGTAAGATAAACTCTTTTTAATTGTCTTTACAATTAGCAACTTATTATCATTATCCCCACTTTCCCTACATTGAAAAAAAATTGATTATTAAAAAAAAAGCGGGTGTATGGGATAATGAGTACAGATATTTAAAACATTTATAAAAGAAACACAACAGTTTAGGAACAGTAACTTGATATGAAAATGAATACAGTGGCGTAGCTAGGGGAGGGGGAGGGGGGGCCAAATTTGAAAGTCCCCCCGGCCCCTACTTGAGGGGGGGCCCCCAAAAGAGTGTCCGAATTGTTTTTTTCTCATGTCATACTGTCGAATGTCAAAATGCAGGGGCCCCCAAAGAGGCCAAGCTCCCGGGCCCCCAAATCCCTAGCAACGGCAATGAATGAATATTGCTTTTCGTGGACACATTTTCCCTATATATTAGGCTATCACCAATTTCACTATGGCTATAATGTCTGGCCTCACACGAGTTGTGGTAAAATATCCATCCCCTTTAGACCAATTTGATCAATAGGGAACATGAAGCAGTGTTCACAAGTTTCCGTGGCCACAATACCCAGCCCCCGATATTTTTTTCTAACGAATGGCAGGTACCCATCAGAGCTTGGTAGGTTCAGAGACACTTTTTAGATCCAGGAACAAACCCTACTCAGGTACGTTAGGCGAACGCTCGAATTCACAAACAGATATGATTATGTCTGGTATCAAACTAATTGTGATAAATATGATAACAATTATTTTTTTTAAAGTATCCCGTCGGACCAAATTGATCCATAGGGCCAGTGAAGCAGCGTTGACCAGATCTTTGTCCACGGTATACCAGGGGATTGTGTGGCCAGCACTATGCGCAGCCGCATTTACTTTACCCCAACTAAGGTCAGGTACCCATCAGAACTGGGTAGACTCAGGGACACCCGCCAGACCCGGGAAAAAATCCTAGCCTGCACCAGGATTCGAAATGTAATCATTACGCTTTTGAGAAATCTCAATTCATAGATTGTCTTTGCAACGGCTGTTGATTCATCGCAATTCGAACACTTCAGAAATCTTCTCATAATGCAATAGCTAAAAGCCTTTAAATCCAAATTTATCAACTTGGTTCCTGAACATTACCCTATTATCTATGACGTCAACAATTTCCAATAATTCTGGCTTTTGTGATAGCTATTATCAAATTTTAATAACAGACATCAGATCATGTCGAAGTTTTCATCTATAGTCAACTGTTATCACTTTTTAAGGTAAAAATGTCCCAAACATGTAGAAAATAAACACTCAACAGACAACTAGACCCTATTCATGGTGAACAAGAAATTACACTTAATATTGCTTTTAAGGAAAAGTTTTATCTGAATTTATTACACTGAAAAAAGACAGTTAAAGCAAACTATGTTTATGTTTTATTTATCTCAGTAATTCTATAACAATTTAAATATCACCAATTAGAATCGTCATATCTTAAATTTAAAACCAAGACTTAGGGCTACTTTACTTCCAGCTCCTGTCTCCCAGACTTTTGAAAAAGCATACCAAATATAAAAACACATAAAACTAAATTCTTTACCCCCGTGGTTTCCCCACGGGCTATTTCTAGTATTAAAATAATGTTTTTTCAAGTTCTGAGTTGGATGGGAAGTAGATTCCATATATCAGGTCAGATATTGAGAAGGCTCTCAGTCCAACAGTCGTTGGAGAGAAACGGGGAGTGGGCAGAACAAAGTGCTCTTTGAGGAATATAATAGGGTTTGATTAGTTCCTTGAGATAGGATGGCATCTTGATGTTAAGAAGACACTGATGGTAAAGTATCATCACTTTGTATTCAATTCTGGCTTTCACAGGTAGCTAATGAAGCTGATGCAGGAGAACAGAATCACACCTTGACTTATGCATGACCATATATTTATAATAGTAATAACTTAATAATATTTTGTACAGGTATACATTATTTTGGCGACGACAGAGATAACAAAATAGACTCCAGATATACTGAAAATAAAATGATTCTCCAAGCTGTGGGAGAGGTGTGGACAAGGTAGAAAACTCCAAGCTGTGGGAGAGGTGTGGACAAAGAACAGTAGAACAAAAAATCATGGAAAGGAAGTGGAGATGGATTGGACACACCCTCAGGAAAGATAACAACAACAGAGCTAAACAGGCCTTAGAGTGGAATCCCCAGGGCAAACGGCATAGAGGAAGACCGAAGCGAACATGGAGACGAAGCATATTGGATGAAACCGGAAGAACTGGAAAGAGCTGGGAAGAATTGAAGCGACTGGCAAGAGACCGTGGAGAGTGGCGTGCTTTGACAGAGGCCCTATGTTCCATAAGGAACCCAAAGGACAGATGATGATAATGATAATGATGATACATTATTTTGACAGAGTTTATATTTTTATATGTAGCCATCAACATTCCAGGATTTTTTAAGCAAGAATCATCTTGCCTATAGTCATGATGTAGAATGAAAGAGAGAGGGATGAAGAGAGTTATAGTATATGTGTCCATATTTTAATATCCATGTTATTACACTTAAAAAGATGGCAAAAGCATGAAAGGGAGAGTTATGTTGTATTATTTTTTTGTGAATTGAGTTAAGATTTGCCCCTGATTCTAGTTGAAGGTTTTACATCACAATGTCTGCATGGAAACTCTTTATCCTTGGGATGATTAACAGGGATGCCAGCAGGCCTAGACTAAAAAGCCTCTCCAAAAACTAATATGATATGCAAGCTTGAACAATATGTATAGTGACACAAACCATAGCCGGAGATTTTCTAAAAGCCTGAAATCCGGCTTTAGCCGGAAAACTGGCATCCCTGGATTAAGCTATGTGTGAATTATTATTTAGCATCTCAATACCCAGAAGTAACCAGGGCAAAACATTGAAACAAAAAAAAGCTTGGGTATTGGTGGTTCTTCATTCTAAAAAGCCACAGATTACTATGACATAGACATAATATAAGCACTCACCATTGCTGTAGGACAGAGACAACCTCAGTCAATGCATTGTCATGTATGTCTCTCCCTATGGCATAGTCCACTTCCAGCTGTTGATTCTTTTGATCAAGTTTACCATGGATGATGTCGGCATAGATGACTTCAATAATCAGGTCCTTATGGTCAAAGCAGTAAATATATTTATTATAATATCCCATAATAATGTTACCTGCATTTTACAAATGATATAAGATTAATAAAAAAGATTATAATATAAAATGTTTTAGGGGGTGCGGTGGCCGTGTGGCAGCACATTCAGCTGGAGTATCGAAGGTCCTACGTTCGAATCCTGGTTCAGGCTAGGACTTTTTCCCAGAGTCTGGAGAGTGTCCCTGAGTCTACCCAGCTCTGATGGGTACTTGACCTTGGGGTACCTGACCTCAGTTGGGGTAAAGTAAAGGCGGCTGTGCATAGTGCTGGCCAAACAATCACCTAGTATGCCTTGGCCACAGAAACTGGTGAATGCTGAATACCAGACCTATGAATCAATTGGGTCTGACAGGTACTTTACCTTTAACCATTTTGTATATCTCAATTACATCAAAGCATATAACTATTAAATCATATCATTGCACATTATAGAATGTCATTAAAACACTTATATCTATATACCGGTATATATTACTTTTATACAAGTTATATATTTGTATGTATCCAAACTTGTGAGTGTTACTCCACTAGTCCTATGGATAAATTTGGTCTGATGGGATACTTTACTTAGTTTCTACTTATGTGGCCATCAACATATTCAGAATTTTAAAAACTGGACAATTTTGATGACAAGAGCTACTAAAGTCATCCTGTCTATAGACTCAAGGCCTCCAAAGAAAGAAAACTATTGCTATCAAACAGAATTGGAAACTAATGTCCCATAAAGTTTACCAAAATAAAAGAACAAAATCAAAAATATATTTTTATTCGGGCAGGCCATTTTTTTTAACTGTATATTATTGTAGATTTTCAAATGCAATAATCCAAATGTTAAACTTTTAAAAAAAAGTAAGTCATATTGCTTTGACAGTTTGGCTGAAAAGTTTTTTGAAGGCGAGTATTCATAAAACCAGTTTTAGAACACTTCTACATTTGGTAAAATTTATATCTGTTAAAAGCCATGTTTCTTTAGATTCATTATACTCAATATATTTACATTGGTATTGAGAACATTTACAACTAAGATGTGTGCATAACATTATTGCAAAGTATCAATTTTCTACATCACACATGGTCTATATGTTTGGATTTCGGAACAGTGTTTATAATTCCATATAAATGATAGGTCAAAGTTTTGTTAGACTACACTTACCTCTAAGTTTCTCACATTATCAATGGCCAACTCATCAAGCAGAACTGAGTAAGGAATGCACTAAAAAAACAAGCAACATATATTTTTAAAGCAGACACAATTATTTAATTATTAATATACCCCCCCCCCCCATTGGGCAATGATTAAAAAAATGTTTTTCTTTTTATTTTTCAAACTTTGGCAATGGAGAATGGGGAAAATGTTCACTGATTGGTTAGAAAAAAACTAAACATTTGCTTGTACTGCTAATGTCCAACTATTATGCTTTAATACATTATTGTCATTCACTTTTTAATAATGAAATCTCTATTGCTGCAAATGAAACATTTAGCAACTGATTTATTTAGATCAGTTTAATGGTGCCTTCAGAGCAATTTATCATTGTTCAGCTCACATATTTCTATTAAAAAGTCACACAAATTCTAATTTGTACTACAGTAATAAACCGATTCATTTGAAAAGATAAAACTAAAAACATCAAAATTATTGATAAGACATAAAAACACATTTTGAAAACGCTTAACTTATAACAATGGAGCTTTAATATTTTTCATTAATCCGGTCCAGGCGGAGGAATAAAGAAAGGATGAATAGCCAATTTTTATTTTAACTCATTCCGTGCCATCGTCAATTTGGTTTTCATAGCTTATTTCATTGTTATAGCCTATTAATTGTACTTTTTATTTTACCAAACGAATGCCAACTCTTTCTGCTTCCTTTCTGCTTGGTTTACTTTCAGTTTTTAAAAAATAATGACAATTTTTAATCGATTTCTGTTTAAACTTTTGTACACAAAGCATAGCCGACCCTACTTGAAATGTTTCTAGGCCTTGAAACTTGTCAAATTTGCTATTAAAATAACTTTTATTGCTAATTATTAATTTCTATTCATCAGATAATAACTTTAAATCATTTAAAAATGGTTTTGAGGATTGTCGGCTTAATTACTAATTAAAGATTCCGACATTCGTGGTTAGGCCTAGGCCTATGTAAACTATATAGAAATGTATAGGATCGACGTTTGCCACCTGATAGGCCTACTAACATTACAAAAATGAGTATAACTCAGTAAATATATGGGATATTTTCAAAATTCAAAATGCATTCTGATCTGGAATAAATATACTTTCAGTGATTTAAAGCCAAATAGGATATCTGCCACGCATACCATATAAAAATCTGTTAAAATTGATTTTTTTTTTGCTCCTTTTTTTTTAACAAAAAATTTGATCTCTAAAAATTACTAATAAAGATGTAACTTATTATAATATTGTTTTAACTTCTACTTATTATTATTTCCTCTTTAATTTCCTTTAATTTGATATGAAATACAGGTATCTTGATAAACAAATACCTTTAGAAATTTATGAATAAACTAGCAGAACCGGCTAAAAGTACATCTACAAAGTTAATATTTTGAATACGACACAAATTTAAATGTGAAGGAATTTGTTATTTACCCGCTACAAAGTTAATTACCCATTAAAACATTGTCTTAACAATTTAAACATCGTTCACTCCAAATTACACCATAAATTAAATAGCAAGTACCTGCGCGGGTCTACAAACCTGCTAAAAGTTATGTTTACATACACTCTAACTACTCAAGCAGTTATAATGAGATTGCCCGCAACAACTACAAAGTTTATATTTCATATATGACACGAATTTAAACGTGAAGGAATTTTTATTTGCCCGTTACAAAGTAAATTACCCATTAATACCATTACCCATTATAACAATTTAAAAATTAATAATAATAATAATATTTGTATAGCGCTGCCAACAAACATAATGCAATTAACAAACATAATAAATTACGACACAAATTAAAATGTGAATATATTTTGTTCTATTAATTCATAAAGTACATAAAGAAACAAAATTTATACTGAATACAAAAAATTTGATGACGTCATATAATATTTATTTTTAGCGTGATCGATCGAATAATGATCAAAAGTTTGACCAGCATTTTCAAAGTGAAACCAAAATTTTTCTTTTTATTCGCGTTATTTTACCAAACTGACCACTGCGGTCATTTTTATTTTTTTTAAACCTTGACAGTGTTCACCGCCACCGCAAAGACTATTTGTAGCAAATTTCACGTTTTTATGTCCAGTATTTAAAAAGATTATGCGGTACTTACATACCCACATACATATTCCTTTTGAGATTTATATATATATATATATATGATGATATGATATATGATATGATAAGGGCATCCTAAAAAAATTATAGCGGCCTAAAAATGGCCTGGCACAAACGCTGTAAACCCCCTGGCACGGAATGAGTTAATGCAATACTACAAAAATACTGAAGCATTCAAAAGATTTTTAGATAGATAAATTTGGGAAAAATAATTGAATTAGAAATACATGAAGAAAGCTTACCTTAGTCCTAGTTGCCAGAGACACAACAGTTAAATGTCTGAGTTTGGCTAACTGAGCTGGTGTTAGATCTGGTAACTGGGCTGTACTTGCTGTTAAAAAAATGACACATTTAATGTCTTGTACAACAAAAAAAAACAAAAAAAACAAGACAATAACCAGAGGGTCAGCTTCGGCTAAAATAATTATAACGGTTTAGCATTGAATTGTAAGAGTAAATAAATAAATAAACAACTTTAGTAACAAACCTTTGTAATCTTTATAAGTCCCATAAGCAAATACATTAAGTAACTGGAAAACAGAAGCATATGGTCCATTTGCAAGCTGATAGGAAAGAAAAGGTTTCACACAATTGTAAAAGAGAAAAAAAGTATTCATTTTCCTTTTGCTTTTTAATAATATACAGGAAGTTCATGATTAGCAGAAACTAACTCAAGTGTTTAACATGGAACTTTCTAACAATTCATAAAATGTGTTGATTATTTCAAGAACAATTTTTTGTATAGTGACATTAACCTCTTGAACATTGGGCAAATGAAGAATTTCTCCAAAAACATATACATTTGGTGCGCCCATGACCTGTGTTACGATGCTTGCAGCCCCTGCGTTTTTAGCATCCTTTAAAAGCAACATATATGGTTCCAATGGGTTGCCAGATTTCTCATTAGACATCTTGACCTGAAATGCATTAGAAATTAACTTTGCTGAGATTGATGAGCATTACATTTTTCCCCCCAGTTATTCAAAAAAAGAATGTCTTATACCTCAACGTTTTAACAACAAGAGGGATTGTAGTATTATTATTAGTTAAATACTATTAACTAGAAGAAGGCAATGAGTCAGGTTTGACATGTTTAATACATGATACAGAAGCTAACTTGAACAGCTGACCATTTAACAATTCTAATCCATGTTTAAGCACAACCGGAACGCTCTAGACGAACACAATAACTAAATATCGAAAGACACAATAATAATAACTAAGTAACAATAAATTCTCAATACAGTGATAATAAAAAATTTAAGTCAAGAAGAGAACTGATGGTTCAGAGCTAGAATATATTCTCCCCCATCACATATGCTATGTATAGGCCCCAAACAAAGTCAAACAGAACATAGAAACCAAGAGGTCATTGTGTCCGCTTCAGAAGGGCATATCACTGGAACATAACTTTGCCACTGCACAGGCCAAGCAGCATTATAGGCACATGAGGAATATCCATGTTAATGATCTGAACAGTCTTTGATATTTCACCAAATAAGGACCCATTAGAGTGGACCGGAGACAAACCTCTGTTCAATTTATCTGAATATGGGACATGCACTATAGGACATGTCACATGGTGGCTCCTGCTATGCAGGAGGGTTTATCTTCCTCTCTTTATTGTTAGGCCTACTCCAAAACCCATCATTTTAATAATAAATAATATCATTAAAATACAAATTTTAGAAAGATACATTAAATAAAAAGATTTTCAAATGGTTTTGCAGTCTTCATGACAGAAGGGCTTCATTAAGGTAACAAGTAAAATATTAATTAAATCATTTGAAAGCCACACGAATTATACCTGTACAAAGGGAGAATAAAACTACTTGAAATAATAAACTTGCTCTCAGGTCTGTTGTTACTAGGGTAAGAAGTAAAGAAATATTTCAACTTTAATTAACATAATAAATATATATGAATTGTACAAATGATGCAGCATTATGAAAGCTATACAGACTTGATGGTCATAAGGACTCTTTAACTCAGTATTTATGTGCCACAAAAGTACTAGCTTTTATTTAATCAATACTCTGTGTTTTTATTATATTTTATATATATATACTAATTTATATCCTAGCACTCATAACATACTAGACTGACCCCATTTCTCAATCTTTAGATTCTTAATTATAAAATGTTCAAAAGTCAGCTGACTTTCAAACTTTCATATTCGTCCTGGGCTTTCAGGCTTTAAAATAACATATTATTAAAATATGTAAACTATGTCAAGAATGTTATCATAGTTGTTGTTTTTTTTAAAGATTTTTGGTTCTACCAATCCAATTTTAAACTGATTTTTGCTTGACCCACACTTTGATATCCATAAAGTTAAAGCTAAAGGCAGGATAAAGTTAATTATAAAAAATTACCAGAAACAATGTTCCACATGGCCTTTTTATGTTTAATTAGTTAATTTGTATGTATGGGGAAATAAATGCAAAAGTGACCGACCAAGTGATATAAGCAGTGCTTTTTTGTGACCGTACGCTGTCCAGCACCTTTTTCAATGTGGGGAAAAAAATATTACTGTTCTTGTATTTTAACGTTTATTATTAATTTATTATATTATTAATTTGTTAAAAATTGAATTATTTTACAATTGCTCGCAATAAGATTTAAAATATAAAATGCGAAACTGCTTTAAAAGTTAGACAATCCATCACTGGGTACCGGCACCTATTTTTTTACAAAAAAAGCACTGGATATAAGAATTTGCATTTGCTTTATTTTTAGCAAGCTGTGTGACTAAAATCATTAAAAACAAATATTAATTTAAATTTATAATAAGCACTACACAGATGGTTGACTAATTAGTAAAAATAATAATGACATGTAGAAATTTACATAGCCTAGGCCTAAGACTAAGAGTAAGAGCTTTGCAAAAAAGTGAATGAGCCATTTGAAATTCAATTAGAACACAGTGAATTTTTTTTTTAATCTTGTTGATTTCAATTTCATTATTATTGATAGGATACAAAAACTTAATTATCATGACTTTTGATATTAAGACTCATTTAAATCAGTGGTCAGTGGCTGATTCTACTAATTGTTAAAACATACTCGTAATTTTGGCAATTTGGTGTTAATCCTGACCTGGACCAAATGAATTAGTAATTAGGCTACTGTGGGTAACTTTGGGTTAGTGAAGATACAGAGTAAAAGTGAGGCCGGCTGGTCCTGCGATTAGTTTACTGCACTGTCAACCAAGACGTCGCGGGTTCTATCCCTGCCGCTGGCCGATCCCTGCCGTCCTGCAGGAGTTTTGGGTCTAGTAGATCATTATTATAGTCATAGTGGATGTAATAAGTAATAATCTTCTATGTAGAAGGAACGTCTTTAACTTTAAAACTTAGGGCCTATAAAAAAAAAGGTTACCAAGACCAAGTGCTAAAAATGTAGGCCCTACGCCCTACACTGCATTTATTTAGATCTTTTAGAAGAATATAAACAATTCTAATATGTGTGTACCTCAAAATTAAAATATTAAATTGGAAACTGAGCAGCATTGTTCATCGTCATTTTTGTTTTGTTAAAACTGGACTAGAATAGATGACTAGAAATCTAGACTAGATCTAGATTAGTTTATAAATATTAAGGCAGGTTTCACAAAATGGCCACCAAATGATGGAGATTTATTGTTTATTTAAAAAATAAAAATTGTTGATACAAAATGCTGTTTTTTTTACTTGTATGTGTTTATATGTCCATAAAGTATCAGCTGCATCAGTATTGTATGTTTTAATTATATTTTTGTGTTGTTTATATTAATTTAAACACCCTCAAACGTTACATAATCCACCGATCCCATTTCCCGATTTTTTGTATACATTTGAAAATCACTTACCAGGAATAAATAAAGCCGAAATATTATGTTTTTTAAATGTTTAACATTCATAAACATGTTAATTTTCCCTAGGTCACCATTAGAAGCACAAAAAAATGTTTATCTTTTGAAAAAAACGTGTTTTAAAAAGCCCTAATTTTTACGGCCTATCGGTGGATTTTTTCCGCCGCCGAGACTAAGTCTAAAACTAGATCTAAAAGAAGATTTATCTATGTAATTTCGTAAAACTCTTTTAATTTTAACCAGAAATTTAATTCTTTTCATAAAAACAAAGTTTGTTTTAAATATTTAGCCGAAGAATTCATTTTATTAGTAAATAAATGAAAATTGATTGGTACAAAAAAGGCTTCGGACTAGCAAAGATAACGTTCGCTGTCAAAACAAGATTCGAGATTACGGTCAATTTAAATGCACACGTGCGAATTATAGAATGTAAATCCGATCGGGTAGCTTAAAAATTACATTTGATGCACTTTTTGAGTTCGCAAAAAGAGGATTTTTATTTTTTTTATTTTTTAACTCCATTTGGTGCAAAACGTTCGCTTTTTGGAACGTTCGATCGATGTCGAAAAAGTATTTTCTAAAACACTATTTACACATTTATTTTCCGATTTCTGACTATTTGTGTACTATCTACGGCAACAATATACTATTATTTATAGTTTTAAACTAAATTTACGCAAACTATTGTGGTTTAAACGTTAAAAATCCTTTTTTTCGCTTTTAACACACACGCTTTGTTTACGGCCAATAAAGCCACGATTTTTTCAAAATGGCGGCGACTTCGGTAGTTCTAGACTTTATGATGCCCGAGTGCGAAATCACGTTTTATTGTAAAAAGAATAATAAAACACAACACAAACACTGATATATTTACGTTTTGTGAGTTTATTTGTCATAAAAGTATCAATTTCAACAATATTGTGCTAGTTTGATGATGTTTAGCCTAGTCTAACTAATTTTGTAGCCCCAGGAACTTTTTGATAGAGGGAATTTCCCGATTTTTAAATGATTAATTATAAAATATTGAAATATCAGCTGACTTTATAAGTGTCATATTTGGATTTCTGGGCTTTTACATTATTTTAAAAAAAAAAACGTAAAAAATGGGAACTCCTGAAATCCTTATAGGCCTATATATATTGTGAAACCTGCCATAAATAGAGATTTAAAATACTGATTTAAGATGATAGATCTAAAATCTAAATCTAGACTAGGTAGGCCTACTAGTCTAGACATAATTTTTATTTATAATTCCCAGTTATCGCTTTTGATATGTTAGTAATGAAATTCAACCAAATAATGTAACATTTTTACCTGTATCACAACCACTGTTTTAAAAACAAATTTTCAACAAATAGTACAAGTTTTGGTATATTTTAGTTGTTTGTGCAGATTTTGCAACACGAGTAGCCGTTCTTGCATATTGATAAATTAAAAACGGTTCCCGTGTCGAGATAGCGAAATAAAAGATATATTATTTTTTATTAATTTCAGAGATGCTGTTACTTAAGGGTGCATAATGAATATTATCTTCCCACGGAGAAACCAAAAGTTCGTCAACTGTTACAATGAGCATGACTGATATATATATTTTTTTGGAACTAATACACCCGTAAAGTTAAAGTCAACGTTACCTTCATCTAACCCTAACCCCATTCGTCGCTTAACATCTCACAGGGCCAATGAGCCATAATTTGAAAAATATTGGCGATCGAGTAAATCTCCGATTAAACTATTAGGTCATATTATACAAATTCCATTTTATTAAATGTATAATAAAATATAGCGTTGTTGACGTCAAATTATAGGCCTAATGAACCCACTCCCCCACGTCAATAATAGTAACTTTTTCAACCCCCCTGATCTCTCCCTTATTCCCCTATTTTGTTGACATGACAAATGGACGTAGCCTACCACTCTTTACGTGACACAGCTGCTACTTCTAGGCCTATAGTTTACACAAACGATTAAGCGTACACGTAGCCTATTGCTTATCCATGTTTAAAGTCTAGTCTCGCATTATAATTTGGCTTTGAATTTCTGGTTCGTTCAAACCTAATCCGTAATGCCGCTCGGGAAGAAAGATAATTTAGGGGCCTATAAGTTTGTTATTGCAGTGGGATAAGAAAAGTGTTTTTATCGTCCTACGACCCTACGCCTATGTGAGCGTTGTAACAGATTTATTGTGTTGTAAGTTGTAAGGCCTATTTGAGTTAATACTAAATACATTAGAACCATTCTTTCCTGTGGTGTTTTTATGTTTGAACTCATGGTTTTGACGTTGGTCTTATTTTATTTATTATAGTAAGCCAACCTATTTACTACTTGCCAAATTGGCATATTTATCTTAACAACCGAAAGCATGTTAACTTGGGTGTTCTGGTAGACGCGCACAAACTCTTTTACCCATCCTGGAAACATGGCCAAGCCACCGAAGACGTCGTTGGCGAAGGAGAGCGATCATGCTAGGCATGTTAGCCCGTTGCAAGACCTCGTTGTTTGTTATGCGGTCCTTCCAAGATATCCCAAGTATGCGTCAAAATAAGATAGATCGATCTATTACTTTTAAAAAACCTTTAAATTCCTAATAATTAATACGTAGTCCTATTAGCACATTTCAAAAACGTTCATTTTTTTTTTGTACATGTGGTTTTGAAGTGTTTATTTTCTTCATGTTTATTATAATTTTTGGCTTATTTTCATGGTTTTGTAAAGACTTTCTGGTGATTCCTATTTAGGCTACCTTTTCTTCATAGCATTGTTAAGTTGTATTTCTTTAAATTATATCTAAAATCTAAAATACATATAATGTATACATCTGTAGGCCTACATGATATCTAAAATACATATAAATTATCTTTCAAATACATGAGGAATGCCAATAGGGCATGTTGCGTAAAGACATCGCTGGCACACTCACATTTTATCCCCTAGGTCAGGGATCGGCAACCTTTTGAAAATAGTGTGCCAATGTAGGATTTCTAATTCATTGAGCGTGCCAACAGCTGAAAATCAATTTTTTTGTACAAAAGACTTGAATCGCTTTTTTTTTCGCGGCCCTCCGCTATCAGCCATAGCTTTGCGTGCCAAGTATGGCACGCGTGCCATAGGTTGCCGACCCCTACCCTAGGTAATCGCTCTTAAAACATTAACTAAGCGGCACCACCCCATATTCCTGCACCATGGCTTGGTAGTGCAAATATCTATCTTAGGCATCGCAAGTATTGTTGGGCCCTTCTCTCCACTTGACCTTTGTCCGGCGGGCTTAGGGACCGCGCAATGATCACTGGAGGCGCAACTGGCGATGTCCCCATGAGTTCGACTAACCTTTGACGCTTAATTGGAGCGTGCGGTGGTTCTCACACTTCGCAAGCTTTAAGGCCCATGGGTACAGAAGTAGGTCTACCAAACTGCCACAAGGCATTGTGCGTTTTCATCTCTGTAAAAATGTAATAGCTAATATAGGTGAAGCATAGAAAAATTAACATTTTTTCGACAGGCAATTCTTACACCACATTTTTTTTTATTTTTTTTTTACTATATCCACTGTAACCAAAACATTTTTATGACTTTTTGGCCGTAAACGTTATCAAATGAATCTGTTATCAAATGCATACTTTATCGAATTAATGGCCTCTGTTTTGGTGGCCAAACACCATCTTCAGCCCCCACAACATCGCAGAGCAGTAGACAAAGTCACTAAGGTGTACAAGATCATGAATCGCCACGTGGACATGTCGACACAGCCAGGTCGCATCCAACAATTGTACCGCTCTACCAGAGGTCATCAGCTCAAACTGCGTGTTCAACATGCACGCACAGACGTTTACAAATAGTATTTTTTACCGTCAGACAATAGACTGTGGAACACACTAGACCAAGCGTCCATCACTCCCCCCCCCCCCCCTCTGTAACAGCTTTCAAATCTTCACTGAAGGGTTGGACTAAATACCCCCAATGAAATTCCGTCATCTATTTATAACTCTTTTTTGTATGTCATAAAATATTATAAGTGGTTAATACACACTTTTGAGCCTTCAAAACTTTTTTGTGGACTTTTTCTTCGGGTCTAACGGAGTCTCCACAGTACAACGAAGAAGAAAAATAATTCCTGATGGCCAGGTGCAGGTATAAAGACATGAGCACAATCATCATGAAAAGGCATTGGCGATTGATTTGTCTTTTGCTGACAAAAAAAAATTAGGAAAAAAAAAATGGGAAGAAAACATAAGTAAAACTACCCTCCCATAGACTCCCCCCCCCCTCCACTTTTCCAGATGGAAAGAGGAAGAGAGGTAGGCCAAAATCATTCTGGCGGAGAACTATCGAACAGAAGATGAGGGATATAGGTGTCTCATGAGGCAGGATCAACGTTTTTGTATTCGAATTTGTTGCTGTTAAGCACAAATTGTAGAACCATAGCCATATAACATAATGGCACTTTTTTTTATCTATGTTAAAATAAGGGGGATGAGGTGCCTTTGCGTGTTTCCAGTCTTTAGTTATTGTTTGTATCCTAATTTAGACTGGCTTGAAGTCTTTATGCTGAATTCTGAGCCAATCAATAATAATATTTTTTTTTTAAAGGCTTCCATAGCACTGGCAACAAACATAATGTAAGCTCAGAGTACAATACAGTAAAGCTATGATATAAATTGTGTAACTTGGTTTCTTATCTTATCTTATAAGTTTACAGACGTTCCTTCTATGTAGAAGATTATTACGTCCACTAGGCCCAAAACTCCTGCAGGGCGACAGGGATCCGTCGGTGGCAGGGATAGAACCCGCGACTTGTCCGTTGGTTTTTGGTTGACAGGCCGGTGAACTAACCGCTGGACCAGCCGGCTTCCATTGGATTTTATTGTATAGTTGTTCACTTATCGCTTTACAGGAACAGTAGCTGGGCTATACTATGTTGAATCTCAATAGAATCTAGTATAAATAGGAAACATCTCTCATATCAAGACGAGTCAAGGATAACTTATCAAACATCTCTCATATCAAGACGAGTCAAGGATAACTTATCAAACATCTCTCATATCAAGACGAGTCAAGGATAACTTATCAAACATCTCTCATATCAAGACGAGTCAAGGATAACTTATCAAACATCTCTCATATCAAGACAAGTCAAGGATAACTTATCAAACATCTCTCATATGAAGACGAGTCAAGGATAACTTATCAAACATCTCTCATATCAAGACGAGTCAAGGATAACTTATCAACATCTCTCATATCAAGACGAGTCAAGGATAACTTATTAAACATCTCTCATATCAAGACGAGTCAAGGATAACTTATCAAACATCTCTCATATCAAGACGAGTCAAGGATAACTTATCAAACATCTCTCATATCAAGACGAGTCAAGGATAACTTATCAAACATCTCTCATATCAAGACGAGTCAAGGATAACTTATCAAACATCTCTCATATCAAGACGAGTCAAGGATAACTTATCAAACATCTCTCATATCAAGACGAGTCAAGGATAACTTATCAAACATCTCTCATATCAAGACGAGTCAAGGATAACTTATCAAACATCTCTCATATCAAGACGAGTCAAGGATAACTTATCAAACATCTCTCATATCAAGACGAGTCAAGGATAACTTATCAAACATCTCTGATATCAAGACGAGTCAAGGATAACTTATCAAACATCTCTGATATCAAGACGAGTCAATGATTAACTTACCAAACATCTCTGATATCAAGACGAGTCAAGGATAACTTATCAAACATCTCTGATATCAAGACGAGTCAAGGATAACTTATCAAACATCTCTGATATCAAGGCGTGTCAAGGAGAACTTATCAAACTCATAATCATGTTCGAGCTAGATAGAATTAGCCCTTTTTTTCTTAAAGGACTGCCCCCCCCCCCTTCATCCCCTAAAGACTGCACCCATCTCTTAATTTCCAATACAAGATACCAACATACATAACTGCATTGCGATTTTTAAAAAACCCTTCCCTCCAAAAAAAAGAAAAAATAACCAGCTAATCAAGTTAAACCTATAATTACAGCCCGCCCCGCTCTTTGAGAGATTTTATTTATACCAGTGCAACATTGAAACCCTTTTTTTTCCAAGGAGTTAGATAATCATTTAAGATGTGAACATAATCATAAACTTCAGCTTTTTTCATGAAACCCCCAAGGGAAGAGGAAAATAAGTCGACCATGTAACAGCTGACACCGAGGTCATGGAAACTCTTAGGAACAGTTGGAAATTGGAAAGACTCGCTCAGGACCGGGATGGCTGTAGAGCCCCTGTTGGCTGCCTATGTCACTAGAAGGAAAGCAGGCATATGAAGTAGAAGCAGAAGACAGTTTGCTTCATCGCCTTTTTTCATTTTCCATTTTCTCGCCAATTTGAGTCATATGTACTCTTTCTTCCCGAGTGGCATTCGGGGATGGAATTGGTTGCCTAAACGAACCAGGAAAACCAGTAATTTAACATCATTAAAAGATTAACAAAGATGCAAGACTAGACTCGAACCACGGATGAGCGTTGGATGCAAAAATCTTCCTTATAGAAGAAGCGTCAGTAATAGCCTATATAAGATAAGATCCAATTTCTTTTATTCACCTTCGGCTGCAGCATAAAAACTACATTATTATTTTAACAATTTTGACATCCACCATGATGAAAACAACAGTAACACTATACAGCTCTAGTTTGGAATTTTATCTGTTGTATGGCTCACAAACCGAACTCATTGTAACGATCAATTTAAGCTTCTTATCTCTGTAATGTTTTTTTTTCTCGAATTCTATATCTAAAGAAAAAATAAAGCTTACAATGCTACTTAAATGTAGCTTTAAAATAAACCCACATGGACACATTCTCACCCAAAACACGCGCCTAGCAAGTGTGTTGTAACACTTACACAACAAAAGTTTTTTTTAGATCAACAAAAACAACAAATTATTTTTTTTTCCTGTTAAACAAATAGCATAACAATACGTTTTCAGAAGTATAACTTTAAAACAGTGTCATAGTTTCTCAATTGATAAATATATTATTTCGTTTAATTAAATTTCATCCACGTAGAACTGCTCCTTGTTTTGTATAAGTGTCAAAGGTCACGTGTAAAACATGTGCCTGCCCAGAAGAAACGGCGACATTGGTTGTCAAAGTGTTGAATCTGGAACACAATAAAAAAAAAGTTAAGATCGTTTCGTGATCTGATTGTCTATAAAATAATAGGCTAGTGTATAAATGTGCCACTTAAAATGACCAGTAACGTAAAGTTGGGTGGGTGTTGTGCAGGACGCACATTCCTCTGGCAAGCTCTGGTCACGAAAACTGGTGACATCTGCATTTAATTTTGTACAGTGATCTTTCCTTTCTCACGTGCTATTGTAAACCCTGCCTCGCCCATTTTTTTTAAACCTTAAAGACAAGTGTCCCTTTTAATTTAGGAAAAGATGGAACTTTTGCGTCTTTAAGATTTGTAGCTACTTTCCTATTGGTAAAGCTGCACCCATTCCCTAGGTCACTAGAACATAATTTGGGCCCCAATCTTATAGGTCTACACAATTTAATTATTCACAGCTTTAGGCAAGGATCACAGAATGCTCAGTTTATGACAAGAAAATTTAGCGAGAGAACAACCCGCGTATTGTTAAATCAATACAAATAACTATTTACTATTCAGGCATACCCTGGTGCGCTGAAGCTGATTTCGTAGGAGCCAGGAGTCAGGAGTCTCCAGTATTCACCCTGGTCAGATGTCCGTACGACGTGGTTGATTCCGGTCACCTTGACAGCAGCGTTAGCCACTGGTGTACCTTGATTGGTTTTGACTAAGCCTTTCACTCCTATTTGAGTCTTTTAAACCAAAATTAAAATCATACATTTTAAATTGAAATACCAGCACTATACACAATAACACAACTTATCTTATCTTATATATTACAGACGCTCCTTATATAAAGAAGGTTATTGCGTCCTACGCTTATCACTGGTCTTGTATCTTTATTAACGCATTAAATGATGTTAAGTTACTGGTTCTCCTTATTTGTTAAGGCAGCCCATTCCATGCCCGACTGCCACTCGGGAAGGAATAATACTTATATGCATTTGTTCTCGAATAAGGGATAAGGAAAGTGTTTTTGTCCTTAAGTTTATCTGGGCATTGCAACAGGTTGTTGTTGGGTTGTATTTCTAAATTAGAGTTTAATGCAATATGTATTTTTACTTTTTTTCTCTTTGCCCTTCTGCAGCTATTTTTTTTGCCCAACTAAATTAACCGTAACCTTAGAATATAAAATATTAGTCCTTTTATTAATTGTTCCAGAAGAAGCCCAACTTCAAATAAAACATATGAATGGGGCGCTGGGACATTAGTTGGGGAAAGTTAAAGTGGCTGGCCGTTGCGCTGGCCACACTATACCCTTGCATTCCTCGGTCATGGAAACTGCTGAACATTGCTGTACTCGCCCCCAAGGGGTCAACATGGCGTAACAGGGATAAGTTATATTCATTATCACTAGGCCTTTCATAAGAAATAATTACCAAAGTACCTGTATTTTAAATCGTCACATCCGTGTAAAAAAAATGACGAATTTATAATTACTGTCCTGTTTTAACCAAATACTATATAAAGATGGGCCGCTTGCTCTATTTTTAGGGCATATATGTTCTTTTTTTCCGTGTGCATCCAATAGCGCTGTCCTCTGACTTCTACGCTCTTACGTTTGCCTAAATGCTTCCGCTGTATACAATTTTCGCTTTCAATTTTAATTTTTCATAGAGAAAATCGTAGCGATTAAATAAAACGGAAGTGCACAGTACAAGAGAGAAACGAGAAGTTCGAAAATAAGTCATTCGAGTCATCAAACAGCAGAAATATTAAAGCATGCGGTCCATCTTATTATAGTCTTTGTTTTAACAAATTGGTGATTCAATAAGTACACATAACACATTATGGGTCAAAAATATATTTTATACAAGAACATTCATTTATACTCATGGGAAGACAATTAGTTTTATTCATAATTTTTTTAATCATGTTCAGTACACTTCCCCCAAGTAAACACAATTTCTACTTTTTTAAGGCATCAAGCGTAGAGTACCATAGATCAGGTATCGGTAACCTTTAGATCAGGGGTCGGTAACTTTCTTGTCTGAGAGAGCCATGGACACCACATATTTTGAAAAGTAATTCTTTGAAAGCCATGGACACCACATATTTTGAAAAGTAATTCTTTGAGAGCCATGGACACCACATATTTTGAAAAGTAATTCTTTGAAAGCCATGGACACCACATATTTTGAAAAGTAATTCTTTGAAAGCCATGGACACCACATATTTTGAAAAGTAATTCTTTGAAAGCCATGGACACCACATATTTTGAAAAGTAATTCTTTGAAAGCCACGGACACCACATATTTTGAAAAGTAATTCTTTGAGAGCCATGGACACCACATATTTTGAAAAGTAATTCTTTGAGAGCCATACATTATGTTTAAAACTAAAAATTCAAGTAAATTGCCCTTCAATTACAAAGAATGTAGGGTTGCTATTTTTCTGTCTTTTAAGTCCGTTATCATTTAAGTTATCATTTCTGCTGCTCAGCTTCAGTAGACTTTAACTCATTTGTAGAATGAAATATTGATATGCAATTAATATGTAGATCAAAGCGAGTCGTAAGAATTATTTTTTTTATAATCAAACATTTGTCTGCTAGCCAGATGCAGCCATCAATAGAGCCACATCTGGCTCGCGAGCCATAGGTTTCCGACCCCTGCTTTAGATAATAGTGTGCCAAAGAATGAATTTCTACTTTATTCAGTGAGGCAACAGCATAAAACTCAACCTGAGCCAACATAAATTTTCTTTCTACCAGAGACTTGAATTGCCTTTTTGTGGGTCTTCCTCGTGCCTTGAAAATTGCTCTGCGTGCCAAGTCTGGCACGCGTTCCCTGGGTTGCCGACCCCTGCCCTAAAGCTCAATGTAGGCTACTTAAAATTACCTGTTCTATATAAGACAGCATGGCTTCTCTGTTGTCATTCCAGTACGAAGCCAGCTGACTTCTGGGAGGGTATTTGCAACAGGACACCTCCAAAGTGATTTCAAACGCATTGCTTCTAAGGTAGTTATAGTCTTGCATCCCTCCTATAACATAGATAAGGAAAATCATATTTAATTGCGGTCAAATCCATGCAAACAAATTTGCAATTAAGAATGGTATATATATTTTTTTGTATTACGGGCACATTTATACACTAGCCTATTATTTTATAGACAAATTCTTATAGTATAAAACAGTATGTACTCTATTTGGTATATACTATAGGCCTATTAATAATAAATAATAATAAGATTTGTAAAGCTCAGAGTGCATTTAAACATACAACTATGAACACGGATATATTATCTAGGCTAAGAAAATATAAAGCTAATTGAGGATTAAAAACTTTACAAACACAGGACAAATAAATGAAGCGATAACCGACCTGACACATAAGTAAGAGAGTGGGGGTCTAAAGCATGTTAAATAATATCTAAAATCAATATTGAAATAATGAGTTTTTAAGTTCTTTTTATAAATATCAATGGAGCTTGTTCGCCTGAGTTGAATGGAAAGTGGATTCGACACCGTCGGAATAATACTATTGCTTTTCTATGTACGAAACATTCCATTTTAAACAAAATCTCGTTTTAATTTTAAACTTCCCAATCAATGGGTCTGGGTAGTAGAATTTAACACTTGATTGTGAGTCCAAGTCAAACAATGGGAATGTATGATAAATACGAATTTTTTTTATTAACTAGCTATAGCTATTATAATGGTCTGTTTTCACTCCCTGGTTATTAGACTTAACTCCTTCATTAAATACTCTTATCAAACATTGGGCTAAATATTTTAACGTCACTACCATTAGTTAGGCCAACTACGCAATTGAGAAAAAAAAAAAAAAACAGAATTACATTGAAAATCTTATATTAAGATGATTAATTATATCATAGTAAAGTTTTAAATGAAAAAATATTTTTATTGGTTTCATTTTTCTAATGAAAAAATGTGCTTTTTTTGTCTGTGTGTGTGATTGTGTGTCTCTGATTGTGTGTGTTTGCTTGTGCGTACCTGAGTGTGCTTTTGTGTCTGTGTGTGTAACTGTTTGTCGTGTGAGTTTGTGTGCATGTGTGTCGCGTGAGTTTTTGTGCATGTGCGTCGTGTGAGTGTGTGTGCATGTAAGTCGAGTGAGTTTGTGTGCATGTGTGTTGCGTGAGTTTGTGTGCATGTGCGTCGCGTGAGTTTGTGTGCATGTGTGTCGCGTGAGTTTGTGTGCATGTGTGTCGAGTGAGTTTGTGTGTATGTGTGTCGCGTGAGTTAGAGTGCATGTGTGTCGCGTGAGTTTGTGTGCATGTGCGTCGCGTGAGTGTGTGTGCATGTGTGTCGACTGAGTTTGTGTGCAAGTGTGTTGCGTGAGTTTTTGTTCATGTGCGTCGCGTGATTGTGTGTGCATGTGTGTCGCGTGAGTTTTTGTGCATGTGTGTCGCGTGAGTTTGTGTGCATGTGCCTCGCGTGAGTTTCTGTGCATTTGTGTTGCATGAGTTTGTGTGCATGTTTGTCGCGTGAATGTATGTGCGTGTGTGTCTGTGTTTATATATATATATATATATATATATATATATATATATATATATATATATATATATATATATATGTTTGGATGTGACATACACCCCATTATTTTACATTAAATATATCCCGTTATGTTTACAGCTGTAAGCTGGAACGTGTTAAATCAATGTCACTAGCCGTAGAGACTAAAATGTAAAGGGCAGGTTACTTCTCTAATTCTGCATACATTAGTCTTTTTTGTTTTTACCTGCAATTGTGTACCAATTGGCGCCGTTAGTGATGCCTTCAGCGAAGTTATCTTGACCATTGCACTGTCTGCCAAGGTGCATAGTAGGGTGGGCGTAAGAGTAGACTCTGGCCAGTGCTTTAAAAGTGCTGTCGTCTGGACTGGCGCTGTAGAGTCCCTAAAAGATGTCCATATTATAAACTGGAGCATTAGTGTCTTTAAAAAGACATTGGTTTCATGATTCGCAGTGTCGCGTCACACAATACCGGCGATTTAGTCACTTTAGCAAAATATCCATCGAAAAATTCATGTCCCAATGCAACCACGAAGACATGGGCACAATCATAATAAAAAAAGCGTTGGCGATGGATTGGCCATCATAGGCTGAGAGGAGAGGAAGGGAACACCAGCATGACAGCCCTATACTGGACTCCAGAAGAAAAAAAATTGAGAGGTCGACCAAAATTAACCTGGCGCAGAACAATAGAGCAGGAAAAAAAGAAATTTGGTCACTCCTATGGTACGATCGAAATTGTCGCACGTGACAAAGAAAGCTGGAAATACTTTGTTGCTGCCCTATTCGCCAACGGCGTTACGGGCAATAAGTAAGTAAGTAATTAAATAGTCTCTTTAGCAGAGCGTTACGTTTAAAAAACTACAGATAGTAAAATAATTTTTATATTCATTATATATATATATATATATATATATATATATATATATATATATATATATGTAATTTTTATTTATAAAAGTAATAAAGTTCCTCCTACACAGGGCGCCATCATCTATAAGAAGTACAGTAATTATAATGTTGCTGCCTATTTTTCATGCTATAGTAAAGAAATCCACGCGTCAGATTAGGCCTACTATCTTCATAGCATTATCAACGGCAAGCAGAGAATTTATGAAAAAAATCAATCAACAAAACAAAAATAAACAACATACCATGCGACCGAGAAGCTTATAGATAAAATGCTACCATAACAAATGTATAACTTAATTTAATGTCTAGCACCCTTGCTTCAAACCGAGACATACGGAATGGCGATCGGAAGACGCTATTGCTAGACCCTTCCCCCCCCCCCCCCTTTACTATGTTCCATAACTCATTTTTAAACTCTGAATTACACTGCAAATATAACGTCACAAAGCTCTATACCCCCCCCCCCCCACCTTTTTCTAGATGTGACACCACATTGTTTAAATAAATAATCTCGTCACATAATAGTCATAAACGTTTCTTCTTCTTCATATTACTGTGGATACCCCGTTAGTACCGAGGAAAGAGTCCACAATTTAAATACACATAAAATAAAAAACATCACAAACAACAATTATAAACAGATGACACAGTGTCACTTTAGGTTTTTAGACTAGCCCTTCAGTGACGATTTAAAAGCCTGAACTGTAGGGGCAGTGATGGAGGCCTGGTCCAGGGTGTTCCACAGCCTAATGGCTGACGGAAAAAAAGAATATTTGTAGACGTCGGTGCGTGCATGTGGGACATGCAGCTTGAGCTGATGGCCTCGGGTAGAGCGGGACACCTGTTGGATTCGGCCTGGCTGAGTGGACATTTCCACGTGGCGGTTCACGATCTTGTAAATAGTGGTGACCTTGTTTATCGCTCTGCGATGATGTAGGGGCTCCAGTTGGAGTTGGTCCACCAAAGCTGAGGCGCTAGATTTAAGGCCGTAGTCCTGTAAGATACGACGTGCCGCTCGACGTTGGATCATCTCCAGCTTAGATATCAGGTGTTGTTGATGAGGATCCCATACAGTCGATGCGTACTCCAGGATGGGACGAGCTAAACTTTAATAACAATGGGTCTGGATCCTGGTGGAGCATCCCTTGAGGTTCCTTTGGACGAAGGCGCAAGCTCTATTTGCTTTGGCAGCAATAGATTGGACATGTGTGCCCCAGTGGAGTTTTTCTGTGATGTTCACTCCAAGGTACTTGGCATCTGAAACCATCTCAAGAGTGTGACCATGCAAGGTATAACTGCCCTATGTAAATGACGTCATTTTTATAAATGGCTCTCATGTACCAAAATGGTCTAAAACCAGAACTATTTACTTTTAAGAGAATGAAAACCTATTGGGCCATTAAATTAAAACGGCCTTTATTTACATGGATAGTTTAGTTAGGCTACCTCTAATTTGTTATCACTATGTTGAAACATACCGTCGTGATGTACTGATACTGGTGATCGTCGTAAGGATAATTTGCCACCAGTGACCCTCCGTGCAAGTTGGCCGAGAGGACGAAGTTTGGCACCTGTGTTATCCACTTCATGACAGCAGCTGTTTCTTTCTGTGGAGTTCCCGTTGTCCAGAACTGGTCTGGGAAATTCCGGTTTAGGTCCACATCTGAAAAATAAACGGCCTAGTATCAAAATTTAACTCAAGCCCTCTCTACTGCTTGCCGTTTTCCGACAAATTGAATGAATTATTTTATTAAATAAATGTATGCTTAGTTTTACAGTCCAATATGACAGGTGAAAGCTTTTATTGATAATTTTCTTGAAATGAATTATCAAACACCAGAAAAAGCATGTTTTGTGTTGACGAAAATAAACCGGAAGTTCGTGAACACGATAAACCCTAACCCATTTAAAGGTCAGGCCTCATTAAGACTTGTCTAATTAAGGCGCAAATCTTGTAAATACTTTTATGCTTTTGTGCGCGTGACCGCACGTGCACGAGTCGTTTAACGTCGAATAGTTTTTTTGTAACCATCTTTATAGCCACAGTCACCTTGTTAAATATATTTTAAATATAGTATAAGTATGTTGTATTGCTATATTTCTTTCTTTTTTCTATATATCTATCGATCTATCTATCCTTATATCTATCTACCTATCTATCTATCTATCTATTTATAAGTCTGCCTGTCCATCAATCTATCTATCTTTATATATATTTATCTATCTATCTATCTATCTTTCTATCTATCTATCTATCTATTTATCAGTCTGCCTGTCCATCAATCTATCTATCTTTATATATATTTATCTATCTATCTATCTATCTTTCTATCTATCTATCTATCTATTTATCAGTCTGCCTGTCCATCAATCTATCTATCTTTATATCTATCTATCTATCTATCTATCTATCTTTCTATCTATCTATCTATCTATTTATCAGTCTGCCTGTCTATCTATCTATCTATTTATCAGTCTGCCTGTCTATCAATCTATCTATCTTTATATATATCTATCTATCTACCTATCTATCTATCTATCTATCTATCTATTTATCAGTCTGCCTGTCCATCAATCTATCTATCTTTATATATATTTATCTATCTACCTATCTATCTATCTATCTATCTATCTATCTATTTATCAGTCTGCCTGTCCATCAATCTATCTATCTTTATATATATCTATCTATCTATCTATCTTTCTATCTATCTATCTATTTATCAGTCTGCCTGTCTATCAATCTATCTATTTATCTAGCTATCTTTGTCCGTCCGTCCTTGTGATATTTTATCACAATGTTTAGCGTATTGTCTGTAGTGCAGATTTGAAATGTGGACACTGACCGAAACCATGAAATCACAAACTTTAGGATAGGAATATTACAAAAAAAAAAGGCTAATCACTTGGACCTAATCGTTTTAAGTCGGAGTAGTCGAGTCCAAAGCTAGTCATTTGGAACATGTGTGACTCAAAACACTGCATAGTTTCGCGCGATAGACAGGTTTGGTGTTGTGGAGTTGTGGAAGCTGCACTCGGCGGTAGGTTAATGATGGGTTGAGAGAAGCCGTCAGAGCGGGTGGTATAGTCTAGAGCAGGGTTCGGCAACCTAAGGCAAACTTGACAAACAGACAGATTTTCAATGACACTCGAGAGATCTCCAAGAGATGTCTTTTTATTGATAAAAAAAAACAAAAATGTTCCATTTCTGAATAAGGAAAACTGACTGTTGAAGCCGATGTTTCTGAATGACATAGCGACACATTTCAGTGAGTTGAATTTACATTTACAAAGACCACTGGAATGGATTTGAATTGAAATTGGACATACCTTGCCATAAAATCAATTCAACACATTTAACTACTTGTACATCCAGGACCGGATTAAGCCATCTTGTTACCCTAGGCAGAAACCCACATGGGTGCCCTCTTCTACCCCGGGCCCCCGATCCTCCGCTGACCGCTTGTATGTTTAATATCATGCAAAAAATTTAACAAAGAAAATCCTAACAGATATTTGTACTAAGCTTACTATCACACATATAAAATCTACATTAAGGTATTTCTGTATTAAAATTAATAGTTAATTAATTTTGTTATAATAATACACAAAAATACTGTAACTTTTTCAATAGATGAGATAATCATTTTAAAGTTCTTTTTTCGAGATTAAGATCTGGCAAAAATTGTGAGTACATAATCAAAGTTATTTTGCGCAACAAGTCTGCCTCAATCATCAGCAGACAGTGCCGGCTTATGCATATAGACAACCTAGGCGGCCTTCTAAGGCGCAAAATTAGGTGGGGGGGGATGGCGCATAATTGAGGATTTTTTATTTTATTTGGGGATGTAAAAAAATAAACTACATTAAAGTTTAGTACTAGCATAAGCAGACGAATTAATAGATCTAGGTAGTGAAAGGGAAGGGTATTTTATTAAAGTTGTCTTTGTAAATATGAAAGTATGACCTAACACTAGGCCTACTCAGTTTCTTCCCACCGAAGGCACTTTAATGAGGGCGCAGAATTTGTTTTCGCCTAGGGCGTCAAAAACCCTAGAGCTGGTCCTGTCAGCAGAGATAAGGAATCAAGCTTTTCTTGTTTCATTGTCGATACACTTGGATTTTTTGTACGTTTCAACTGAGAAAAAGAGCGCTCAGTTGAACATTTTGTAGCCATTAATGTTAAAAATATGCGCAAGGCAATTTCTACATTGGGAAAAGCACACTCGATGTTGTCTCTAACTATTATCTTATCCTATCTTAGGCCTATACATTACAGACGCTCCTTCTATAAAGAAGATAATTGTGTCCTACGCTCATCTGTGGTTTGAGTCTAGTCTTGCATTTTTATTAATGTTTTAAATGATGTTAATTTACTGGTTTTCCTGGTTTGTTCCGGCAACACATTCCATGCCCGAATGCCACTCGGGAAGAAAAAGTACTTCAATGCATTTGCTCTCGCATAAAGGATAAGGAAAGTGTTTTTGTCTTTATGCTTATCTGAGCATTGCAACAGGTTGTTATTGGGTTGTGTCATGGACCCGCACAAATCTCGTTTTATCCAGTTAATGGGATATACAAAGTTAATAACAAGGCTCTTTGTCTTTAAAGGTGTATGAGCGAGATTGTGAGTCGTGAACTATGTTAAACTATCCAACGAATATCTAAGTAAATAACATTCAGAAAGATAGTCCTGAGTTCATATGAATATTGAATAGTTTATTATAAATACAGAAAGAATAAAATAAATATTCAAAGATGAAATCAAACATGAAATCATAATATCTTCTAATAGGTATAAGATCACCCAAAAGAATAGCAAAAGAATAGCAACTCTGATCTTGACAGAGATCAGGAAATATTCGCCAACAACAAATATATGAAAGAGGCGTTCGAAGAACTATCCTCAATATAATAAGTCATAACAGGAAAATAGTACAATATTATAGTGTTTCAGTGTGCCAAAAGTTATCATGGGTAATTATCAAGAGGATTGATGGTGTCAGTAAAATCCTGTTCCACCTGTTGCTTAACTGATACTAAATAATTCGTAAATTTTCTGCTCTTAGCTTTTACAATATACACATTTTTCTTGAGGTAATAATAAAACGCTTGGTGCCTTAGGCTCGTGCCTTGTGTGCCTAATGGTTAATCCAGGCCTTTGTACATCACTATATTAAGCTTATAGTTTGGCTTTTTTCAGAAGTGCATTGAATCACTCAATGCAGATTTATCTAATCAAAGGCAATACTTTAAAAGTGATGGACTAATTTTTTCATACCACATCAAGCCTAAATGGTTTGATATTACTACAACCTTCTTAGATGTAGGCTAGATCTTTTTTTAAGTGCTGGATTTATATTGGCGATTTCGAAATGCAGCAAGTTAATTTTTAAGCATTAAAAAAATGGGAATCATAAATCTGCCCATTTGCTGAAAAAATCTGGAAAGAAGCTTCTTATGAAAGTCATCTGTTATTCTCAACTGCTAGGCATTCGCTCTTTTACTCTCAGCTTTTGGTTCAAATTACACCAGTTGTTGCAACCATTATGTCTATTTGTTGTGTTGTTTTCCATTGTGTGAACTGTGAGAGTGCTGCCCCTTTTGTTGTTTACCCATAATCCCCTAGTATGTTAGCGACGTCCTTGTTCTACCATTTTGAATGTACTAGTCTTCATTACATAATAAAGTCTGAGTACAATTATACGTTGTGTCTTTACATTTCTCGATTTATTACATTGGCGACGAGGATAAACTTGTATATTTACTTATATTTACGTATATTATTAGTAGTTCATATTTCAAATGCCTTTAATCGGCCATATTAATGAGTTTAAACTTGGTTCTAATTGGGACGAGTATACTGATATACTCGAAAATTTCTTCGGTGCAAATGGCATAGAAAATGATGAAAAACGTCGGCAAGTATTTTTAGCTACTGTTGGGCCAGATGCATACCATTTAATATCAACGCTTACTGCCCCTGAGAAGCCAGCTAATAAATCCTTTGCTGAGCTTGTGTCACTGGTAAAGCACCACGTTAATCCGGCACCAAGCCGCATTGTTTCAAGGTTCAAATATTATACAATTAAAAGGAAGGAGGGGGAAACTATTGCAAGTTTTGTGGTACGATTAAGGCAGGCTGCAACAGATTGTAGGTTTTCTGACCTTAGCGAGCAACTTAGGGACATTTTCATTGTTGGTATAAACAATGAGGCCATGCAAAGGAAATTATTGTCTCTGCCGGACACAATAACATTTAACACGGCACTGGAGACGGCTTTGGCATTGGAAGCTGCCGAGTATAATGCAAAGGACATACTCGAGGCGGCCACGGCCTGGTCTACCTCGACTAATGTAGGCCTACAGGAAGTCAACAAAGTGCAAGTTCAAGTAAAACCCAAGTTTCCTTTAACATGTTTCGGCTGTGGGGGGTCTCATCTCAGGCAAGATTGCCGGTTCAAAGATGCCATCTGCCATGGCTGCAATAGGAAGGGTCATATCCAAAGAGCCTGTAGAACCACTAATGTCAAACCACCGCAGGCTGAGGTACCTAAGTTCAAAAGGTTCCCCAACATGTCACGATCAAATCCGACTAACATTGTATCTCAGGAAGAGCACTCTTCTGATGAGTGTTTCTCATTATCTAGTGTTGCTTTACTACAGAAGAAAATTCCTTCAATAGATGTGGTGTTACAGGTAGAGTCTAGGGACATAAGGATGCAGGTGGATACAGGGGCCTCCCTTACAATTATTTCACAACATACATACAGAGAGTTCTTCCAGGACGTTAAGCTGTCGACGTTTCACAGCGCTATTACTACCTATACAGGAGAACCCATCGTTGTGCATGGGTATGCAAACGTTAACGTGACATATAAAGGACAACATGCGGTCCTACCCCTAGTCGTGGTTGCTGGTGGTGGGCCTTCACTTCTTGGCCGAAATTGGTTAACATCTATTCGCCTAGACTGGAACAGCATCAATAATATCCAAACCGTGAATATTGATGACTTGCTATTGAAATATTCAGCTATTTTTGAAGGAAGCCTCTGCAAATACAATGGTCCACCAGTCAAATTTTTCATTGACCCAGAAGCACAACCTCGGTTTTTTAAGGCCAGACCAGTACCTTAAGCCATCAAGAACAAAGTACAAGAGGCTATTGATAAAAATGTAGAACTTGGCATATGGGAGGCGGTTGATTACAGCGATTGGGCAGCCCCCGTGGTGCCTGTTTTGAAAACCGATGGCACAATACGGCTTTGTGGTGATTACAAGGTAACGATAAATCAAGCCTGTAAGGTTGACCCTTACCCCCTGCCTAGAATTGAAGACATGTTTGCAGAATTAAGAGGTGGACAAACATTTACAAAAATTGATTTGCATCAAGCCTATTCACAGATACCCGTGGATGAGGAGTACCACAAATATCTGACTGTAAACACTCACATGGGCCTGTTTAAAGTGAAACGTCTCCCATTCGGTGTTAACGCAGCAGTGGGCTGTTTTCAAAGAATTATCTGTAATGTATTGAAAGGACTAAAAGGTGTCTGCGTTTATCTAGATGACATTCTTGTGACAGGGAGAGATAATTGCGAGCATTTTAAAAATGTTGAACTTGTGCTTGAGCGCCTCATGCAAGCAGGGCTGCAGGCGAATAAAAACAAATGTATGTTCATGCAACCTTCAGTTGAGTATCTGGGTCACCGCATAGACGCGGAGGGTCTTCATCCTATCCCAGCGAAGGTGAAGGCTGTAAAGGAAGCACCAACACCTACAAATAAAACTGAACTTCGAAGTTTTCTTGGCCTCATAAACTACTACTCTAGGTTCCTCAGGAATCTTTCTGCTGAGCTTGCACCATTGTACGAGCTTACGAAAAAGGACGTTTCTTGGAAATGGGGGAAACGAGAGGAAACAGTTTTTCACTATGCAAAGGACATGATCAGTACTTCTGATTTATTGGTTCATTACAACCCACTTTTACCACTTCTGGTACAATGTGACGCCTCGCCGAAAGGAATCGGTGCGGTGCTAAGTCATAGGTATACCGATGGTACAGACCGACCCATAGCATTCGCATCCCGTAGCTTGAATCCAGCTGAAATGAACTATTCACAAATTGACAGGGAGGCCCTGGCTTTGGTATTTGGGGTCACTAAATTCCATCAATATCTTTATGGCCGAACAGGAAATGATAGATTCATCCTCGTGACAGACCACAAGCCCTTGACCTACTTGTTTGACCATGACTGCACAATTCCAGCTATGGCGTCGGCACGGATACAAAGATGGGCATTAACACTTTCTGCCTATAATTACAGCATTGAATACAAGCGAGGAGTTGATAATGCTAATGCGGATGCTTTGAGTCGACTTCCACTCCCGGACCTACCTCAATCTGTAACAATGCCTCAGGAGATGGTTTTGGTTGTCAACATGATCGACTCAGCTGCTCCGTTAGTGAGTTCTCGGGAGATTCGGACCGAGACGCAACGGGACCGTGTTCTGTCAAAAGTGTTTCAATGGGTCAGGTGGGGTTGGCCAGGCAAAGTTGATAAGTGTTATAATGCATTTTACATTAGGAAGGAGGAACTATCAATCATGGATGGCTGTCTCCTATGGGGAAACAGGATTATTTTTCCTAGCAAATGTCGCGAGGCAGTTTTGTGTTTACTTCATGATACTCACATAGGTATATCAAGGATGAAGGCTACAGGCAGAAGTTACGTCTGGTGGCCAGGAATGGACCATGATATTGAGTCAGCAGTGAGAGAGTGTTCGTCATGTGACAAAAATCAAAATGTACCAGCGGTGGCAGAGCTCCACCCTTGGGAATGGCCAAGTTCTCCCTGGTCTAGGGTTCATATTGATCATGCCGGTCCTTTCATGGGTAAACTCTTTCTGATTGTAATTGATGCCCATTCGAAATGGCTAGAAGTGATAAATGTTCCTAATACATCAACCCAGGCAACTATCATTGCACTCAGTGGAATATTTGCAACTCATGGTCTTCCAGTCACTCTAGTATCGGACAATGGTACGGCATTCACTAGTGATGATTTCCAAAGATTCTGCACAAGGCATGGAATTAAACACATCCGCTCGGCTCCAAGACATCCATCCACCAATGGACTTGCAGAAAGGGCAGTTCAAATATTCAAGTCTAGCATCAGGAAAATGGAAAATATTATTCCGTGGGAAATGCGGCTAAACAAATTCTTGTTCAAATACAGAACCACGCCCCAAAGCACAACCCAAGAGACTCCATCACAGTTGCTGATGAACAGGTGCCTGCGTACGCCCATTTCAATGCTCCAGGCTGATTTGAAAAGTCGCGTAGAGACAAAACAAGCGCTGCAGGCCCAGTCGCACGATAAAGGTTGCAAGACACGCACTTTCGCACTAGGTGATAAAGTTTATACTCATAGTGGTGGTTCTAGAGTCAAGTGGTTGCCGGGGACCGTACAGTCAGTGACCGGTCCGCTCTCTTATGCCATCAAACTGACAGATGGAAGAACAGTAAAGAGACATGTAGACCATATTCGTAATAGGTATACGGACATTCCGGATCTTGATCTTACAGAAAAGGTTCATAATAAATCCACAACCAGTTCATCTTCAAGAGACAATGTAGAGCCTGAGTTTCAGACAGAAAAACCGGAGGAAATAGTGAACATTCCAGCAACGGAAGCTCCGCCATTAAATCAGTCGGTCTCTCATGCAGCCCTGGTACCTCGGGTTTCGGACATACCAATACCATCACTGGAAAATCAGATGTCACCTGTATCCCCAGTACCTCGAACATCAGGTCGTACTAGGCGTGTTCCAGAACGATTTGGATGTTGGGCCACCTAGAAATTAAAGGAGGAGGAATGTTGCAACCATTATGTCTATTTGTTGTGTTGTTTTCCATTGTGTGAACTGTGAGAGTGCTGCCCCTTTTGTTGTTTACCCATAATCCCCTAGTATGTTAGCGACGTCCTTGTTCTACCATTTTGAATGTACTAGTCTTCATTACATAATAAAGTCTGAGTACAATTATACACTGTGTCTTTACATTTCTCGATTTATTACACCAGTGAACAGATTTTATCGCAAATGAATGCTGTTTTAGGCATACAAGAATTTTACTAACACTTGATCGCTCATTATTTGATATAGACTGATTACATTTAAATCTTGTAATGAATATCATTATGTTGGATTTGTTTAAAGAAATAATAATTAGTCAGTAATATTTTTTATATTACAAAACAATTTGACATCACCATTGAATCAAAATAGACCTTTTTACTTTGACCCCGGAAAAGGGGCTTGGCCTTGAGACTCAATGACATATATTTCTTTTGGGGGCACAAAGATTGTTGTTTCTTCTTTCCATATAGTATTTTACTAAAGGCGTTGTTTTTTTAAAGTTATTATGTTGTTGTTTTTTTTATTTTAGACCATAAAAACACATGGAGACCCTAAACTAAGAACCTAGGAAGGGAATTGTTAAAAAATAACGTTTAGAGCTTCTTATTTTTTTTTTAAGAAAATTTTTTTTTAGACCTGGACTCTATGCTTTGGACCTTAATATTATGGTCGATTCTATCGTGATCACTGTGTCATTACTTTTTGTTCGAGTTTCTTCAATGTTAAAAAAATACGTTTAGAACTAGTTTTGTATCGAAAAAATAATAATTAGGCCTATAATGCTTTTATTACTGTCGGCTATTCAAGCTATTGCTTAACATAGCCCTAGACCTAGATCGCTAGTTTTGATTAATAAAAAGGCCAATATAATTCTAGATATATTTAATGTTTGACAGAGACAGAGGCAAGAGCCGATGCATCTTCACTCTTCACGAATATGAAAACCATAGCCATAGCAAAATTATATTATGTTTATTAAAAAATGTTTGTAGGAAGAGGCTAATATATATAGGCCTATATCGTATAGTCGGGCCTTTGACCGCATGTCGGCATAGGCCTATGTTTTCTATATTGAATATGATAGGTCTATAGATAGGCTATTCATATTGTCATTGTCATTTCATTGTGCATGAAATATTATTCAATAATTTTAACAGGCCTATAACTAAAAATTCATGAAGAAAACACGCATCAGTTTGCAAATATGAAATATATAACATAACCTATCTTCATATTCGCTTAATTATTTCATGCAATCGGTTAATCACCACTTTTCTATAAATAAAAAAAATGGCACGACAATAATCTATATATATTGGCCTATATGAGATAGGCCTACTATTTTCTATATAATTTAATTTGGCATAGCCTTATGCCTTAGCCTTATGGCCCTATTATATGGGATATAGAATATAGGTTACATTTATATAAGAAAAGGCTTTTTTTCTATATTTAATATTGTGACATAGCTTAATATTTAATAGGCTTAAATTAGGTCTATTATAGATTAGGCCTAGGCCTATAGTCTACAATATAGTAGCCTAAATAGTTTGAGCTTAAACCGTTTAAATTATAGACTAGGCTATATAAATAGACTATAATATATAGGCCTACACTATAATTATATAAAGTTAGCTATATGACAGGCCGATTCGATAGATAGAGCGATAGGCCTCCTTCATTGTATAATAGGGCCTATAATCCTATATATTTATAATTTATATATACATAGGCCTATAGCTATGTTTATACTGCTCTGACTCTAGTAGGCTCTATTGTAGTCTATAGGACTATAGGTACTAGGCCTATATTATTAGATAGGCTAAGTCTAATTCTAGCCTATTAGGCTAGGTAGGCCTATTATAAGACAGTAAGAAAAAGTAAAATTAGGCTTACAACTATTTATATTGCAACATATAAGTATAAGAAAGTAATGCAAAATAAGTGTTGAGACTTCTACACAAACAAAGCTGTATAACTATCTAAAATGCTATTTATTGTAGCCTATGTTTTATAAGACGAGTTACTGACACAGCTCGGTACATTAACTTGATTAACTGGGTCTGGGTAACCATAGTCGCCATAGACGCTTCATAAGCCTAGACTGTATAATAAAGTTTTTTGTGTGTTTAAAACTGGTTCAAAATGTAAAAAAAAAATACAGTTCGCTCCCAGGCTTCTCGGTATAAAGTTTTCATGGAGTAATTATTTTGTTAAATGAACGACTAATATAATTACGCCTAAAAACCACTAGGCCCCCAGTTAAATAACAAAGGCAAAGAACAAACAGCTGACTTTTTCTGCCCCCACCGACTGCGCAGGCACAGACCTTGACTTTTTTAAAAAGAATAATTAACAAAATGAAAAGGTCTTATAATGTGAACAAGTTTATTTAACAAAAGACAGTAATAAGTCCGTTTTTTGTTCGCTAATATTTCTAAAATGTTTTTTTTTTAAATATAAAAAATGAATACTAAATGTCTTACAATTTATAACTCTGATATGATCAAACTTTAAAAATTATAAGAAAATTATATAAATATTATATGACTAGAGAATTTATATGTAGATCTATATTTGTAAACATTACATTAACTACCCAGCTTGTATGATTACTACGTATCTATTCTGTTAATTCTTCTGTATGACTTTTCCAAAACACAGTAAAGTATATCCTATACTATAATACGAGTTAAAATTGTATGTATATATCCTATACTATAATACGAGTTAAAATTGTATGTATATTTATGTCTGGAAATTTTCTTCAAAAGCGCTCTAACGATTATCTTCATGTTTTAATGCACGACTTGTTTCACCTAAAAAAAAATCTACAGCTTTTCGGCCACATATCCTATATTATAATACGAGTTAAAATTGTATGTATATTTATGTCTGGAAATTTTCTTCAAAAGCGCTCTAACGTGAAAACATGCCATTGCACGATCCACATGTAGCGCGGCATTCAAGAGCGGTGTTTTGTTGCGTCGCAATTATGACGTTGCGGAAATACCCGTTCAGCATTTACAAAAAGTTTAATTTCTTGTTTATGCTGGCTGTTTTGCGCACCGATGATAGATATAATTTAAAGCAAGACCAAGTGTAATAATTTATGTAATGCAGGGTGTGCAAACTACAGCCAGTGGTTGACTCGCGGGCTGACAAATAATAGTATGCGGCCCTTGAGGCTTATTTAGATTAAAACGTCCTCAATATATTTTAGATTAAATTAAAAATAAAATAAACAATAAAATATTTACGTATTAATTACTAGTGAGATAATAGTTTGCCGTTTAAATAATAACTGAATTAGATGAGATTTCTCCAAACTATATGCCTATTTGTAAATTTTGTTTATTAAACTTTATTTTGGAAAAAAAAACACGTCGAAAATAATAATAGGAACTACTTTTTTGTACAAGACATCTGTTTACGAATGTTTTATTAAATATATTTATGATTTGCTTATATTTCGTTGTCTGTCTGTATTCTGTAACTGTCGTCTACGCATAGAACTGTCACCAACGGGATATGCGCTATATAAGCACCGTTATTATTATTATTATTATACAGGCCTACCCAAGTAAGATATATTAGAATATGTTAACATTGTCAATTTGAAATCTGGCAGACTAGAAAAGATGTATTCCATTCATTCGTATTTTCCTTATATAATAGACGTGTAATATACTTTTAGTTTTATTGAGGGGGAGGGAATATTAAACAATTCATCCAACGTATATTTTAATCATTTCATTTGCAGTCTTTTAAATGAACTGTTGTAATGCTAACAATTTAAACAATTTTAAAAAATGTATATTATACCATTGTTGTAATTGATATTATATTTTGCCGAGATTGTTTATTTTAAATAATAACCATTATGTAGGATATTGGATAAGGTTTACACCAAACTATATATTTTTACTTTTTTTTTGTCAAACATTGTTTGGAATAGTACATTGAAAATAATAAATAAATACTTTTTTGAATAAGATATATTTTTACAAGTGATTTACAAACTATACTTATGATTTATATATGTGCCCAAGTAAAAAATATTAGACTATGTTAAGTCAATTTGAAATCTGGTAAACTAGTAAAAATGTATTACATTTATTCGTAGACCTTTTTATTTTCTATTCAATATCAAACACACTAGCCGGCCGCTTGTTAGCTTGAATTGGGTGAAGGAGGGAGTTGAAAAAATTGACATAATTTTATAAGAGGGGTCACTAGAAAGTTTGACAGCTGTTAAAGTAGGGGAAGGGGTAAAGATGAACTAAAAATTGTAACGTAATTCACGATATTTTAAATTAAAATTTTTCATTTTCAGTCTTTTAAATACATAACATAATGACAAAAATTACATATATTTTTGTTGGATTTAAAACTGACAATGCTAGCCTACATGTTTTTTTTTTTTTAGGGTTTGAAATTAGATTAAGCTGTTTGGTTTTTGTTTTTTTTCTAGCCGTTTTGCAGCAGCTGGTTTAAAAAAACAAACTTTCTTTTTATTCATTGGCTGCATATTAAATAGCAAGATAATTTAACTATAAACGCGCGGCGCTATAAATAATTAAATAATTTCATATTTGTAAAACTAATCACTATTAAGCCGGCTGGCCTAGCGGTTAGCTCACCAGACTGTCAACTAAAAAACCACTTGACACGTCGCGGGTTCGAGCCCCGCCACCGGCAGATCCCTGTCGCCCTACAGGAGTTTTGGGACTAGATGACGTTAATATTGAGTTGTTATCACATGCGCTTAACCGGCAGCAGTGAAACCTCTCACAGATTAATAGTCTTCTAGAGCGCACTGAGCATGCTAAAATAGCATGGATAGAAGCGCTATATAAATTACCATTACCATTACCATTATTAAAGGTATTGCAATATTTGCAATAAATGTCAGTTTTTAAACATTTCATGATAATTATGTTACGTTAGTCATGTCTGTAGCAGCTATGACAGCTATAAGCAAGCTTACCTGGACAGATGACTCGCCTATAATGATCAGTATTGTTCTATGTTAGCTATATCGTATATAGACGCCTACCGAGATTATAATATGCCTACTTTATTTTAAAAAAATTAACACTATAGTCAACATTAAACAAGGCTTTAAAAAATTAGGCTTAGCAGTAGGCCTATGGGGGCACGGTAGCCGAGCGGCAGCGCGTTCGACTGAAGATCCGAAGGTCCCGGGTTCGAATCCTGGTGCAGGCTAGGATATTTTTCCCGGATCTGGAGGGTGTCCCTGAGTCT